>LR749682.1:60473-232808 GCA_902729485.2 Mus minutoides | reverse complement strand
AGGCGGTAGTGGAGCACCATCATAAAAAGGGGAGGGAGGAGAAGGGGGATGGGATGGGGGGAGTTGTGGAGGGATAATAGGGAAGGGGGATATCATTTGAAATGTAAATGAATAAAATAATAATAAAAAAGAAGAAAATTGTCTTGGTCTAGTTTAGGTGACCATAATAATTTTAAAGGCATTAATAAGGATAAAAAAAAAAGTCAGAGGAATAACTTAACAGTAAAGATTACAGATTTCATTTTAAACAGGTTGAAAACAAAGGAAATGTTCCTTGCTTCAGATATATAAACCTGAAACTCAAGCGCAATTTGTATTAGAGAGGCAGATTGGAACCCTATAGTATATAGTATATAGGTAGAATGAGTGAAGCAAAGATTAGTTTGCTTTGTTTTGTTTAACCCTGAGTAACACCAACAAGAAGGGATGGATGTGGAACAAAAGGATGACTATGGAGGAAAAACTCTAAAAAGAACCAGACAACAAAAGTGCTACAAATCAACATGAGGAAGGTTTGAAAAAGAGAAAAGCTGAGGACAGGAAAGTATCCACCAGGACTATTATGTGAATCAGCACTTGCATTTGTACAAGAAAAGGAATTGGCTGTGACTGAAGGAAAGGATGAATACTTACTTTTGCATTAGCAAAACAAAAGCTTAATTCTAAACAGTTACACTGGAGATAACATTTTTAGTAATCTTACATTTTTATGGTTGTTGTTGATAGTTTTGGCCTCACAAGCTTAATTAGATGGCTTAGTGATACAATACTAAGTTGATACATCTCTGTTTTCCAGCTTTGCTAAGCATGATGGCATATACCATGTACTTTAAATCCCAGTCACTGATGAGGCTAAATCAGGAGTACTACAATCTCAAGACCAAACTGGTCAACTCAGAGAGATTCTGCTCAAAATAAAACTTTTTTTTTTTCGAGACAGGGTTTCTCTGTATAGCCCTGGCTGTCCTAGAACTCACTCTGTAGACCAGGCTTGCCTCGAACTCAGAAATCTGCCTGCTTCTGCCTCCTGAGTGCTGGGATTAAAGGCATGCGCCACCACTGCCCAGCCAAAATTGTTGTAAAGACAGTTTGAGGGCACAAGTAGACAATAGAATGCTGGCTTTGTGCTTCTTGCCTCATATGCATGAGGGCCTGAGCTCAAGCCCAAGACCATGAATGAGCTTGGCAGATTTCTCTAAATGGCATAGCTACAGTCTTTAATACATTTTTATAAGTAAATTCTATAAATTAATACAAATTTATAGTCATATTCATGACTTGCAATGGAATAGAATAAGACTATAGTTTGCATAATATAAAATCAAATAAGAATCCCCAACAGATCAGAAAGTTTTTCAATTGAACAATTATCCATCCAGCTTCAAAGAGTCAGGCAATGTGAGCCTGATTTTTTTCATGTACTCGTTTGAAGTCAATGACATGTTTCTTTTCTTTTTTTTTTCTTAAGACTCAGATGAGATTGTTTAGTCTTGCTCAATGTTCTTTGTTTTAAAACACTGTTTTCATCAGCTCTGGTAACAGCAAACAGCCAACTAGATCTACTAATTAAAAGAAAAATATATATTTGTACATTTAGAGAATTTTTTAATGTTTGATTAGACGATTCAGACAAAACCAAGAGTCTTTTATGTCCTTTTCTTGCTGAGTAACCAGGATTAGTTGTAGTGCTTAAGTTTTAACCTAGCATCAGTCTTCACTCAAATTATGCTTGGACTGTTACCAGTGAAAACTCTCTAGCATGGTTTGGTGCTTTAGAAACTATATTAAATATAAGTGCAAACTGAAAAATAACAAGAACCCTTACATAAATTCAATGTTTTAATACTGAATTTGGAAGATGTTTAATCATGTTTGAAAGGATGACTACCATCTACTTTAATATGAACATTACTTTAAACGAATTAATAATACATCACAAGCATAGCTGGCTTTAATCCTTAGCAACTCCCTTTTTACAGGTGAAAAGGTTTACATCAGATTTCCCCCCATAATAACCTCTCAAATGTTGTCAGTACCAGCAACCCACTCTCTTTAAACAAATACCAGCCAACAAGGAAACCATGAGGTTTTATTGTGCTATAAAATAGAACAGACATTTCTAAACCTTGGTAGGAATGATCCTGACTAAATTTGTACTAAAAATAGTTTCAAAATAAACGGTGGGCTCCAAGTTTCTGTAACAATTAAAATTCCTTCATCTTTCCTGAGTCTTGCTCTCAAGTTCTATTCTAGAACCACCTTTCAGAAAGTATCTCCAGCCACATATTCACAAATAGAATAAAGTTTACATTCATTTTGCTTCCCAGGATATAAGAATGGAGAAAAGTGTTAGCTTTAGTCCCCTACATACATTCACATTTATCAAAATTCTGTCTTCAATTTTCTAGCACATTATTGACCCCTAATTCTGAAATACTTTTCATTGTCGTGATCATAAAATGCCTCCATTTATCAAATACAACATCACTTTGAAAAAAAATCACATCTCATTTTATTACAGGAAGCAAATATTTGCTAATTTGGCCTTTTCTGGACACCCTCAAGGAATGTGTGTCACATGCAGTACTCATGATGTTACATAGGTATGTATTTGTTGGCATGAGATCAGCTATAAATAGCCACATAGAGAAATATATTACAAGATAGATTGCCCCAAAAAATAGATTGCAATGAGAGTCAGAAACTGTTATATGAAGTAACCCTCAGTGGTAGAGCACTTGCCAGGTGTGTATAAGACTCTTATACACACATTTAAAATTTGTTTTGAAGGAATGAATATAATTTAGAAACAAGAGAAAATGGTATAAATTTGAAGAAAATATTTATGAAAGCGTTGTTTCAATATAAAGTTGGAGAATGATAAAAATAAAAAAAAATAAAAAAAACATTCTGAGTCCCCTAATCTACTTAATGATTCTCACAATATCCAGGTAATAAACTTTATCTTATATAAGGAAATTGAGGAACACAGAGAAGTGATTTGGCAAAAATCACACATCTAATAATGGACTGATCCAAGACTAAACCATTGTATCAGTTGTATTCCACAGAGCTCCTATGTGTATTCCATTGTATCAATAATGATTAACACTGGTGTGTAAAAAAATCACCCAGATGATATGTACCCAAATGGTAAAAATGCAAATTTCTGAACTTTAACACCAAAGACTCTGACTTGCAAACTGAAGATGAAAGGAGAAACATACATCTCTACCATGCCTCAGGTATCCCTAAATAGAAGATCTAAGGGACACAAGGTCCTTAGGTAGACCAGCAGTTCTGAATAGAACCTAAGACATTGAATGGGTTAGCCACACTTAATGATGCATGTTAGGGGACTGAATTTTTACCCCACAAAAGACTGAATGTACAAATGGGACCTTTAGTGAGATAAAGGTTAAATGAAGTTATAAGGGTAGGACCATAGTCTGATAGGACTGCCTGACATCTTTATAAGAGGAAGCGGCATTAAGGAGGCTCAGTCCCAGAGAAAAGGGCATATGATGTTGTTGTAAAAAGGCAGCCACATTCAAGAGTTAAAATTCTCAAGCCTCGTAACAAATAAAAAACTCTAACACCATGATTTTGGAATTTCAAAACTGTGAAAAAATTAATTTCTGTTGTTTAAGCCATATGATATGATATGTCTTATTTTGTCATGAGAGCACTGGCAGTCTATTATATAACCCCAAGCCCAGTTTAATTTCTGTTTCTCCTAAATGATGTATACCTGTCATATATCAGAAACTATATCATAAAAAATTCCAAATTATCATCACATCATAAAAATCCTCAGTAATATAGCATTTTATAATTCACAAAGCCTTCTCTCATATTCTGCTGCACTTGAACTTTGTAACAGCTGATGAGTTACCCAAAATGCAGTGAGGCAATAGGACTTGTCCAGATTTCTTAAATGTTGTAGAACTGAGTTAAGAACCTCTGACCCAAGCCAGGTGTGGTGCACATCTTTAATCCCACCACTCCAGAGGCAGAGGCAGGCAGATTTCTGAGTTTGAGGCCAGCCTGGTCTACAAAGTGAGTTCCAGGACAGCCAGGGCTATACAGAGAAACCCTGTCTCAAGAAACCAAAAAAAAAAGAAAGAAATCCTCTCACCCCAAATCTCAATCTTATCCTCCTACCTCACATACATAAGCACATCATTATGATTGACACAGGAAAGCATTTAGTTTAGCTATATGTTAATATAAAATATAATAATGCATGGGATACATCTGTATAACAATAGCAAAGATGAGATCACAGTACTATACAAGGTTCCTAATGCTCATTTCTCATCTCAAAACAACTGGCTGAGGAAGAATAAATTGCTCCCTCTTATTTGGATTAGGATTATAATTTTTGTTTTGTTTTGTTTTTTGGAGAAAGGGTTTCTCTGTATAGCCCTGGCTATCCTGGAACTCACTTTGTAGACCAGTCTGGCCTCAAACTCAGAAATTTACCTGCCTCTGCCTCCCGAATGCTAGGATTAAAGGCGTACGCCACCACCTCCTGGCTAGGATTATACTTTTAATCCTTTAGAAAACTTTTGAGTAAACTTTTGAATAGTCTAATTGTAGATAATGCTTTTCTCAAATGCTAAGTGTTATGAATGTCTGGCTGTACAATGATGTACAGACAAATTAAAAATAAAAACTAAATAGAAAAGGTGAAAGAGTAGTTAAAGAAAATGATTTTTTTTTCGCTTTTTACAAGTACATGGTTTGATTTAGGGTACCAAAAATATGGAAATTAATTGGTATTCAGACAAGATCAGCATTAGGTAAGAAATCTCTTTAGAGATCTTGTATCTCTGGTCCCTCAGAGACCAGTCTGCACAGGAGAGCACACAGGTTGCAGAAGCAACATAGATTCTTGGACAGGGTCCCTTTGGGCCTTCATCTTTAGCCAGAAGGCAGAGCTGAGCTCCAGACCTCTGTGCACCTTCCCTGCAAGTGGAGAGCTTACGTGCAGAAAGTGACCACTGAGACTCAGGAGAGAGTTGGACTCCCATGACTGCTAACAGAGGCTAACAGAATCACAGGAGGAACAAGCTCCAGCCAGAGACAGCTATGACAACTAACAACAGAGTTTACCAGATGGTGAAAGACAAATGTAAGAATCTTACTAACAGAAACCAAGAACACTCAGCATCATCAGAACCCAGTACTCCCACCACAGCGAGTCCTGGATACCCCAACAAACCTGAAAAGCAAGATTCAGATTCAAATTCATATCTCATGATGCTGGTAGAGGATTTTAAGAAGGACATTAATAACTCACTTAAAGAAATATAGGAGAACACTGCTAAACAGGTAGGAGTCCTTAAAGAGGAAGCACAAAAATCCCTTTTAAAATTACAGGAAAACACTGCTAAACAGGTAGAAGTCCCCAAAGTAGAAACACAAAAATCCCTTAAAGAATTAGAGAAAAACACAACCAAACAGGTGATGGAACTGAACAAAACCATCAAATATCTAAAAATGGAAGAAGAAACAATAAACAAAACCCAAAGGAAGACAAGTCTGGAGATAGAAAATCCTAGGAAAGAAACCAGGAACCATAGATGCAAGCATCAGCAACAGAATGCAAGAGATGGAAGAGAGAATCTCAGATGCAGAAGATTCCACGGAGAACATGGACACAACAATCAAAGAAAATGCAAAATACAAAAAGATCCTAACTCTAAACATCCAGGAAATCTAGGACACAATGAGAAGACCCAACCTAAAGATAATAGGTATAAATGAGAATGAAGATTTTCACCTCAAAGAGCCAGTAAATATCTTCAACAAAATTATAGAAGAAAACTTGCCTAGCCTAAAGAAAGAGATAACCATGAACATACAAGAATCCTACAGAACTCCAAATAGACTGGACCAGAAAAGAAATTCCTCCCGACACATAATAATCAGAACAACAAATGCACTAAATAAAGATAGAATATTAAAAGCAGTAAGGGAAAAGGGTCAAGTAACATATAAAGGCAGACCTATGAGAATTACACCAGACTTCTGACTAGAGACTATGAAAGCCAGAAGATCCTGGACAGATGACATACAGACACTAAGAGAACACAAATGCCAGCCCAGGCTATATACTCAGCAAAACTCTAAATTACCATAGATGGAGAAACCAAAGTATTCCAAGACAAAACCAAATTCACACAATATCTTTCCACAAATCCTGCCCTTCAAAGGATGGGAAAACACCAACACAAGGACGGAAACTACGCCCTACAAAAAGCAAGAAAGTAATCCTTCAACAAACCTAAAAGAAGACAGCCACAAGAACAGAATTCCAACTCTTAACAACAAAAATAACAGGAAGCAAAAATTACTTTTCCTTAATATCACTTAATATCAATGGACTCAATTCCCCAATAAAAAGACATAGATTAACAGACTGGCTGCATAAACAGGAACCAACTTTTTGCTGCTTACAGGAAACTCACCTTAGGGAAAAGACAGACACTACCTCAGAGTAAAAAGCTGGAAAACAATTTTCCAAGCAAACGGTCTGAAGAAACAAGCTGGAGTAGCCATTCTAATATCGAATAAAATTGACTTCCAACCCAAAGTTATCAAAAAAGACAAGGGCACTTCAAACGCATCAAAAGATAAAATCTACCAAGATGAACTCTCAACTCTGAATATCTCTGCTCCAAATGCAAGGGCATCCACATTCATTAAAGAAACTTTAGTAAAGCTCAAAGCACATATTGCACCTCACACAATAATAGTGGGAGACTTCAACACCCCACTCTGATCAATGGACAGATCCTGAAACAGAAACTAAACAGAGAAACATTGAAACTAACATAAGTTATGAAACAAATGGATTTAACAGATGTCTGCAGAACATTTTATCTTAAAAGGATATACCTTCTTCTCAGCACCTCATAGCACTTTCTCCAAAATCAACTATATAATGGGTCACAAAACACACCTCAACAGATAAAAAAATATTGAAATTATCCCATGCATCCTATCAGATCACCACAGACTAAGGCTGATCTTCAATAACAGCATAAATAATAGAAAGCCAACATTCACGTGGAAGCTGAAGAATACTCTACTCAATGATAACTTGGTCAAGGAAAAAATAAAGAAAGAAATTAAAGACTTTTTGGAGTTTAATGATAATGAAGCCACAACATAACCAAATTATGGGACACAATGAAAGCAGTCCTCAGAGAAAAACTCATAGCCCTGAGTGCATCCAAAAAGAAACTAGCAGCTTGACAGCACACCTAAAAACTCTAGAACAAAAGGAAGCAAATTCACCCAAGAGGAGTAGATGGCAGGAAATAATCAAACTTGGGGCTGAAATCAACCAAGTGGAAACAAAAAGAATTATTCAAAGAATCAACCAAACCAGTAGCTGGTTCTTTGAGAAAATCAACAAGATAGATAAACCCTTAGCCAGACTAGCTGGAGGGCACAGGGACAGTATCCTAATTAACAAAATCAGAAATGAAAAAGGAGACATAACAGATCCTGAGGAAATCCAAAACACCATCAGATCCTACTACAAAAGGCTATACTCAACAAAACTGGAAAACCTGGATGAAATGGACAACTTCCTAGACAGATACCAGGTACCAAAGTTAAATCAGGATCATATTAATAATCTAAACAGTCCCATATCCCCTAAAGAAATAGAAGCAGTCATTAATAGCCTCCCAACCAAAAAAAAAAAGCCCAGGACCAGATGGGTTTAGTGCAGAGTTCTATCAGACCTTCAAAGAAGACCTAATTCCAACTCTCCTCAAACTATTCCACAAAATAGAAACAGAAGGTACTCTACCCAATTCATTCTATGAAGCCACTATTACCCTGATACAGAAACCACATAAAGACCCAACAAAGAAAGATAATTTTAGACCAATTTCCCTTATGAATATCGATGCAAAATTACTCAATGAAATACAACCATCTAATGGAGGAAGAAAAATATGAGCCATTCACTAAAGAATGGCACTGCCTCCCTTCCGAGTGCTGATTCTCTGCTCTTATTTCAGCTGTGCCTCTAGAAGGCTACTTCTGATGCCCTATAACTATTTTATATGGCTAGTGTCCACTAAATCCTGGCCCAATCCTGGATTTTCACACTGTGGAATAGAGCACATGTTCATATGTTACATTGTATAAGATTCCACATCCCTGGATCACACATTCCATAAGCATTAGAATGTGGCTGAAGCACGGCAGTCAAGGGATATAAACTATCCAGAATAGGCATCTATACCTGTAAGGGCAAATTTTAGCACTTACAGTTGACTTACTACTAAATGGTCATTTATCTTCATGAAGAAATACTGATGTGGGGCCGGGCATAGTGGCGCACGCCTTTAATCCCAGCACTTGGGAGGCAGAGGCAGGCGGATTTCTGAGTTCCAGGCCAGCCTGGTCTACAAAAGTGAGTTCCAGGACAGCCAGGGCTATACAGAGAAACCCTGTCTTGAAAATCAAAAAAAAAAAAAAAAAGAAAGAAAGAAAGAAAGAAATACTGATGTGCCAGTGTTTGTTTCTGTTGCTGACCAGTTGGACATTCAGAACTTGGGACATAGAACTAGATAAATGTACATCAGCTTTGATAGTAAGAAGTCAATGAGCATTCATGCACCAGACATAGCCCTCTACACATATGTAACAGATGTGAAGCTTGGTCTTGATGTGGGTCCCCCAACATTTGGAGCAGAGACTATCTCTGACTCAAACCCTAGTGCCTGACTTTGGGTCCCTTTCCCCTTCCAGGCTGCCTTATCTGGCCTCAGTAGAAGAGGATACATTTAGTCTTGAGGAGACTTGATGTACTATGAAGGATTGGTACAGGGATGGGACTTCCCTTCTCCGAAGAAAAGGAGGAGGGGAATGGTGGAAAAGGAATAGAGGTAGGACTGGGGAGAGAAGAGGGAGAAGGACTGTGATTGGGGTATAAAGTAAATAAATTGAAGGAGAGGGAGCAGGGGAAAGAGGAGGAAGATTCCACCAGAGACCTCCTAAAGCTGATAAACAACTTCAGCAAAGTGGCTGGATATAAAATTAACTCAAACAAATCAGTACCCTTCCTCTACTCGAAGGATAAACAGACTGAGAAAGAAATTAGGGAAACAACACCCTTCACAATAGTCACAAATAACATTACATAACTTGGTGTGACTCTGACCAAGCAAGTTAAAGATCTGTATGACAAAAACTTCAAGTATCTGAAGAAAGAAATTGAAGAAGATCTCAGAAGATGGAAAGATTTCCCATGCTCATAGATTGGCAGGATTAATAGAGTAAAAATGGCTATCTTGCCGAAAGCAATCTAAAGATTCAATGCATTCCCCATCAAAATTCCAATTCAATTATTCATAGACTTAGAAAGAGCAATTTGCACATTTATTTGGAATTAAAAAAAAAAAAACCCAGGATAGCGAAAAGTATTCTCAATAAAAGAACTTCTGGGGGAATCACCATCCCTGACCTCAAGCTGTATTACAGAGCAATAGTGATTAAAAAAAAAAAAAAAACTTCATGGTATTGGTACAGAAACAAGAAGGTCAATGGAATAGAGTTGAAGACCCAGAAATGAACCCACACACCTATGGTCACTTGATCTTTGACAGAGGAGCTAAAACCTTCCAATGGAAAAAAGACAGCATTTTCAACAAATGGTGCTGGTTCAACTGGAGGTTAGCATGTAGAAGAATGTGAATTGACCCATTCTTATCTCCTTGTACAAAGCTCAAGTCTAAGAGGATCAAGGACATCCACATAAAATAAGATACACTGAAAGTTATAGAGGAGAAAGTGGGGAAGAGCCTCAAACACATGGGCATGGGGTAAATTTTCCTGGACCAGTGACTTAAGCTCTAAGATCAAGAATCAACAAATGGGACCTCATAAAATTGAAAAGCTTCTATAAGACAAAAGACACTGTCTATAAGACAAAACAACAGCCAACATATGGGAAAAGATCTTTATCAATCCTACATCCAATAGAGGGCTAATATCCATTATATACAAAGAACTCAAGAAGTTAGACTCCAGAGAATCAAATAACCCTATTAAAAAATAGTGTCCAGAGCTAAACAAAGAATTCTCCACTGAGGAATACCAAATGGCTGAGAAACAACCTAAAGAAATGTTCAACATCCTTAGTCATCAGGGAAAGGCAAATCAAAACAACCCTGAGATTCCACCTTACACCAGTCAGAATGGCTAAGATCAAAAACTCAGGTGACAGCAGATGCTGTCAAGGATGTGGAGAAAGAGGAACACTACTCCATTGTTGGTGGGATTGCAAGCTGGTATAACCACTCTGGAAATCAGTCTGGCAGTTCCTCAGAAAATTGAACATAGTACTACCTGAGGACCCAGCTATACCACTCCTGCGCATATACCCAAAATATTCTCCAACATATGACAAGGACATATGCTCCACTATGTTCAAAGCATTATTTATAATAGCCAGAAGCTGAAACGAACCCAGATGTCCCTCAACGGAGGAATGGATTCACAATTGTGTACATTTACACAATGGAGTACTATGCAACTATTAAAAACAATGATTTCATGAAATTCGCAGGCAAATGGATGGAACTTAAAAATATCATCCTGAGTGATGTAACCCAATCACAAAAGAACACACATGGTATGTACTCACTGATAAGTGGATTTAGCCCAAAAGCTCCGAATACCCAAGATACAATTCACAGACCACATGAAGCTCAAGAAGAAGGAAGACCAAAGTGTGGATGCTTCTGTTCTTAGAAAGGGGAACAAAATACCCATGGGAGCAAATACAGAGACAAAGTGTACTGCAGAGACTGAAGGAAAGGTCATCCAGAGACTGCCCCACTTGGGGATCCATCCCATATACAGTCACCAAACCCAGATACTATTGTGGATGCTGAGAAGTGCTTGCTGAAAGTCGCCTGATATGAATATTTCCTGAGAGGCTCTGCCAGAGCCTGACAAATACAGAGGTGGATGCTCTCAGCCAACCATTGGACTGAGCACTGGGTCTCCAATGGAGGAGTTAGAGAAAGGACTGTAGGAACTGAAGGGGTTTGCAACCCCATAGGAAGAACAACAATATTAACCAAGCAGACCCCACCCCAAAGCTCCCAGGGACTAAACCACCAACCAAGGAGTACACATGGAGGGACCCATGGCTCCAGCTGCACATGTAGCAGAGGATGACCTTGTCAGGCATCAATGGGAGGAGAGTCCCTTGGTCCTGTGAAGGCTGGATGGTGCCCCAGTGTAAAGGAATTCGAAGTGGGGGAGGCAGGAATGGGTGGGTAAGGGCACACCCTCATAGAAGAAGGGGAAGGGGGAACCGGGTGGGGGTTGGGCAGGGCCGGGAAAGGGGAAAACACTTGAAATGTAAATTTTAAAAATCCAATAAAAATAAAACCTCATTCCAACCCCCCCCCCTCAAAAAAAAAGAAAAAAAAAAGGAGAAGGAGAAGTCTCTTAAATATGTGTTCCTAGGCACAGGCCTAATCTATTTGCCACCATGACTATTTTGTTTATGTGTTTATCATGGCAGTTGTATGTGGTCAATGACAAAGTCATATTTATGCTAACTGTTCTAGTCAATGTATCTTATTGGTTGCTTATTACTTCTTTCATAAGCAAGTGCTTTTTGTTTGGCCACAAAACTGCTCAAGGTCATCTACATTTTTTATCTTAAAACATTTGTCTCCAGTCTTCCAATGCATTTCATTCTATGCCCCTCAGCAGACAGCCAGGCCATTAGCCATTCACCAGGTATATATTTACTGGACCACTACTCATCCTGTCAAAAGTTAATATCTAAGAACATTGTTCATGGCTCTTCTTACTGGGAAGATTTTCCTTCTCAACAGTCTTTTAAAGATTTCCATGAATGTGGTTAAAATGTAGCCTATTTTCAGCCTGCACTCATATATAGAATGTAATCACTCAGAAAACAAAAGTAGACTTTTCTTCCTTGTTTTGATCATACAGCTCCCTCTTCACTTCCATGCACTCACATGGCAAAGGAACAAGCTGAGAAGATTGTTGTCATTGTTGTGAGGGATATGGTATTCTAAACTATGTACTGTGGCTTTTGTATTGTTCAAGTTTAATCCTAGATGCATCACCAACACTGGTCTAGTTCTGAGCCTACACCGACTTGTAATTAGGGACATCACTAGACACACCCAGCTTATAATGTGCTCTAGACCCGTGGTTACTTGAAGCCCAGAAAGGAAGCCATTGTGTCTCTCTTTGTCCCAACAACTCATAAGAGCTTTTGCTCAAAAGACATAAGTGTATGAAGCAAATGGCCTTGCCATAGAATCATAGGTCCCTGAATCATTCTGTCAGTGGTTCTTGGCTTAAAACACTGCCTCTTTTTCCACTACTGACATATCCAACACAATAAGATCTGCTGGCATAGTTGTTTGTACTATAGACTATAAGCAGCACCTCTTCAATCAAAGATACATCACTACTTATAGAGCAGTGTTTATAAGTTTAGAATGTGTCACCTCAACAACCCAAAGAGGCCTGTTAGGTGCTTTATTCCATCCTTTATGATAGTGAATAGAAGTTGTGAATATTTCCAGTTTGCTTTAGAGGGAATACCTCACCGTATTTTGACCACCAGATCCCTAAAACCTTCACTGAAATTTCGAACTCATAAATTTCCATAGGATTTATTTCCAACTTTTTGGAACATCATATTTCATCAAAGCCTTTAATATTCTAGCCCCTTCCTGTAAGTCAGCATGTTATTATAATCAATGTAATCTGTCAGGAGACTTGTCTTTACTACCCAGATCTCTTCAGAGTTCATTAAAACAGCATAATTAATATAGGCCTGAGTGCTTTTGTGAGACTCACAGAAATGTGAGCTGCTTCTGAGTCTTCTATTATAATAGAAAAGAACAGGCCATATCAGTTGGCACATGCTATGTGCCTGAGGCCTTATTCGTCTGCTTTATCAGTTACACAATGTCCAGCAAAACAGCTGCAATGGAGCTACTAAATGCTTGACATTGAACTCCTAAAAATCAAAAAAAGATGCACATATTGAATATGTTTTATCTGGAGCACATAGTTTCTAACATTTAGCAACCATATTGCTTTGTAAATGAGTTAATGAACAAAGTATGAAGTTCAGAAAGATGCTTACTAATGTAAGTAGATTGAGGTGACCAGCCTCTAGTTCTCAGTTATTATGGGTACTAGGCAGGTACTAATTGAGTGTTCACAGTGGTGGCTGACACATAAAAAACACCCAGTAAACCTTATCAACTGTATTCTCCAAGTCACAGAACCATCACATACGATAAGGCTAACTCCTGATTAGAGGTTTAAAAGAAATGTGAACGATATATATTGCCCTTAAAGGGGATTTTAAAAATAGAAATACTTGGAATGTTTTTCTAGAGAGCATGAGGCTTCGAAAAAAACCTAAAAAGAAAATTAATGGTAAAGCCAGAAAGAAATAATTACTTATAAAAATAGACATTTATCTTAATGAGGCAAAAGAGTAGTTGCCACGAACCCATTAATTCACAACTAGCTTTGCTTTTTTAAAGATAATTTTATAAGATCTCCCAGTTGAAATTATAAGTTCTTTTCAATAATAATAAAAGTAAGTACAGTTTTTAAATAAAATGCATGACTACAATATACACTAGCCAGCACAAAGTGATGTTTTCTGTCACCTAAATGCCTGTTTCTATATAAAATAAATAAACTAGCATTTAATAGGCCAAGGCAGAATAATATAGAGTTAAAGGCTAGCCTGAGTATGTAAGCTTCTGGCTCCACAGCTTAGCATGCACCTTTAATTCCAGCTCTCCGGAGGCAGAGGGAGGCAGGTATCTTTACTTTGAGACCAGCTTGATCTATAGGGTGAGTTCCAGGACAGCCAGGGCTACACAGAGAATCCCTGTCTCTCCCCACTCCCTAAAATTTTGCATCTCTTATGAATGTGTTCATGTTGTTTTTTTCTGGCATGGTCAGTGTAAGAGCCAGTACAAGAAAATTAAAAGGAATTATATATGTATATATATAGGGTGATAGGACACGTGCATGCCTAGTCCTCGTTAAGATGACTCATTAAGGCATCATTATTCTTCTATGCTTTGACTTGAGAGGACTCAGTGTTTCTGTCCTCTGCATTAGCTTAGTGGTCAAATTTTAAATTATTTTGATGACTCTCAGGGAACTGCCAGGTCTCATAAAATTTTCCCAGTAATTGTCACAGGGAGAGCTATGGGAAAAAAAAACCTGAGGTCTCTAAGAAGAAATCCATATTGGCTAATTTTAAGAGAGCCACAAAAAGAGATTGTTGGTCAGGATCTAAACATGGTTTCTTTCATTGATGTGTGAGTGTATGTATGCTGAGTCTCTAGTGCCCACTAGTATCAATATGCCATCTCATAACTAGACTTATATGACCTCAAACCTTGGGAAATTGCTCTACTACTCTGTTGCCAGTACTTCTTTCTTACAGAGCTTTCCAGAACAGAATCTACAGATTGAATTTATTCTACCAGTGAGTCAGTTGCTTATTAGCACTTTTAACATCCAGATGGTCTGAGACAAAGGCAAAAAAAAAAAAAAAGAGGAAAAAAAACCAAAGGGTAACTCCCAAGTGTAGCTAGTGGAAACTCTTTTGCTGAGGGACTCTAATCTACTGGGCTGTGTTCCAGGGCATGGGTTTCTTTCATAACAGCACTCTGTGGCCTTTTCTATAACATTTGTAAGTCAATTCACCTGAGAGGCCAAGAGTTAAACTGGCTGAACAGTCTGAACTGCAAAAGTTGGAAGTGAATCCGAATGGACCAATAGCCTGGCTCTATTTCATGAATAAACAGAGGCATTCAAGTTTGGGACCCTGTAAAGTTAAGTCAATATTAGTTATAGAGGAAATCCTGCTTGTTCTTTCTGTTGTAGTTGATTTTTTAAAAGGGCTAAAAAAGAGGGGGTTTTGTGTGTTACAATTCTAAAAACACTCATTAGAACATGAATACACAATATTTGCAACCTCAAGGATTAAGGATTGTAACTCAGTGGTAAAATGTCTGCATAGAATGTACATGGATCTACGTTCAATACCTGTCATATAAATTTTGTAAAGGTGTGTGCCCAATACCATTCAACTATAAAATTTAAAATGCTATTATTTTTAAAAACAGGACTAGAGAGGTGGTTCAGTGCTTAAGAGTACTGGCTGCTCTTCCAGAAGACCTGGGTTCAATTTCGAGCAACAACATGGCAGCTCGCAACTGTCTGTAACCAGACATACATGCAAGCAAAACATCAATGAACATAAAATAAAAATAAGTTATTAAAAAACAGAAAATACTAACCTAGAATCTGATTCCATGTAGTTACCTTATTATGATTATTAAAGATAAGTGATTCTATTAAATCCCTTAAGTTCTATGTATATGGCATAAGTTTCCTCTGGTAGTCATTGCCTAACAGGATCTGAAAATTTCAATGCTTAGAAATACAAGATCATAAGACAGTGATTCCATCTGTCAGGATTGCACTATCCTATTTTATTTGTTGGATTTCACAGTTATCTCCCTTGTGGTCTCATCCCTACATTCCCAAGAGAAAAAAATTACATAAAACACTTTTAAAACATAAATGTAATAGAGTTTTGTTTCAGGATTTTACTGTTTGCTTGTTTGTTGTTCTCTGTATAGTTGCCTTTGGCTCAAGACTGAGGTGCCTCAATTTTCAGGCAAGAATTAGTTCTCTCTTCTGCTATATTCTTCTAACAATTTATATGAATTTATATGACAATATATTTTACCATCACATTTTTGCTTATTTAAAATATTTCTCCCCAGTTTAAATACACAGGTTTTGCCATATTCATCTCTTTACAGGATTTCTAATGTAGAGCTTAATATAGGGAAGACCCAATAAATATTAATTGAATTAATTAATAAGTAATTGCCTTGGAAGCAGAAACATGCATATATAGCAAAAATAATAATCAGAGAATTATTATTCTAGTAATTTAAAAGTTGCTTGTGTAACATCCTGTGTTCTAGACTCAAATCCAAAATAAAATGACTTTGAAGTCATTCATAAAGTTGACCAAATGTCACTGTTGCTTATTAGATAGTAGACTATAGCAAATAGTTTCTCAATCTGTGAATCAACAGTCTGTAACCCAAAAAAAATTTTTTTTAATTAAAAAAAAAAAAGAGAGACAGAGGACCATGGAAGAAATAGGAAATATAAAGATGTTAGCAGAAAGCTGTCCTCATTTTGGAAAAGTAGCTTTCTTAAATACTATTTCTGTGTTTCAATGTATAAATAGCTATTCATTTATAGATTCAGGATTTAGACAGTTCCATAAAGTATTCTCAGAAATATACACTGCCAGGTATAAAACAGGTTTCAATGGTCAAGGAAAAGTGTGTTACATTTGAATAACTATTGAGAGACTAAAATAGCTGACGCATTTTGAAGTGACCATTGGTAGTAAGCTTCAGTAGTTCTGGAAGAGGCAATAAAAATAACAGAGCAATTTGACAAGCTACTGTGGTTCAAATAGATGTTAGAGGTAGCCAAAGTTCAGAAATTATGTCAGTGAAGCTGAATTCCATTAAGTCAATCAGTAACTAAGGAAATAGTTAAATGAGATACAATCTCAAACTAGAAAAACAGGAAAAATTAAAGTAGTAAGAAGAATAATCATATTTCTGGATAGTCCCATGCTATCAAACACTATAATCTGATGTCTGGAAGATAAGGCAGGCATATTTCAAAAATGGAAAAGAAAGCCATGGGCTAGGGCGTGAGTAATAACATAATAAGCAATGAAATAGGCATCTGTCTGAGAAGCAGATGACGTCCTCACAGATAAAATGACCTAAAAACAGCCAAATCACAGTTCCTTTGCTGCAAGCATAATCTGCCTAGTGTTGCATGGCTAATAAGATGCAAAGTGAATTTCCAAGACCAGGTTGCATCAAAGCCAATGTTTTCTGCATATACTACTTTCTGCCAAATGAAGATAATTGACGGCACATACCAAACTGTCATTTAACTCTTTACTTAAAAGATAACTTCCATATCCATCACATTCTGCATATCCTTCTTTGCTCTGGCCTCTGCATACTCTACCATGTTCACAAAGCCCTCCTAGGAAAAGAGGAAGACATAGCCTCCTACATAGCCACAATGCCCTTTACTCTGAACCTAACTTCAGGGGAATTAATGAGAGGAATAGGAAAGCCACAATATTTGTAATAAAATGTGTTAATTACAATGAAAGAGATATATAAAGGGTACCTCAAGCACAAGCCAGTCATAGTAGTAAACATGGTATGCTCATAAGGAATTATTTAGAAGAGTTTAGTAAGAGATTAATTCACAAAAGTGTACACATTTGGAGATTCTGATGGACCTCTTGATCCCTGTAGGCCTGAAGAGATTGTTACCAAAATCCAGAAATAAATCGATAGAAGAGGGTTACCTGTTAGTAATTCAGATTTAATAGATTAATGAAGGCCTTGCCAAGACATTTAATATAATGATAGTAATATTTTCTCCTGCCAAGAGAAGTTGGAAAAATATTACTATCATCACTCTTTATTGTCCTCCTAGATTCTTCCAGGGCTTCTGGTTTTTAAAACCAGCAGACAACAAAGACCAAAACCTGATTAATATTGTGCAAAAAAGTCTGCCTCTAAGGGCACAGGGCAAGTAGAAAATTATGAGAAGGGAATCCCACATTAAGCTCAGCACAGAGAGCAAACAAACTGAGGATGTCAACAGCTCTTTAGAGCAAATAGTGCCTTAGACACAGAAGGTAACTAGGAGGTTAACAAGTAAAGAAGTAATAACATTCCAGGCGAAGAGATAGCATATTCAGAAGCCCACAGAAATAAGAACATGTATCATCTGTTTACACAAGCAATATGTAGTGGTTTGGATGGGGACTGCTCCCCATGGGCTCGGTTATTTGAACACTTACTTACCAGTGGTGGTGCTGACTGGAAGTTGTGGAACCTGTGGTAGGTAGAACCTTGCTGGAGGAAGTATGTTGCTGGGACAGGCTTTGAGCGTTTATAGTCTCATTGTACTTCCTGCTTGCTCTCTTGATTCCTACATGCCAATGAAAATGTCATCAGCCAGCTTCCTGCTTCTTCCATCAAGCCTGTTGCTTGCTGCTGTGCCTTCCCACCATGGTGGACTCGTATCACTCTAAAACCACAAGCCTAATTAATTTCTTAATAAAGTGTCTTGGTCGTGTATTTGACCATAGAAACAGAAAAGTAACTAACACACAATTGGGAAAAGCACATGCTACTTGAAGAAACGATCTTGAAGCCTAGTTAAATTGGAAAAGATGACCCAGGTATGTATAGTCTCCACTGGAAGAGAACTCCTTAAACTTTTTCCCACTTGTGATCCCTTTGTTCATGAAATTTTTATGTGATCCCAAGCATATAGATAAATAAAATAGATTTATGAATCAAATATGTATAGATAAGACCATCAAAAATTGTTTTAAAATAATTCTTGTGAAAATAAAATAATTCTTTGGTATACATATTTTACTATTTATTAAAATTAAGGAAATTTTGTATACTAATGAAATAAATGTCTGCTTATTCTTTAAATAAAGAATTAAATATTGAATAAATATTTTATGATGTGTTTGTTTATGTGTAGAGGGTGGTTATGTGTATTTGCACACATATGTATGCAAGTGCTCTCAACCTGGGCATGCACATTTGTAAACCAGATATTGATTAAACAAGTTTCATTCTCTATAGCTCTCCACCGTATTTGGGAGATGGGATTATTTAGGACAGGATTGTCCTGAAACTCACTTTGTAGACCAGGCTGGCCTCAAACTTGAAATCTGCCTGCCTCTTAGTGCTGGGATTAAAGGCATGAATCACCACACACAGTTTCCCACCATATTTTTTTTTGAAACAGCGTTTGCCACTGAACCTAGAGCTTGATGTTTGATCTAGATTAGCTGGTCATCAAACCTCTAGAACTCTTCTTGTCTTCACCACAACCTTCAGTGCTAAAGCTAGAGACAATCCGTTCAGCCATTTTACCTGTGTGCTGAGGATCCAACCTCAGGTCTTCAAGCCTTCCCAGCAAGCATATTACCTGATAAGCCATCTTGCCAGTGCCCTTGCTGATTATTTAATACTACAGAAATACTGCATCTTCAATGTTTTCTTCAGACTTCATTGATGTTTTTATTATTAATGCTGAGAGCCCCACTTTGCCCACATATATCACACAAAATGACAGAAGTGTGTTTAGGGATATTTTATAAAGCATAGGAAATTCCATCCTAACTTAAAAACAAACACCATTTAACAATTATTTTAGAAAAATCAAGTCATCACCAGTCCATCGTCTGGAAGGGAGAAAGAGGTGTGGTTCTGGGGATCTGCCTAGATTTCAGTCTTATTAGACTGAGTTTGTTGTAATTGTGGAAAATTTGGGTGATGGCCCATTGACATTCACCAGTGTACCAGATTGGGAGACATTTTTTAGTTTATATAAAACATACCCACCAGATTTTTCTTCTGTTAGTAGCAAAGGGGAAATATGACTCATTATATAATGAAATAAACTTCAGTAAGAGTAAAAAATAAACACTACTGATATTTCTTACCATGGGAAGGTTTTTTGTTTGTTTTTTGGGTAAAATAACTCAGAATTACATAGTAGTTTTGGAGTGTTTTGGGCTTTTTTAAGAGAAAAAACTGTAAATTTTGAACATTGAGAGCTATTTACCCATTAAATTTAAACTCAGTCACTCTTGTAAATAAAATTGAAGTTTCCAATAGCAATTTAATTCTGTTTTATAGCCAACATCCCAGAGATGTGTAATTATTTTTCAACTAAAGCATTTGCTAATACTGGTACCGGCAGAGCTCTTTCCTTCATAGTAGGTACATAATAAATATTTACTGGAGAAATGATTGAATAGTTAGGCAGACTGATAAATGAAGGCAATGGGTTGTATTAAAGTCATTTTGATCTTGTTATAAGCTTAATATGTACATGAAGATTTATTTTAAAACAACCAAGAGAAAATTAAAAAGCTGCCCATTTTACTTCGTCCATGAGACAGCCAAATTATTTAGGCTGCTGGATTCTCCTGTGTGTCTATCTGCCTTAAGTGTTCTATTTAAGAACTGACAGTCTTTTATTCCTGCTAATCCATGGATTAAAGGCATAGGTATATGGTCTCACAGGTTAACTTCTTTTGTGTCGTCCACAGCATAATTGTTCTGGAGTTTTAGAAACCTGGTTCTGATAATCTGAAACCAACAGGAACTCTGCTATTAGTCATGCATGATGAGACACAATAGAACCTATTGATTTTTTTTTTTACTTCTAACTTTATCCATTACCATTGTGTGATCTAATATATCTACAAAGAGGTGTGTGGTACTGGGGTGTGACTCAGCGATAGAGTGCTTACTTAGCGTTCACAGTACCTGGGCTTGATCCCCAGTACAACCATTTAGACTACCTTTTGTTAAAATTCTTTCAATTTTTTGTTCAAAATAACCTTCAAAAAACCATTGTTTTGTGTGACTATGCATCTTGTGAAATGTGGTATGAATTATTAATGCACTGTACAATACTTTGCTAAAAAACATTGACTCCTCACTTGGGCCACAGGTAACTAAAAACAAAATCAAAGTCTGACATCCATGTCTTTATTTTATGACTACTTTGACCAAAGACAGAGGTAAGCAATTGTCCTAAACTTGAAGTCACCTGGGATTCCAGAAAGAACAAATCTTTGAAAGGTAGACCTGTGCCCAGGTAGGGACAGCAAGGAATGATGGTAATGCTGTACTCTGGAGCAGAAATGATCATTTGGGAGGAGCCAGATTGATCTCTTCAAGTGATGGCAGCCATAAGGACTTTATCAGACCCCCTTGTAGTACAAGAATCAAGTCAGGAATCAAGCAGACCACACCTTGCCCTCTATTAAAAACTAACTTTAATAACAATACCCCAAAACAGACTTGAGGCCACTACTTTCCACCATTGCACATCTCTTTAATTGGGATGTTGGAGTGGGTGGCCAAACTTATACTACTGGGCTCCAGAGCCCCAGCTTTTGCCCTAAAAATTATAGTTACATGCATGACCATGATTCCTTCCCACCTCCAATTTGACAGTTTCTTCGCTTTCCACAGACATCAATTTTATACTTTTTAATATTTGCCCACATACCCTCCCAACTCATCTAACAAATAGAAAGATTTCTTCTTCTCTGAGACTGGATATCTCAAGTTTAATCTTGGTAAGTTCCAGGCACTCAACTCACTGATCTTGAACTCTGGGTAAACTGAGCTTACATATTAAAATACTAGAAAACAGGTAGATGCTGTTGTGATGAAAATGCCTGTGAAAGTTTAGACTTTTATGAGCTTTTTTAAAAACATGTATTTTATTTGTGTCTCTCCCTTAGAAAATACAGTCTATTTGCTGTCATCTGTGAGTTCTTCTCCACACCTTAAAAAATATTAGCTGCCAAAATAATAAGCTATTCCATACTAATTTTGGATTTCTAATTTTTGTAGTATCCAATTACTCTTTAATAAACATAAATGTCTATATAGTAAATAAAACTTCCAACAGCTTATGTTTTAGTATAAATACTCTATACAAATATGTAATGCTATACATAAACAGTTGGCCTACAATATCTTTGGATTCTTCATCCCTGCTCTCAACAACTACAGATCAAACTTATTTGAAAAGCAATTCACCTGTATTGAGCACATGTTTTCTTTATATAGAACTTCCCTTATATTAAATATAAGTAACCTAGCATTATTTAAAAGTATGTAGGATGATATACAAAATTTGTATGAAATATTGCCATATTTTGTATGGCATCTGAACATCTGCAGATTTTGGTACACAAGGAAAGTCCTGGATTCTAATCCTCTGTGGACACCAAGAGACAGCTATAGATATGTATGTAGTGTGTTATATGTGTTTGTATATATGTTACCACAACTGAAGAAATATTTTTAAAGCTTTAAACTGGTTTATGAATAAATTATTCAATTTCAACATCTTAAACTACTAGTGACAATGTAAAATATTTTAATTTCGTGTATTTGTATTTCAAACAGATGGTCAGCAGAAACTGAAACAAATGCTCTAGTTGTTTGCCTATGACACAACTAGGTGAAAAGCAGAAGTCCACACAAGTTTCATAATGAAACTTCAAACCACATCAAACTTGTCTACTGTCAGGTTTTGTTACATTCCCTCTAACTCAACCCAGACTCCCTGAGGTTGGCCAATAGGGCAAAGTTTGAGTCAAAACCACACCCTTCCTTTGAGCTTTAAGGATGCACTTAGAATTCTAGAGAAATGTAAAATGCTGGAAGAAGCTGAGGAGGAGGGTGACTTTATAAGAAGACCAGTAGTCTCAACTAACCTGGACTCCCAGATTGCTCAGACACTGAGCCACCAACCAGGCAGAATATACCAACTGATATGAGGCCCCAACACATATACAGCAGAGGACTACTGGGTTTTGACTCAGTGAAAGAAGATACACTTCAAGAGACTTGAGGCCCCAGGGAGTGGAGGACTGGTGGGGTGGGGGTAGGGAGGTGGGGACATCCTCTTGGAAACAGAGGGGTATGGGATGTGGAACAGTCAGAGGGTGGACGGGGAAGGGGATAAAGACTTGACTGTAAAAAAGACTAAAGAATAAAAAAAGAATGGCAGGTCTTTTTTTCCTCCTGATGTGAAAAGCCTATTATACTCAGTGTTTATTCACATTCCAAATTTAACACAAATATAATAGGTAAACAAAGGTTAGGGAATCTGAAAGTTCAATTCACTCAAAGCACTGATGTTTAAGACTTCCTAAGAGAGGGCAAAGTTAGAAAGAAGGTATGTCAGAGAAAGAAAAAGGAAAGGACAAAAAGAAGAAAGGAATGAACCAATAATAAATGTGTACTAAAGCCTAAAATTAAGAACAATATAATTAATAGTCCTGAAATTAAAAAAGAAAATTCACATTAGATTTAATTTTTTTCTTTCATCTGAGGCAGATTGTATTTCTAGGTAGTGACCAAAAAGACAATTTCAAGCATAGTTTTATTCTCAAGAACCTGAGAGTGAGGCTGAAAATGGCTCAGTGGTTAAAGACACTGCTCTTGCAGAGAACCTGGGTTCAGTTCCCAAGCACTTACATAAGGTGACTCACAACCACCAGTAACTCCTCCAGGAAGTCCCAACACCTTCCGGCCTCCATCACAAGCACCTTCACACACATTATGCACAAGAATTAACACAGGTGCATATATATGCACATAAAAATAACTGAATCTTTTTATAAATCTAAGAGAATAAAATGCAATGTTGCAGAATTTGATCAGCTAGGTGATTGACATTTGTTCTCTTCTATGTTAGCACTACCTGTAATCTGGGATGTAATTTCCATCTCACATTCTCTGTCTTGCTATATATTAGTCACCATTTATTATCAACTTTATTTCAGGTGCCGTGATAAATATTTTGCATGACTTTATAGAGGAACACTTATTCCTCAATCTTGTTGTTTCCTTCCATGTGAAATGGCATAGCTTATAGTAACCACCTATGCATACTTCACTAAGGCATTGACAGGGTAAAGATACTGATGAGTTTAGGGTAAGGAGTGGGACCCATGACAAAAGGAAACAGCATCAATGTTCCTTTATCCTACATTTTTTTTTCTTTTTTTCTTTTTTTTTGTTTTTTGGTTTTTTTCGAGACAGGGTTTCTCTGTATAGCCCTGGCTGTCCTGGAACTCACTTTGTAGACCAGGCTGGCCTCGAACTCGGAAATCCACCTGCCTCTGCCTCCCGAGTGCTGGGATTAAAGGCATGCACCACCACGCCTGGCTTTATCCTACATTTCTTTTACATATTCCAGCTTCCAAAACATGTGTCCTGCCTGGGCTTCTCTCAGCAAGACCAAGAGCAGAAAGGCAAAAGCTATGCCCAACATGGCTAGGCAAAGATAAGTCAAGTCCAGGGTAGGATATGGATCTACAAGCAAACTGTAGGAAGTCAAACAAAAGTGGAGGTGAGATTTTTTTTTTTTTGCTTTTAGTAAGCAAAATCCATACAGTTCATATATGTGAGGATTAATCTCAGTCGTTAATTTATTGGTTAGAAAAATACCTAGATGAAGAAAGTACACCTCTGGCTATGTCCATGAGTGTTTCTGGATAGGACGAACTATAATGGAATACTGGATATGAATGGCAGCATTCTTTCCCTCAGACCCAGAACCAATGGAAGAGGAACAAGGAAGAAGCTTGCTATTATAGTCATATAATCTGTGCTTCCTGGTCACCATGATGTGCACTTTCTAATCTGACCCTGCCTACCATGTCAGGATGAGACTCCAAAACTGCCACAATAAATCATTTTTCCTTTAAGTTGTTTTGCTAAAGTATTTGCCACAACAAAAATTAACTAATAATATGTCTGGCCATAGACCCCATGTAATAGTTATTTTTCTCTCCACAGGGACCAAATAGCTTAAGGGAAGTTACTTAAAGGAAGAAGGTTTCGGTTTGGTTTGTGGTGTGGGGGTTATAGCAGCCCATTGTAGCAGGGAAGGCAGTGGGAGCAGCTTTGGGCTCTGGCAGGAGGAGAATAGAGTTGCTTGCTCACATTTGAGTGAACCAGAAGATAGAAAACGGAGAATTCTGTCAGCTGCCTTTTTTCTCTTTCACTGTTTGCTCAGCAGATTCCCAGACCATGGAGTGGTATAGCTTATATTCAAGATAGGTCTCCATATCCTTAATTAATCCTCCAAAGCCTCTCACATACACTCAAAGCTGTACCTTATGAAGATCCTACAAGGCTTGCTTTTCTTTTGTGAGGTGGTGGTTGTTGTTATCCTTGTCTTCCTTTAGACAAGGCCTCACTATGCAAACTGGCTGTCCTGGAATGCCCTACAAGTTTCTTAATTCAGTCAGGTTGAGAATCACAGTTAACCATCATACCTCAAAATGCAAAACTGAGAGGAGATATAAGAAAAATGCATATCTGGATAAGAAAGGAGGTAAATATCTGGGTAAGAAAGAACAATAAAGTCCAACACACAGAAAGAATGAGACCAAACTGCATTACATTTTGAGTTGGTATAAAGGCAGCTGAGCCTTTTTGAATAACAATTGTAGGACACAGGAGAGAAGTACGCAGTAGGTATATCCACTTTGCTGCAGAAAAGATATAGCCCGAAGAGATGCTATCAAAGCTTGTGACATTCAAAGGAAATAAAAGCCAAGGCCTTGAATAAGACCTGGCAGACACAGAAATTCCCAAGAGCAACAGACGCACAGGCTTAATTAAGACTTCTGCTGTATTAAATTCTAAAATTCAATGCAACTCTAGGAAACAAAAAACACAAAAGTCTCCTATGGCTGACCCCTGGAAATAGAAAACATGTCTCAGGGGAGGAGCCTCATTCGTGGAGCCGTCTCGGCAAGCATTGATTGCCTGTAGCTCATCATCTATCAATGGTGAGGCCTAAAAACATGTAAATAGAAGTTAAATGGGCCCATTACAGTGTGTGTGTGTGTGTGTGTGTGTGTGTGTGTGTGTGTGTTCACTTGACAAATTCAAACATGTATACTGGACCATTTCACCTGCCCCCAACCAACACTCCACTCTCTCCCACAGATACCCTTGTTCTTCTTCTACCGAACAAATCCCCTACCTTCATGACTGGGTTTTGTTTGGTTGATTGGTTAGTTTCTTAGCACACTTCATATAATTTTAGCTGCTTGCATGAACATGAGTCAGGAGTTTATGAGTGTGACATAAGGAGCTTATCAGTGGCTACACCACTAAATAAAATGCCACCCCCTCCCCTGATTATCAATAACTAAAATCATCTGAGAAAAGAATCATAATGAAGAATGGTCTATGGTAGTTAACCTGTGGTCATGCCCATGAAGGATTTCCTTAATTGGGTTAGCTGCAGTGGGAAGTATATGATAAATTGTGCCTGGATTGTCCCTAGTTGGCAATTTGAACTAACCATCACACTCCATGTTTGCTTTGTCGATGTGTTCTCTAACAGCAACAGGAAACTAAATCATTGTTTCCAAGGAATGGGGATGTTGCTATGAAGAACTTGTCTTTGTGGCTTTCAAGCCTTGGAATAAATTTATGGAAAGACTGTGGATGCATTCATTACATAGGTCAGGAGAAGCTGTTGGATGCTATAAGCTAATTCAGAATGGGTCATTCTAGTGGGAACTTAGAAGATAGTCATGTGGGGAGAAACACAGATAGTAAAGACCTGGCTCATGAGTTTACATAGGAAACAAGACCTTTATCTTGAATTGAGATAGGGTCATTTGTGTGGTATTTCAGCCAAGAATCTGTCTACATTCTACCTGTGTCCAGAAAGCCTAAATGGGGTTACATTTGAAGGTGATGGACGGATGTGTTGGCAGAGGAAATTTCTAGACAGAATGGTATTCACGCTGGTGCCAAAAAAGAAAAATAGCTGGAACTGATAGAGCTTTTACCACCATCTTATAGAAACTTTCTGTGTTAACTTCATAGAATGGGGAAAGTATCCTGAGAGCAAAAACTCAGAGGGGGCTCCATCTTACAAACATAGAAATTCACTTAAGGAAAAAAGTTTAAGCTAAAGGTGTTCCCTGTTCCTCAAAAGCAACTGCCTAGGAAAGTTTCCAGAGAGTTGGCACACAGAAGCTGTGACCCAAAGGGTCTAGGCTACATCTTATGTTGGCAGCAGAATTTGGCACTGATCTATGGGGATAAACATACACATAGGGCAACTTAACATTATGTTCATTTATCAAAACAATAGTAGCGTGTTCTCCTCCAGGGCCTATGACTTAACCCAGGCATGAGCTTTTAACCAGGTCTATACTACCAGTACCAGACATGAGATTTCTCCTGTGGAGTGGGTCTCAAATCCAATCAGAGCATGATTGGTCATTCCCATAGGAGTCATCTCACTATTGAAGCAATAAATACATCTTGCCAAGCAGATTATTACTGTAGTTCACTGGGTCCACAGCTGCGTGGGACCATTTCTGGTATAGCCCCCAGCAGCTTGCACAGAGGGCTAGACATGACTTTATGAGATTCATTTTACATATAGTTGATGTTAAATCTGTGTGTGGAATTTTTGGCATGTTATTGGAAGGAGCCCTTGCAAATAACAAGAATATAACCTCAAACACTATTAAGTTAATACCAAACCGGTATTTGTTGCTTGGCTTGTTGCTGTGACATTATCAAAGCTATTTTAAAAAGGAAGGGTTGTGGCAGGGAAATCAGGGTGGCAAAGCTTGAAGCAGTGTGTCACACTGGATCCACAGTCAAGAGCAGAGAACAATAATCTCCTGATATTCAGCACTCTTTGTTCAGTGAGACACCCATGGAATGGCACTGACCATTCTAGATACTCCTTCTCAGGCATGCACAAGGGTGATCCTAGATCTATCAGGTTGACAATATTAATCATCACAGACCTGAAAGATGGCTTAGTGGATAAAAGCACTAGCTGGCAAGCCTGAAAATCTGAGACCAAAACCTAAGCCCCTCCGGGCATGGTGGCGCATGCCTTTAATCCCAGCACTCGGGAGGCAGAGGCAGGTGGATTTCTGAGTTTGAGGCCAGCCTGGTCTACAAAGTGAGTTCCAGGACAGCCAGGGCTACACAGAGAAACCCTGTCTCGAAAAACCAAAAAAAAAAAAAAAAAAAAAAACCTAAGCCCCACTCTTCTATCCACACTCATGCTGTAGTATGCACACATATGCACACATGGGTGCACATACACATACACAAATATAAATTCTAAAATCTCTTATTTTAGTGTGAATGTTTTGCATGCATGTGTATTTATGTACTATGTGTGTAGGCTCCTGGTGCACACAGAGATCAGAAGAGGGCTTCAGGCCCGCTGGAACTAGAATTAAAGATGACTGTGAACTACCATGTGGGTGCTGAGAATTGAAGCCAAGATCCTCTATGACAACAACAAACACAAAACCACTTCTCCAGCCCTATAAACTTAATTTTAAACTGTAAAGGGGCGCAGCATGCTGGAGAGATGGCTCAGTGTCTAAGAGCACATCCTACTCTTGTGGAGCACTCCTGTGGCAGCTCACCACCATCTATAACATCAGGTCCAGGTATCCAACACCCTCTTCTGGCCTCCATAGGTACCAGGCATGCATGGGATACACATGCACACAGGCGTAAGGGTTAAACACTCATATACAACAATAAATCTTTTTTTTTTTTTTTTTGGTTTTTTGAGACAGAGTTTCTCTGTGTAGTCCTGGCTGTCCTGGAACTCACTTTGTAGACCAGGCTGGCCTCGAACTCAGAAATCCACCTGCCTCTGCCTTCCGAGTGCTGGGATTAAAGACATGCACCACCACGCCTGGCTCAATAAATCTTTTTTTAAATAAAAAAATAATCACTGTCAAAACAAAAAATCAAAACTTTTTCTTTCTTGTTGCCCATTTCGAGGAATTAGTCCTTCAAGAGAAATCCATAATAGCCCGTACTGAACAATATACATCTTCTGAGTATACCTAGTTAGAATCCAGTATTCCAGATGTCCCATAACATAAATAAGAGTAAAATCCTGAATTGTATTTAAAATTGAAATCTGTCTCCTGACAAAATACTTTTTGGTGGCAGAAAACTGGTTAGCTCTGTTTCTGCCCCTACCTTACATGTTTCTCCTCTTCCTTACATGCTGTTAGCCTGCTTCTTCCTCTTGCAAGATTAAAACGAGGACAAGTATAAACCATGCCAGGAAGCATCTGTCTGGCACCACAGTTGCTTCTCACTACAGCAATGTCTACAGTCAACTCTCAGGCTGATATTCAAAGCTGACTTCTCATCCCACCATATGTCTATAGACACCCCCATTTTGAAGAGTCTGGGCTCTGTTGGCCTTCAGTTGGTCACTTGTATTTCCTCCTGAAGAAGAGTAAGTCAGATAAGCCAGACTTCTTTTGGGGTTATTTCACCTTTCTGAGTGGAACTCTAGAATGAAACATGATGACTATGGATTGTTCTATAATGCAGAGCCCACTACTACTCCATAAGTAACATTTTTTTCTGCTTTCAGTGTAAATGCTGTTAATACTCAAGATAGGTTTAGCTCTGTCTCTCTCTCTTTCTCTGCACTTCACAGTAGTAGCTTAAGCCTCTTACATTTATACATTTAAATTTTACCATTACTCATTCATTTCATTACCAAACCACCTTTGTTTTGTTTTTGAGAAAGTCTCATTATATAGCCCTAGCTGGCTGGAAACTCACTATGTAGATGAGGATGGCCTTGAACTCAAAAGACCCACATACCTCTGCCTCTTGAGTGCTGGGATTGAAGATGTGCTACACATCCAGCATGAGCAACCATTTTTAGTACCTGCACAAATATTTCTACTCTACAATTGAACTTTCTTGTGAAGACCTATAAGGAGGTTGCCAATGAATGTCCCAAGTCAAGAAGAGAACATGAAATGAAGTCCACTCTTTTATCTTAAATGTCCCAGAGAAGGAGTTTCTATGTGAAAACATAACAAATATTTATTCACCCCAGATAGAACACTAATGACAGACCAACAAAACCAACTTGGAGAACCGTGAGTAAGATAATTGTATCACCAACAATTTCAGCATGGATGACAGCTGATGAAATCTGCCTCCCTGGGGCTTCCTGCCCAATTTACAGCAGCTCCACCAGAGACTTTCTCCCAAGCAACTTTTTCACTGCTGTTATAACTTGAGGAGGGGGCCTATGAATCTTGTATTTTTCTGCACCTCCTGAGTCTTAGGAGCTTCCTCTCAGGACAAAAATGTTTCAATTCAGAGGAAATTGCTATAGAATTGGGGTACGGAATGGGATCATCTTCCTTGCCATTGCCAAACATTTGAAGTTGGATATGTTGATGGCTGAAGAGACAGCTCAGTGATAAAGAGCACTGGTGGCTCTTCTAGAAGACATGGGTTTCATTCCCAGCACCCACATGGTGTCTAACAATTGTCTGTAACTTCAGTTCCAGATCAATACCCTCTTCTGACCTCCTCAAGCACAGTATACACATGGTACATAGACATAAATTCAACCAGAACACACATATATACACATGAAAATAAATAAATAGAAGTTAAAATTTGACCTACTGAAAGAAAAGCATGTGAAAACTACAAATAAGCACTACAAAAAAGTGGGAAGTAAAACCAAAAATAGAGATTTTATATATATTTAACTTATGGCAACTACAGCCATACAAGATACATTGAACCTTAGCTAACATGTTATAACTAGAATCAAATGTTATGCTGTTTTTTAACATTCCAAATAAGTTATATTGTTAAAGTATAGTCAATATATGTGATGCCTCTCATTTCAAACACCGGAAAGAAAACCATATATCAAATAGAAAAAAAATCAGATATACTCATTCCCATCAAATATTGAGCAAATATTCTGTGAATATTAGATTTTAAATGTACATGTTTGTTTAACTTAGGTACTGTTATGGTTTGGGTTTTATAGCTGTGAATAGACACCATAACCACAGCAACTCTTATAAAGAAAAACATTTATTTGGGGCTGGCTTACAGTTTCAGAGGTTTAGTCCATTATTGTCATGGCAAGAAGCTTGGTGGCATGCAGGCAGACATGACGCTGGAGAAGGAGCTGAGAGTTCTACATCTTGATCCTCATGCAATGGAAAGAGACTACCACATTAGGCTTAATTTGAGCATCTGAGACCTCAAAATCTGCCTCCGCAATGACACACTTCCTCCAACAAGGCCACACCTCCTCCAACAAGACCACACCTACTCCAACAAGGACACACCTCCTAATAGTGCCACTCCCTATTGGCAAAGCATTTGATCACATTACTCTGTGGGAGCCAGACATGTCTCTTGGGATGTGCAAATTCTACCAACTTCCCAATCAAATGGACAGGAAAAAAAATAAAGCATATATCAAATAGAAAAAAAATCAGAAATACTCATTCTAAAACTGTATCCCTAATACTCTAGGAATATAACACTTAAAAGTTAAACCTGTATAGCCATACAGGTTTGAACAGGGTTAAATATGTTCTTTTTCTTGTCATTTGTACAGTAAAGGTCTCTAAGGAGTCCTACCATTAACTAATTTATAATGAGTTAATAGGATCAAATGATCTGTTTCAAATCTAGATTCTATCATTTTCCAGCTGTTCAGGCTCCATAAACCTGTTTCTTATTAGGAAAAGGTGAACCTAATGATACTACTTATTTGGGGTTACTACAAGATGTGTTTGTATCCATGAGAAGTGCTTTGTACATTCATTCATTTAACACATTTACTAGGTATCTACCAAGATCCCAAGCATCCTGGAAATGCAATATAACAGTAGAGAGAGGAGACACTTGATAAGCAGAGAAGAAGCAAGTTGAACCATTTCAGATTGTGATGAATACTGTGAGGGAATGTAGCATAATGTTAGAGATCATGACTGGGATGGTCTAGATAGGAACCATAGAAGGGCATTTTTAAGAAATTTTACCCTGACCAGAGTAAACACAGACTGGGATCAGCCATTCATTCACTCACTTACCAAACAAATGGTTACTAAGCACTTTCTATGTTCTAGACAATGGAAATGATATATGAAGATAGACTGTAGAGTATTTAAACTGAGATCCATCCAGCTTTTGAGCCTGGGATCTTTTCACTATTCATGGTACAACCAAAATCTAGCCAGAGAAACAAACAGGTCTATCAGGAATTACTTTTTCTCTATAGAATAAGGGAAGCATTAAGAATTCAATCTCGAGCTAGAGATGGCTCAGCAGTTAAGAGCACTGACTGCTCTTCCAGAGGTTCTGAGTTCAATTCCCAGCAACCACATGGTGGCTCACAACCATCTGTAATGGTATCCCATGCCCTCTTCTGATGCCCGAACAAACCAATGGTATACTTATATACCAAAGAGTACACATGGCTCCAGCTGCATATGTAACAGAGGATTGTGTCAGGCATCAATGGGAGAAGAGGTCCTTGGTCCTATGACGGCTCTGTAGATGTCCCAGTGTAGGGAAATAGAGGTCAGGGATGCTAGAGTGGGTGGGTGGAGGAACAAACTCATAGAATCAGGGGGAGGGGATGGGATAGGGGGAGTTCCAGGAGGGAGGAGGAAAGGGAAAGGGGATAACATTTGAAAGGTAAATAAAGAAAATAATAAATAAATAAATAAATAAATAAATAAATAAATAAATAACCGGAGCAAGTGGGGCCGGAGCAAGCAGGGGCCGGAGCAAGGGGGTAGGGTGGGGGGAATAAGCAGAAAAAATCCAAATCTAAATAATGAAGTAATCTACAGATTAATGAAATCAGGAAGTCATTCCTCTTGTTGCATGGTTGACACTGGGAGAAGAAGGTGTCCCTATGGAACAGACAAAGCAAAACTGCACTGGAACTACTCAAGAGACCATACTCTACAGGAAGCAGAAAAGGAGAGTAAGAAATACCCAGCTTCTCTCTTCCTGTTGTTGCTGCCAGGCTCCTCAAGGTACTTCTCACTGCTTCGATCAGTCAAGGACCAAAGAAGAGAGAGAATGTGGAATCAACAACGGAGAGCAGGAACCAATCAGAGTCAATCAATAGTAAGTAGTAAGTATGTTCCCTCTGGTATTGAAATAAGAACTAGCAAATGGCACAGATGACTGACAAAGATTCTTAGTAAATTCAAAAGGAGAGGTTGGGAGCAGCAACAGGAGCTAGAGAGCAGAAAGCAATACTGAGGTCCACAGACGGTAGACCTATAAATGAATAAAAGTAGGTAATTTATTGTGGCTTCAATCTGAGTTTCCCACAGGGTTTGGGATGCTTGTTCTCCGGCTTGTGGCACTATTTGGGAAAGCTGTAGAACCTTTAGGAAGGACATCATAGTTGGCAGAAGTAGGTCACTAGGAGTGGGTCTTTGAAGGTTATTACCCAGCCTCTGTCCCTTCTTCCCCACCTCTCTCCTTCCTTATCCACCATGTGAATAGCCTCAGCCATACTCCTGCTGCCATGAGCTAAACTTTCATGCATTCTCTATGCTGGACTGAAACCTTCTAAAGCTGTAAGCCAAAATCTCTCTCCCTTAAGTTGTTTCAGTAGGATATTTTGATCACAGCAACAAAAAATAACTGACAGTGTGCATTACAGAAACCATTCTAAGTATTTTCATGTGGACAAAGAACATCTTAAATCTCTTTACTCTGTAGATAAATGCAGTGTCTATAATATATGTGCATGTTATAGAGAGTAATGAAAAACAACCCTATATGTACTAGTAAGGCACAGGAATTGACAGGCAATTATTTTTGTTTACAGAATAAAATTATCTATTAAAAAATATGTGTGAAATCTTATGTATGTTAATCCCACCAGGTAAGAATAGGACCACTATCACAATTTTTGAACCAATTTTGAAGCAAGTTTTATTAAATACTGGCTAGATGCATAGATAGTGGCCAGGTCCATATCCAGGATTTACAGAGTATGGTCCCAACATACATTAGTCAGAGGCAACAACGCCCAGAAGGCTATGTTCTTCCCACCTTTGTCCAATCAGGGGCAAGCATTCATCCTGACATACTTCCTGCCATTGTACTTCCCATCTATGTATGATCAAGCACATCCTGAGAAGTTGGGGCAACCAAGCTTATTTACAGAAGTAAAAACATGTAGCTTATTATCTTACATTAACAACAGCCCTCCACATTACAGGAAGTTATCTGTCCTTGGCTGAGTGAGGCTTACATGGTATAGGAGGCATTTTTGTTCTATAGACCTCTTCAGCAGAGTAATTTAAATTTAAAAACATAACTCCATCCCTCACATTCCCCCTTGAGTTATATTCTGATTCAAATCCTTGACTCTGTGATGGGTACCTGTTCATATTGATATCTAATAATCATTAGTTTAATGGCACTCAAATGGGAATTTATGTATTTAGTTAATGCATTAATGATGCAAGTCAACAGTGATTAGCAGAAACATTATAAGAAGGTCTTATGATAGCTAACAGAGTTACTATCTAGGAGAAACCTGAAAATGAGAATAGGGGTCCCCCCACTTCTTTGCAATATGTTTATTTTTGTTTGGTTGATTTTAGTTGGTGACTGTTTGTTTGTTTGTTTGTTTGTTTGTTTTTAGTATAGCCAGATTATTTGTAATGATACCCAAATGGTTTGTATAGAAATAGCAAGTTTTTTTTTTCTTAAAGCCATACATACATAGCATAGCATAGCATAGCATAGCATAGGTCAGGTGCACATCATATTGTAGAACTACTTCAGATAATGAATCTATGTCTTGATAGATCTTGGTCTATTTAGTTTTAACAGGTCCTTTTCCTGGCATGCCAGTAGACACTGAAGGTAACCTTTTTGTTCCGTGTTCCAGGGAAGGGTGGTGGTGCTGCTGCTGCTGGTGGTGCTGGTGGTGATGGTGATGGTTAATGATGATGATGACCAACATTGTAGCCTGGAGACTTATAAACATGACCTGTCAAAAAAAAAGGTTGATAGCCAATGAACTAAATAGGAGGTGGGACACTAGCAGGAAGAAAGATAATTCTGGGGAATAGTAAGAAATAAAAGAAAGACTCTGCAAGAACCCAGAGAGACAAGATGAGACAGAACAAGACAGAAGAAGGACTTAAACCAGCAGGTAAGTCAACTCAGGGAGACACTAAGAAAGAAGGGGGCTGGGACTGAAGGAGAGGTTACTAACTAATCAAGTGATAAATAAAATAGATTAAATGGTTAAAAGTTGGGAGCTGGTCAGGAAATGAGCCAAAGCTTATAGCCAAGACATTTAATAATAATTACTCTTGAATTCATCTTTCCAGGAGCTAAGGATGGGAAGAAAAACAGAATAATAAAATATTTTTACAGTAACCCAATCACAAAAGAACTCACATAACATGTACTCACTGATATGTGGATATTAGCCCAGAAACCTAGACTACCCAAGATACAATTTACTAAACACATGAAACTCAAGAAGAAGGAAGATCAAAATGTGGACACATCACCCCTTCCTAGAATTAAGAACAAAGCACACATTGAAAGAGTTACACAGATCATGTGTGAAGCTGAATCCAAAGGATGGACCCAATGACTGCGTCTGCCAGGGATCCATCCCACAATCAGCCACCAAACATAGACACTATAGCATATGCCAGCAAGATAGTGCTGAAAGGGCCCGGATATAGCTGTCTCGTGGAAGACTATACCAATGCCTGGCAAGCATGGAGGTGGAAGCTCACAGTCAGCTATTAGATGGAACACAGGGTTCCCAAGGAAGGAGCTAGAGAAAGTACCCAAGGAGCTGAAGGGGTCTTCAACCCTATAGGTGGAAGAATAACATGAACTAACTAGTACCCCCTGAGCTCATGTCTCTAGCTGCATATATAGAAGAGGATGGCCTAGTTGGCCATCATTGGGAATGCTACTAAATTTCAGAGCTGCTCTCAGTTTGATTCCATTTAATGGTCAGGTACAGGAGAGGCCAGGAGCAGCTCTTAACAGAGATAAAGAAAAACAAACCAAGCTACAAAAAAAAAAAAAAAAAAATCTGCATAATAGGAAAGCCTGCTTTTAAGAAGCCCTGGATGAATAGAAAAGGGACAAGCTTGGCCCTATAGACAAGCTCTTCCCAAATCAGATTCCTAGTCAGGTGGAAGGCTAAGGGCTTGGAAGGCTGAAGCTGAGGGGACTAATGCTGGTTAAATACTACTATGAACAGCCCCCTCATGGATTCAAGACAACTTCTGGGAGACAGAAGGAGTCAAAACCAAATAGAAGCAAGTGATGTGTTATACAAGGAAGGCAAAAATGCCTCTCCTAGTGAAAGAAGAGTCATGAAGGCATGTGACAGTTCATGGTCTGAGCTAAACAGAGAAGAGAGATTGAGAGAAGACAAGATAAAAATCCAAAGCAGCAAAACTCATGACCAGGTATGAAATGTTTAAAGTTGTGCTTAAATGTTAAATAAAAGAAGGAGACTGAATATAGAAAAATTATAAGCAGGTAAAAAGAACTTAAAATTCATAAAAATTAAAAAAGAATAAGATGTCAAGTCCAAGTTGAACAAGGACCTCCACATAAAACCAGATACTGTGAATCTAATAAAAGAGAAAATGGGGAAAAGCCTCAAACACATATGCACAGGGGAAATTTTCCTGAACAGAACACCAATGGCTTATGCTCTAAGATCAACAATTGACAAATGGGACCTCATAAAATTGCAAAGCTTCTGTATGGGACCTCATAAAATTGCAAAGCTTCTGTAAGGCAAAGGACACTATAAGACAAAACTGTAACCAACAGACTGTGAAAGATATTTTTACCAATCCTATATCCAATAGAAGGCTAATATCCAATATATACAAAGAACTCAAGAAGTTGGACTCCATAGAACCAAATAACCCTATTAAAAATGGGGTACAGAGCTAAACAAAGAATTCTCAACTGAGAAATATCAAATGGCTAATAAGCACCTAAAAAAATCTTCAACATCCTTAGTCATCAGGGAAATGCAAATGAAAACAACCCTGAGATTCCACCTTACACCAGTCAGAATGGCTAAGATCAAAAACTCAGGTGACAGCAGATGCTGGCAAGAATGTAGAGAAAGAAAAACACTCCTCCATTGCTAGTGGGATTGCAAGCTGGTACAATCACTCTGGAAATCAGTCTAGTGGCTCCTCAGAAAGCTGGATATAGTACTACCTGAGGACCCACCTATACCACTCCTGTGCATATACCCAAAAGATGCTCCAACATACAACAAGGACATATGTTCCACTATTTTCATAGTAGCCTTATTTATAAAAGCCAGAAGCTGGAAAGAACCCAGATGTCCCTCAACAGAGGAATGGATTTAGAAAATGTGGTACATTTACACAATGAAGTACTACTATTACTACTAATGGAGGACAGCTATTAAAAACAATGATTTCATGAAATTAGAAGGCAAATGGATGGAACTAGAAAATATGATCCTGAGTGAGGTAATCCAATCACAAAAGAACACACATGGTATGTCCTCACTGATAAGTGGATATTAGGCAAAAAGCTCAGAATACCCACAATACAATTCACAGAACACATGAAGTGACCCTAAAAACTCCACCAGAGAACTTCTAAACCTCATAAACAGCTTCAGTGCAGTAGCTGGATATAAAATTAACTCAAACAAATCAATGGCCTTTCTCTACACAAAGGATAAATGGGCTGAGAAAGAAATTAGGGAAACAACACCCTTCACAATAGTCACAAACAATATAAAATATGTTGGTGTGAATCTAACTAAGGAAGTGAAAGATCTGTATGATAAGAACTTCAAGTCTCTGAAGAAAGAAATTGAAGAAGATCTCAGAAGATGGAAAGATCTCTCATGCTCATGGATTGGCAGGATTAATATAGTTAAAATGTCTATCCTGCCAAAAGCAATCTACAGATTCAATGCAATCCCCATCAAAATACCAACTCAATTCTTCACTGAGTTAGAAAGGGCAATTTGCAAATTCATCTGGAATAACAAAAAACCTAGGATAGTAAAAACTATTCTCAACAATAAAAGAACCTCTGGTGGAATCACCATGCCTGATCTCAAGTTGTATTACAGAGCAATTGTGATAAAAACTGCATGGTACTGGTACAGCAACAGACAGGTAGATCAATGGAATAGAAGTGAAGACCCAGAAATGAACCCGCACACCTATGGTCATTTGATCTTTGACAAAGGAGCTAAAACTATCCAGTGGAAAAAAGACAGCATATTCAACAAATGGTGCTGGCACAACTGGCAGTTACCATGCAGAAGAATGCGAATTGATTCATTCTTATCTCCTTGTACAAAGCTCAGGTATAAGTGGATCAAAGACATCCACATAAAACCAGAGACACTGAAATTTATAGAGGAGAAAGTGGAGAAAACCCTTGGAGATATGGGCACAGGGGGAAAATTCCTAAACAGAACAGCAACGGCTTGTGCTGTAAGATCAAGAATTGACAAATGGGACCTCATGAAATTGCAAAGCTTCTGTAAGGCAAAAGACACTGTCAATAAGACAAAAAAGCCACCAACAAATTGGGAAAGGATTTTTACCAATCCTAAATCTAATAAGGGACTAATATCCAATATATACAAAGAGCTCAAGAAGCTGGAATCCAGAAATTCAAATAACCCCATTAAAAAATGGGGTACAGAGCTAAACAAAGAATTCTCAACTGAGCAATACCGAAAGGCAGAGAAGCACCTGAAAAAATGTTCAACATCCTTAATCATCAGGAAAATGCAAATCAAAACAGCCTTGAGATTCCACCTCACTCCAGTCAGAATGGCTAAGATCAAAAACTCAGATGACAGCAGATGCTGGCGAGGATGTGGAGAAAGAGGAACACTCCTCCATTGCTGGTGGGATTGCAAGCTGGTACAACCACTCTGAAAATCAGTCTGGAGGTTCCTCAGACAATTGGACATAATACTACCGAAAGATCCAGCAATACATCTCCTGGGCATATACTCAGAAGATGTTCCAACTGGTAATAAGAACACATGCTCCACTATGCTTATAGCAGCCTTATTTATAATAGCCAGAAGATGGAAAGAACCCAGATGTCCCTCAATAGAGGAATGGATACAGAAAATGTGGTACATTTGCACAATGGATTACTACTCAGCTATTAAAAACAATGAATTTATGCAATTCTTGGCAAATGGATATATCTGGAGGAAATCATCCTTAGTGAGGTAACCCAATCGCAAAAGAAGTCACTTGATATGAACTCACTGATAAGTGGATATTAGCCCAGAAACTTAGAATACTCAAGATACAACTTGCAAAACACAAGAAAATCAAGAAGAACGAAACCAAAGTATGCATACTTCATTCCTTCTTAGAATAGAGAACAAAACACCCATGAAATTATTTACAGAGACAAAGATTGGAGCTAAGACGAAAGGATGGACCATCCAGAGATTACCCCACCCGGGGATCCATCCCATAATCAGCCACCAAATCCAGACACTATTACATATGCCAGCAAGATTTTGCTGAAAGGACCCTAATATAACTATCTCAAGTGAGGCTATTCCACTGCCTGGCAAACACAGAAGGGGATGCTCACAGTCATCTACAGGATGGAACACAGAGCCCCCAATGGAGGAGCTAGAGAAACTACTCAAGGAGTTGAAGGGGTCTACAACCCTATAGGTGGAACAACAATATGAACTAAACAGTACCCCCAGAGCTTGTGTCTCTAGATGCATATGTAGCAGAAGATGGCCTAGTTGGCCATCACTGGGAAGAGAGGCCCTTTGGTCTTACAAACTTTATATGCCCCAGTACAGGGGAATGCCAGGGCCAGGAAGTGGGAGTGGACAGGTAGGGTATCAGGGCAGGGGGAGGGTATAGGGAACGTTCAGGATAGCATTTGAAATGTAAATAAAGAAAATATCTAATAAAAAATGAAAAAAAAAAAAAAGAAACAATCCATGTGAATTAAAAACTACATAAATGGAAAAAAGAAACAAGAAAAACCAGGAATTCCTTCCAAATGAATAAAAATCAGATTTTACAGGGGAGACACCCTGAAGATCGTAGCTACCAAGAAGAAGATAGAAATCAAGAACAAAAAAGGTGAAGTATCACTGATCCCCAACATGAAAACAGCTTTGAGACTGGCTGAGACGTAAAAATATCTCCAGTCCAGAACTTCAGCCAAGTAGAGCAAATCCATCCTGTTGGCTACAGAACCCTCCTTGTGACTTACCATGCCATCTTTTCAATTGGCAGAGATAGAAACTTGTATTACACTTTGGTTATGCAGTCCAAACCACCTTATAAAAAAAGACATAATCCTTACCTGCTAGAACAGAGACCCCCCAAAAAAAAAATCACCTTTAACCCTACCGAACCTGAGCCTCTGAGCATAATTAACCCTCCTGCCTGGCCTCCTAAGCAAAATTTTGGGGGGAAAAAAAAGTAGATACTTTATAAAACTGTTCATAACATGTATTACAGTGGTTAGATTTAGATGAAACTTGGAGAGATAGTAGAAAATAGGCCTACCTTGCTTCTAATGCCAGTATCCAGCTTTTTTGTCCATTTTATCAATGTTCACATCCTGCTCATAAACCACACGGAAGAAGGTCAGATTCCTCACTTGACCAGTAATCCTGATAGCTTGGTTTTATATACAAATACTTCATGTATATCCTGAGCCCACTAAAAGCTTTCATTTCATCAACAGATATATCTTTGAAGTTCTTGAAAAAATAGTAGTTTGGCTTTTCTGCACGTATTCATTCATTCATTCATTCACTTTATATCCTGCTCACAGCCCCCCTTTCTTCACCCCATAACCTCCTCCCTTCTCCTGTGAACAGGTGCCCCTCCCGTTATCCCCCACCTTGGCACATCAAGTCTCTGTGGGACTACATGCATCTTCTCCCACTGAGGCCAGACAAGGCAGCCAGGCAAGAACATGTCTCACAGACAGGCAATAGCTTTTGGGATAGCCCCCTCCAGTTGTTTGGGACCCACATGAAGACCAAGCTGCACATCTGCTACATATGTGCAGGGAGGCCTAGGTCCAGCCCATGTATGTTCTTCTATTGGTGGTTCAGTCTCTGAGAGCCCCAAGGGTTCAGATTAGATGACTTTGTTGGTCTTCCTGTGGAGTTCCTATCTCCTTCAATACTACAGTCCTTCTTCCAGCTCTTCCATAAGAGTCTCCAAGCTCCATCTACTGTTTGGCTGTGGGTCTCTGTATCTGAGTCCGCTGCTGGGTGGAGCTTCTCAGAGGACAGCCCTGATAGACTACTGTCTGAAAGCATAACAATAGTGTCAGGAATTGGTAAATTGCCCATGGGATGAGTCTCAAGTTGGCCCCATTATTGGTTGGCCATTTCTTCCTCCATTTCTTCCTTCATCCCCTGTCCCTGAATTTCTTGTAAACAAGATAAATTTTGGATTGAAAGTTTTGTAGGTGGGTTGGTATCCTTATCGATGCACTGGGGTTCCTGACTGGCTACAGGAGGTTGCTTGTTCAGGTTCCATATCCCCGATGCTGTGAGTCACAACTATGGTCACCCCCATTGATTCTTAGGCAACTCTCCTATTCCAAGTCTCTGTCACAACCTTGAGATGCTCCCCCATATCACATCCCCCAAACCTCCTCAGTTGCAGATTTCCATTCATGCTTATGACCATCTGGCCATCTCTCCTGTCCCTCCCCACACCTGATCCTGAACCCTCCCATACTCCTCCCCATCCCTAGATGTATATGCTACATATGCATCTAGAGACATGAGCTCTGGGGGTACTGTTTAGTTCATATTGTTGTTCCACCTATAGGGTTGTAGACCCCTTCAACTCCTTGAGTAGTTTCTCTAGCTCCTCCATTGGGGGCTCTGTGTTCCATCCTGTAGATGACTGTGAGCATCCTCTATCTGCCTCCTATAACTATTTTATTCCCCCTTCTAAGTGAGATTCAGGCATCCTTGCTTTGGCCTTCCTTCTTGTATCATTTCTGTGGGTCTGTAGAGTGTAGCATGGGTATTCTGTATTTTATGGATAATATCTAATTATAAGTGAGTACATATCATGCATATCCTTTAAGGTCTGGGTTACCTCATATAGGATGATATTCTCAAGTTCTATCAATTTGCCTGTAAAATTCATTATGTCTTTGTCTTTAATAGCTTAATAGTATTCTATTGTGTGTATATAGCACATTTTCTTTATCCATTCTCAGTTGAGGGGCATCTGGATTGTTTCCAGTTTCTAGCTATTACAAATAAAGTTCCTATGCACATAGTTGAGCAAGTGTCTTTGTGGGATGGTGGAGCATCTTTTGGGATATGCCCAAGAGTGGTATAGCTAGGTCTTGAGGTAGAACTATTCCCAGTTTTCTGAGAAACCACCAAATTGATTTTCAAAGTGGTTGTGCAAGTTTGTACTCCCACCTTCAATGGAAAAAAGTGTTCCCCTTGCTCTACATCCTTGACAGCATGTACTATCACTTGAGTGTTTGATCTTAGCCATTCTGACCAGTGGAAGATTGAATCTCAGAGTTGTTTTGATTTGCATTTCCCTGATAACTAAGGATTTTGAACATTTCTTTTTAAGTGCTTCTCAGCCATTCAAGACTCTTCTATTGAGAATTCACTGTTTAGCTTTGTACTCCATTTTTTAATGGGTCGTTTGGGTTGTTAGACTCTTAACTTCTTGCGTTCTTTATATATTTTTTATATTATCCCTCTAGCAAATATAGTGTTAGTGAACATCTTGTCCCAATCTGTACACAGCCATTTTGATCTATTGACAGAGTCCTTTCTTTGCCTTACAGAAGCTTTTAAGTTTCATGAGGTCCCATTTATCAACTGTTGATCTTAGAGCCTGAGTCATTGGTGTTCTGTTCAGGAAGTTGTCTCCTGTACCAATGTGTTCAAGGCTATTTTCTACTTTCTCTTCTATTAGATTCATTGTATAGAGTTTTATGTTGAGGCCTTTGGTCCACTTGGTGATAAGATATGGATCTATTTACATTCTCCTACATGCAAGCATCCAGTTAGACCAGCACCATTTGTTGAAGAGGCTTTCTTTATTCCATTGTATGATTTTGGCTTCTTTGTCAAAAATCATGTGTCCATAGGTGTCTGGGTTTATTTCTGGGTCTTCAATTTGATTCCATTAATCAGCCTGTCTGTTCCAATACTATGCAGGTTTTATTACTATTGCTCTGCAGTATTGCTTGAGGTCAGGGATGGTGATACCTCCAGAGTGCTTTTATTGTTCAGGATTGTTTTTTCTATCCTGGGTGTTTTGCTTTTTCCATATAAAGTTGAAAATTGCCCTGTCAAGGTCTGTAAAAAAAATTGTGTTGGAATTTTGATGGGAATTTCAGTAAATCTGTAAATTATTTTGGATAAGATGGCCATTTTTACTATGTTAATCATACCAATCCATGAGCATGGGAGATATTTCCATCTTCTGATATCTCCCTCAATTTCTTTCTTCAGTGACTTGAAGTTCTTGCTGTATAGGTCTCTCACTTGCATGTTTAGAGTAACACCTAGATATTTTATATTATTTGTGTCTATTGTAAAGAGTGTTGTTTCCCTAATTTCTTTCTTGGCCTGTTTATCATTTGTATAAAGGAGGGCTGTTGATTTATTTAAATTAATTTTATATCCAGCTACTTTGCTGAAGGTGTTTATCAGCTGTAAGATTTCTCTGGTAGAATTTTTGGGATTGCTTGTGTATATTATCATATCATTTGTGAATAATGATACTTTGACTTTTTCCTTTCCAATTTGTATCCCCTTAATCTTGTTAGTTGTCTTATTGTTCTGGCTAGAACTTCAAGTACCATATTGATATTGGTATATTGGGAAATATTGGGAAAGTAGGCAGTCTTGCCTTGTCCCTGATTTTAGTGGAATTTCTTTAAGTTTCTCTCCATTTAATTTGATGTTGGCTATTGGCTTGTATATTGCTTTGATTATATTTAGGTATGTGCCTTGTATCCCTGATCTCTCTAGTACATTTAACATAAAGCAGTGTTGGAATTTGTCAACAGCTTTTTAAGCATCTAATGAGATAATCATGTGTTTTTTTTTCTTTCAGTTTGTTTGTATGTATGGTAGATTACGTTGTTTCATATACTGAAACATTCCTGTGTCCCTGGGGTGAAGCCTACTTGATCATGGTGGATGATGTTTTTGATGTGTTCCTAGATTTGGTTTGCAAGTCTTTTATTTTTTGTTTGTTTGTTTGTTGTTTGTTTTTGTTTGGGGTTGTTTGGTTGGTTGGTTGGTTGGTTGGTTTTTTTTGTTTGTTTTGGTTTTGGGGTTTTTTGTTGGGCTTTTTTTTCATCAATGTTAATAAGAAAAATCAGTCTGAAATTCTCTTTCTTTGTCGAGTCCTTGTGTGGTTTAGATATCAGGATGACTGTGGCTTTACAGAATGAGTTTGACAGTATTCCTTTGGTTTCTATTTTGTGGAATACTTTGAGGAGTATTGGTATTAGCTCTTCTTTGAAAGTCTGGTAGACTTCTGCACTAAAATCATCTGGCCCTGAGGGTTTGGCTTTTGGTTGGTTGGTTGGTTGGTTGGTTGGTTGGTTGGTTGGTTGGTTGGTTGGCTGGCTGGCTGGTTGGTTGGTTGGTTGGTTGGCTGGCTGGTTGGTTGGTTGGTTGGTTGGTTGGTTGGTTGGTTGGTTGGTTGGTTGGTTGGTTGGTTGGGAGGATTTTGATGACTCCTTCTATTTCCTTAAGGGTTATAGGGCTGATTAAATAGTTGCCTGATCTTGATTTCCCTTTGATAAGTGGTATCTGTCTAGAAAATCATCCATTTTGTTAAGATTTTCCAATTTTATGGAGTTCAGGTTTTTGAAGTAAGACCTGATGATTCTTTAAATTTCCTCAGTGTCTGTTGTTATATTGCCCTTTTCATTACTGATTTCTTAGTTGGGATCCTGTCTCTCTGTCTTTTGGTTAGTTTGGCTAAGGGTTTGTCTATTGTCCTGATTTTCTCAAAGAACCAGCTCTTGGATTCATTGATTCCTTGTATTGTTTTCTTTGTTTCTAATTGATTAATTTCAGCCCTGATTTGGTTATTTCCTGTCTTCTACTCCTCTTTAGTGTGCTTCCTTCTTTTCTTTTTTTCTAGAGCTTTCAGGTATAGTTTTAAATTGCTGGTATAAAACTTTCTAATTTCTTTATGGAAGCACTTAGTGCTATGAACTTTCCTTTTATCACTGCTTTCTCTGTGTTCCATAAGTTTGGGTATGTTGTGCCTTCATTTTCATTGAAATCTAGAAAGTCTTTAATTTCTTTATTTCTTCCCTAACCCCAAGATCATTGAGTAGAGAATTGTTCAATTTCCATGAGTGCATAGGCTTTCTGATATTTCTGTTGTTGTTGAAGTCCAGTTTTTATCCATGGTGGTCTGATAAGATACAAGGAGTTATTTCAGTTTTCTTGTATCTGTTGATGCTTTCTCTGTGACCAACTATATGATCAATTTTTGAGAAGGATCCATGAGGCGCTGAGAAGAAAATATATTATTTTGTGTTTGGATGGAAGGATCTATATATGTCTGATAGATCCATTTGATGCATAATGTCTACTAGTTTCATCAGTTCTATGTTTAGTTTTTGTCTGGATGTCTTGTCAGTTAGTGAAAGTAGTGTCTTAATTAGGGTTTTACTGCTATGAACAAACACCATGACCAAGGCAACTCTTACAAGAACAACATTTAATTGGGGCTGGCTTACAGGTTCAGAAGTTCAATCCATTATAATCAAGGTAGGAGCATGGCAGCACCCAAGCAGGCATGGTGCAGGCAGGGCTGAGAGTTCTATATCTTCATCTGAGAGCTACTAGCAGAATATAGGCTTCCAGGCAACTAGGACTAGGGTATTAAAACCCATGCTCACAGCAACACACCTACTCCAATAAGGCCTCCTAATAGTACCACTCCCTGGCCCAAGCATATACAAATCAACACAAGTAGGCTGTTGAAGTCTCCCACTATTAATGTGTGGAGTTTGATATGTGATTTAAACTTAAGCAATGTTTCTTTTACAAATGTGGGTGCCCTCGTGTTTGGAGCATAGATATTCAAAATTTAGATATCATCTTAGTAAAATTTTCTTTTGATAAGTATGAAGTGTTCTCCTTGTTTCTTTTGATTAATTTTGGTTGAAAGGCTATTTATTAGATATTAGGATAGCTATTCCAGATTGGTTTGGGGGTCTATTTTCTTGGAAAACTTTTTTCCATCCCTTTACTCTGAGGTAATGTCTATCTTTATTGCTGAGGTGTGTTTCTGGTGTGAAGCAGAATAACGGATCCTGTTTTCATATCCATTCTGTTAGCCTGTGTCTTTTTATTGGGGAATTGAGTCCATTGATGTTGAGAGATATTAATGATCAGTGATTGTTAATTCCTGTTATTTTGATATTGGTGTGTGTGTGTGTGTGTGTGTGTGTGTGTGTGTTTCCTTTGTTTTTTGCTAGCATGAGGTGTGTTTTCTTGGATGCAGTTGTTTTCTTTGGGTTAGAGTTTTTCTTCTAGTATTTTCAGTAGGGCTGGATTTGTGGACAGGTATTATTAGAATTTCTACTTGTCTTGAAATATCATGTTTTTTCCAAGAGTTTTTGCTGCGTGTAGTAATCTAGATTGTTATCTGTGTTTTTGTGTGTGTGTGTGTGTGTGTGTGTGTGTGTGTGTGTGTGTGTGTGTGTTTTAGAATTTGCAAGATATTTCAAGACTTTTAGAGTCTCTGCTGAGAAGTCTCTGTGTAATTCTGACAGGGCTGCCTTTGTATGTTAGCTGGTCTTTTTCCCTTGCCATTTTTAATATTCTTTCTTTGTTCTATAGCTTGTATGCTTTGATTATGTGCCTGAAGGATTTTCTTTTCTGGTTCAGTCTGATTGGTGTTTTATAGGCTTCTTGTATGTTTATAGGTATCTCTTTTTTTAGGTTGGGAAAGTTTTCTCCTATAATATTGTTGAAAATATTTTCTGGCCTTGGAACTGGGACTCTTCACCTTCTTCTATTACTTTTATTCTTAGATTAAGTCTTTTTATGGTATCCCTGGGTGTTTTGTGTGAGGAATTTTTTAGATTTAGCATTTTCTTTGACAGATGTATCAATTTCTTCTTTTGTATCTTCTATGCCTGAGATTCTCTCTTCCATCTCCTGTCTTCTGTTGGTGATGCTTGGATCTGTTATTCCTGTTCTCTTCCCTAGGTTTTCCCATCTCCAGGATGCCCTCAGTCTGTGTTTTCTTTATTGATTCTATTTCCATTTTTATGTCTTGAACAGTTTTATTTATTACCTCTACCTTTTTAGTTGTATTTTCCTGTATTTCTTTAAGGGATTTATTTGTTATCTCTTTAAAGGCCTCAATAATCTTTATAATCAGTTGTATCATGTGATGATTTTCTGGACACTGTCTTTGAGAGGATGTTTTGCTGAGAGCAGACATGTGGTGTTTTTCTAGAAGCTGTCTTGTGAGAGGGCATATGATGTTTTGCTGAAGTGGATGCTTGAGAGGGTATGTGATGTTTAGAAAGGATATAAATATAACCCCACAGACAGAGGAGAGTCTTCCATTGGTTCACCTTGCTACATTTTGCTGGTCTTCATCTATCTTCACTTGTCATGACTTCATAGACAGAGAAATGCCAAAGAACTTCTTATGGTATTCTGGCTGCTTCCTGCCACTTCTGAGGACTTGTGTTGATTTGGCAGAGCTTCTCAGTTTCTTCTGGATCGAGCTGCTGCTGTTGATTCATGTGTGGTGTTTTCTGATTGGACTGGATTACCACTACTGACTCATGTATGGTGTTTTGGTCTGGCCTACTGACCTAGAAAGGAGGTTGAAACATTTAAGAACCCTTATTAAAGTAGGTTTTTTTAAAAAAAAACAAAGCCTACACTAGCCATTAAGGATAAGGGGTGATGTCCTCTCTCACACAGCCACAAAGGCATCTTCTGTTGGAAAGCCTAGTTGAGAACTGCCTGAGAGACCAAGAATTGCTGATGCAGACAGACAATGTCAACCCATCAGGAGCTGCTGTTTAGGAGAGGTGCTTTGTTGGGACCAGTGGGGTATTAAAGGAGCTTGCTTCAATGTTTCTTGCCTGCTCCCAGAGTCTGTGCCATTAGCCATCTCACCTCCAACCTCCAAGGGCAAGTAGGGTTGAGCAGCGGGCTGTCCAGCCCACAGGTAGCACAGAGAGAGTTCCAGGACAGCAGGCAGCACAGAGTGAGTTCCAGGACAGCCAAGGCTTGGGGGAAAGAAGGGAAGAAAGAGAAAGAAACTTGTTAGCAAGGCAAACTTGTCTGCCTTTCTCAGCAGGAGACTTAATAGCTCTAGAAAAAGAGCTATATATCAGGAAAAATTATGGCAAGAAGTCTAATCCATATGTCCTATATATCAATTAAAATGACAGAATTACCCAATACCTAGACCATTAGCTTAGGCTCCTGTCATCTAGATTGCTTTATTAGAGGTAGAGGTCCCAGGCAGTTGCCAGTCTTTAACCATCAGGCCCAGATTTGGGAGATTTTCCTGTGGAGGAGGAACTTGGGGGATTAGCCTACCTTTTCTAGAAAAAGTGGGCCAATCAACTCTCCAATGTCCTGCTTGTCCACGGGTCCTGGTGACAGGCAAGGCAATGGGGGCAATTTCTCCCAATGGTTAGCATTCCCACAATGCAGGTGGCATCATCTGTATCCCACAGTCTTCTTTGGAGACCTTAGGGTTGCCACTAGGAGCTGGCATTTTGATCCATGTTGGGTTCAGCCTTAAAATATAACAATTTTTTAATTAAGCTCCTTTAGTATTAAAATAAAACTTTAATTCATTAGTACAGCCCATAGAGAGACTGGCAACTTTGTTATTTCTTGGTCCTTTCACAGTACACCATGTATTACAGTATATCAGAATTTCTTATATGACTCAGTTTATCCTAATAGGTAAATCTTAACCAAGTTAGCAAGTACAAGGAGGCTAGACATTCTTTATTATTATTATTATTATTATTATTATTATTATTATTATTATTATATTTTCTTTATTTACATTTCAAATGCTATCCCGAAAGTTCCCTATACCCTCCCCCCGCCCTGCTCCCCTACACATCCACTCCCACTTCTTGTCCCTGGCATTCCCCTGTATTGGAGCATATAAAGTTTGCAAGACCAAGGGGCCTCTCTTCCCAATGTCTGCTACATCAGCTAGAGACATGAGCTCTGGGGGTACTGGTTAGTTCATATTGTTGTTCCACCTATAGGGTTGCAGACCCCTTCAGCTCTTTGGGTACTTTCTCTAGCTCCTCCATTGGGGGCCCTGTGTTCCATTCTATAGATGAATGTGAGCATCCACTTCTGTATTTGCCAGGCACTGGCATAGCCTCACACAAGACAGCTATATGAGGGTCCTTTCAGCAAAATCTTGCTGACATATGCAATAGTGTCTGCATTTGGTGGCTGATTATGGGATTGATCCCGGGTGAGTTAGACTCTGGATGGTCCATCATTTCATCTTAACTCCAAACTTTGTCTCTGTAACTCCTTCCATGGGTATTTTGTTCCCTGTTCTAAGGAGGAATGAAGTGTCCATGTGTTGGTCTTCTTTCTTCTTGATTTTCTTGTGTTTTGCCAATTGTATCTTGGGTATTCTAAGTTTCTGGGCTAATATCCACTTATACATTCTTAAGTCAGTTTCTGCTAGCCTGGATACATCTGTGGTGCAGAGAGTCGTTCTACGGGCTCCTGGCTAGTCTGCTTAAGTCACTGTCTTCCTGCATCAGAACACAGGAATATCTTAGTTTCTTGGGTTTAGTGTTTGATGCTCATAGCTGTGGCTCTAACTCTAACCTTTTATTTATTTTTTAGATTACATATTAATGAAAACTTCATAATATAAAAATTATTAACTTAAAATGTCCCATAGTCTTATAAATTTAAATATTTAAAAGCTATTTATTTTAAAAAGATCCAGCTTTTTTAATTTAAATTTTCTGTGAAACTCAAAATTTCCTTTTTAAAATTAGTTTAAAATCCCTCAACTGTGAGTTCCTACCTATATTATCAAAAAATAAAATAACTACCCCTTTTTACTTCAAGAGGGAGGATTAGGGCACAACCATAATCTGGGCAAGACAAAGCCAAACTCCCAACAGGGCAAACAATTCAATGCTCCATATCTGGGACTCTCTCACAGTCCTCTATGCTTCCCCAGGGGGCATGGATCACCTCTCCAGCCTTGCTCTCTGCAGCACACACAGCGGGTCTTCTAGGCTTTTGCTGGCTCCATTTCATTGTGGCTGCTATTGTTGGTGGCCATCACATGGCACTGACATCTCCAAAACTGCTATGGTCCCTCTCAAATGATGGGTCTCAGCTATTCCCCATGACTCTCCCATGCCTTTAAAGCCAATACCACCTGGCTAGCTCTTATATTACACAGTTTGGCTGCCAGCACAGGGTAACATTCTTATATATAAAAGCATGGAGGTACAGCTTTAATCCCTCATTAAAAGAGCATTGTTTTTATGACTTTGTTTTCAGGACAAGAATTATCATACAAAAATATATCCTAGTCCAAAAAGACTTGTTGCCCCCTTCATTGTTTTATACAATGTTGTCACCTTTAATCAAGATAGTAATGAAGTCACATGGCATTCACCCTCTCTAACCCTAGCAACCCTGCAAGCCACATGACTGCTTCCATCCCAGTTGGGGACAGCAGCTAAGAGGCAACAAGCCACATGTTGCTTATATCCCAAGATGGCATCACAGCGCGTGGTTCCACCTGCCTCTGCCTCCCAAATGCTGGGATCAAAGGCATGGGCTACCTGTGTATAGATTTTAACTATCAACCCCCTATATTACAAGTTTCAACTAACTTTTTGTCACAGAGTTTAAAGATTTTTAACCATACCCAATAAACTTACAAATCTTGAGCTAAAGGAAGTTTACATAACAGTCTTGAAACAAGGTTTATATCTTAGCAAAAGTTTTACGAAGTTAAATGAAGTCAATAGTCTAATTTTTTTCAGCTGTTTTGTTTTGCTCCCTTTTCCCTATCACAGAGTCTCACCTGACATAGGACAAAGAGGAGACTTTTAAATAAGCATGCTTGGGTCCAGAGAAAATAGAGCCTATGACCCAACTCCAGAGCCAACTTTTCAGTAAAATAAAGCAACTTTTAATATTATTCATACCCAAAAGACATTTGAATCCATGCTAAACTAAATCCAGTGATCAGAAAACTCAAAGATAAATTCTCAGCCTTGGCCACCAAAACAGCTCTGGCAAAGTAGCATTAGCAGTGGTGGCTGGTGGCTATCAGTGCAGAGAAAGCAAAAACAAAACCATCAAACACAGAACACAAAAAGCTCACATACTCAAAGCAGACCAGTCAGAAACAAAACATCAAGCAGTGGCCACCATCATGCATACATTCAACTGAGCCTGACCCATTCTGTCTCATCTCCCATATTTGCAACACAGCTCATGATCAAACCAGAAAGCACAAACCCATACACACACACAAAACAGAGAGACAAAACTTTCTACACCAGAACCAGGTGGGCAAATAACATCTTGCTTTTTGCCCTGGACAGAAGAGCATTTGGGTTCCATCAAACCTATCCACATCCCAGACCAGAGTCTCAACAGACTAGATGGCACAGAAAATTACAATGACTTACCAAGGGAGGCCTTTGTAGATGCTTGCAGCTTTTCTCAGCAAGGGCATTCACTCTGATAGTTCATAAAACCAAAAGCATGCCTCAGTGGTAGAGCTTTGGACCATCTCAAACTGTGCATCTCCTGGGGGCCCCTTCAGCCCCAGAGTCCCAGAGTGAAGGTCTGGCTTTACAATTTGGGTGGGTGTTCTGATCTCACTGGGGCCCTCCAGAAAAACATTGATCCCACCATGTAAGAATAAGACCACTATCACAATTTTTGAGCCAATTTTGAAGCAAGTTTTATTAAATACTGGCCAGGTCCATACCTAGGATTCACAGAGTATGGCCCCAAAGTACATTAGTCAGAGGCTTCTAAAGCAGTGCCAACAAGGCTATGTATTTCCCACCTTTGTCCAATCAGGGGCAAGCATACATCCTGACATACTTCCTGCCATTGTATTTCCCATCTATGTATGATGAAGCACATCCTGTGCAGTTGGGGCAACCAAGCTTGTTTACAGAAGTAAAAACATGTGGCTTGTTATCTTACATGAACAACAGCCCTCCACATTACAGGAAGTTATCTGTCCTTGGGCAAGTGGGGCTTACAAGTTGGAGGCATATTTTTATAGATCTCTTCAGCATGGTAATTTAAACTTAATACATAACTTTAGCCTTCACACATGATGGATCATTTGAGTGACTGAGGTGGAGGGAATTGAGAGTTCAAAGTCAGCCTGGGCCATAGAGTATGACTCAAGCTTAAAAAGAAAAAGAAAGAAAACTGGAAGAATTGCCTTTCTAACAATTTAAGTATGTGGTGATATTATAGTCACAGTGCTGTACAATCACAATCACAACATCTAAACTTTCTTCATTCCTCTGCAAACAGAAATTGTCAAGTAAATAAAAGCTCAACATTTCCTTCATTTACATCCATAATTAAGTTATTTTATTGCATGAAAATAAGATAGATTAGTGTCTAGAGTAATGATTGATTTAGAGATTGAGAGAGAAAGAAAACTGCATATTACTAAGTGGATGTTGATATGTGACCATGTGCTAAATGGTAGACTCTAGTCAGTGATTATACAAGTTTTTCAACTTCCTAATCTAAATTTTTTTTCTTAATAAAATGTTATACTTAGGCTCCCAGACTCAGATGCAATTTAGTTCTATTCCTATCTAGGCATCAAATTTCCCCCACCTCCACCTCCCCACCCCAAAGACAAGTTCTCAAAGCTGTCCTCAAACTTACAATCTTCCTGCCACAAGCTCCCAAGTACTGAGATCACAGCTATGTACCATCACACCCCCTCTTGAATATCAGGTTTGCTGGTTGGTTGGCTGGTTGGTTGGTTGGTTAGTTGGTTGGTTTTGAAGTTTTCTAGATGAGTTCCAATGTGCATCCAGGGATGAAAACTTACTGCACAATCCTGGAGGGATGGCTTAGTCAATACTGTGCTCATCACGTAAGCATGCTTTCAAACCGTCGTACCCACCTGAAAGCCACTTGTCAGGGTGTGCCTGTAACCCTGGTGGCTAGGGAGGTGAAGACAAGCCAGCCCATCTATCTCAAGGTTCAGTGAGAGACTATCTCTCAAAATATAAGGGAAGAGCAACTGAGGAAAGCACCCGATAGAAAACTCTAGCCTCTATAAAACATGCCCATGCCCGCAACACACACACACAGAGAGAGAGAGAGAGAGAGAGAGAGAGAGAGAGAGAGAGAGAGAGAGAGAGAGAAAACCATCTACATTAAGTCTGTAGAGCCATGGTAAGGCAAAACGGGACATAAAGTAAATAGAAGGGGTGGCAAATGGGGACAGATTTCAACATCCATATCAGAGTTAGGGCTACAGAGCTGTGCTCCCCTTGTCAATGTGAGCTCTGTAAAAGAGGAATGAGAAGGGCGGCTGCTTAGTGAGTCACTGAGAATAGAGGATGGAGCAGAGGTTTCTAACGTCTTTAATGTACAGATGAAATGTTGACAGTTAATTTAAGCTTTTTATTAGAATGGCTCATCCTTTGACATGCTCCCTATAGTTTTAAACAAGAACATACATGTATTCAGAATGATATTTTCACCGTCTTAGCATCCCTTACCAATGCGTTTATGTTTTGCTATTGTTATATCATCTTTTTTTGGAGGAAAAGAGATTATAACTTATTGAAACATAATCTTTTCTAACCTTCAGTTCTTGGATCAACAGAGAGGGAATAACAGGAAGTAAAGCCTGGGAGGAAGGTGATAGAAATCAATCAGCTGAGCTGAGGGCTTTGAAAATGGGACAGTTCCAGAAATGCAACTGTAATTCAGTTAATCATTTAAAAGGTATAACTGATCCTCCTAAGAACTGACTCCCATACTCTTACCTTCTATAAGTCTTCCCCTAGTCCATCTGTATTAAGTCTTACCCTAGAGGCTTCCGAATGGAGCCAGAAACGCCAGCATGTGCTCCCTTGTCATGAGACCCCAGCTTAACTCAATACAGTTGACAACTGGAGGTGAAACTGTGCCCAAATGCAAAGAGTTTGAAAAGGACAAAAGGACAGTCACAGAAGAGCTGTATCAGGGTGAGATGCAAAAGGAAGTGGCCTAGTTAACAGCAGGAAGCATAATATGCAGAAGACCATAGGAAGGGGAGATACAAGACAGAAAGAGACTTGTGAAGCTAGGGACCTCAAGGTCTTCCTACTTGGTGGCTTGCCCTATGGTACTTAGGTACATAGGCAGGAATGAGGAAGTACAGAATGGGACAGTTAGAGGCAAGGGGAAGGGGAGAAGAGGAAAGAAGGAAAGACGATTGCACCCTCTGACACGGAAGGCCATGTTTTATTTGGCACTGGTACTCCCAACAAACTTAGAGGGATCACTGGTCCCAGAAGCCAAAAGGTAAACCTGTCCCTCCAAAGCTCCTGGCTTTGGCAAAGGAAGAAAGAAAAGGAAGGAGGGAGGAAGAAGGAGCCCATCCAAGCCACATCATCACACACCACACATGAGTCGATGCTTACTTTGATGGCCCTGAACCTTCCAGAAAAGGTAAAAACTGGTATCTTCAATTTTAAGCATAAGGGATATATATACCCTTGCGAATAGCACAGACTTTGTCTCTGTTTGTTCTTAATGAGGTCTTGTTGTCCCTGAAGTGCTACCTCCACCTGTGTATGATCACCTCACATCCTACAGTCTCCATAAATCTAGACAGTGGTGGCACGTCTCAGAGGCTCAGTATGGCTTTGGCTTTAGATGTCTATCTCTACTTCTTCCAGCTGTGGCAGCTTTCTTCTCTCTCCCTTACTCGGCTGTTAGTAAGGAGTTTCAGCACTTTATGGAACTCTGATCCAATATGAAAACTGAGAGAACTTTCAGGGAAGGACTGTAATGGGCTAGCATAAACTCTCAACCCAGTTCACTGTGTCTAAATGCTCAGTCCCTGGAATTGACCCTCCTGGGCACTGCTTCTGTAGGGTAGAACGGCTTATGGGTTGAGAACACAGCCCTAACTAAGGTCATGTGGACCAGGAGAAGAGTGTCACCAAGGCAAGAGACTGCTATTTCCAGAAATAAGACTGTACAAAAAAAAAAAAAAAAAAAAAAAAAAAAAAAAAAAAAAAGCCAAAAGAAAAAAAAAGTCAGATATCTGCCTCTGTTCAGGTTTACAGAGGTAGAAGTAAAAGCAGGGCACTGAATCCATGTGTGTCTACATTCAGTTTTTCTTTTCTACTATTATATCTCCTTTGCTGGGGAATACATTTAAAGTCACTGTCAAACTCCTGGTTTCTACCTCTTCCCTCTCTGCTACCCGGCTTTTACCCCCAGCCTAGAGTCCACTTGTGTGGAAATGCACCCTATAATGAACCCAGTTAATCATCTGCAGGTTTCCCCTGATAAGTCACAGTATGTTTGCTGTGCTCCTTCCAAGAGTCAACAGCAGCTGCAGGGATGTGCCCACAGTGGCCTATGGCATGCTGAGTGCTGGTCCAGATGGGAGACCATTTGCTGGGGGAGTACTTGTGGCTGAATATTACTATCTGGAATGCCTCTGTTGCCCTGAAGGTGCTTGTCTGGGACTGCAATGGACACAGTTTAGAAATGCCAAAAACTGAGCCAAATTCACTGGGCGTACAAATGCCCTGACGTCAATGGAATTTACTCATAATTTAGGCCTCATGTGTGATGTACTGTCTGAACCAAATGATCTGTCAAAACAATCAGGGAGTAAGAGAAGAGGACTGAACGGGGTGAGGGAACAGGAGGAGGAAAAGGAGAGGTGACAGAGAGGAGGAGACTAGAACACAGCGGGAGCTGTGCCGGTACAGGCTCAGCATTTGGCTCCTGGGGCCAACGGTCCCTGTAAGTTTATTAGAGCATCAGTGCCAAGTAAAACATGGCCTTTTACGGCACTGAATTACGTGAGTGCAGAGCTGTTAAAATCAGTGTAGCAAAAATCCAGCTGGCTTTGGCCAGTGCCACAAAGTACAAAATGATAATCGTATACACTGCCAGCACCTACCTGAGTTCACAGATGTGGTGGCCAGGACAGACTTGCTGGGATACACATCTCCATTCTTTAAAACAAGGAATCTGCACTCAAGCAATGAACACCTGCCAATATTATCACTCTGTTCAGAAGAGAATTTATTATGAAGCTCACAAAATTTCAGCCTTAGATTCCTTTCCTTGCCTGGATGCCTGGAGTCATGAAATGTTCAAGTGTGGTAAAGAAACAGATTTTAGTCGCCAAGAATGAGTATGCTAGCATTTCTGGGAAACTGCCTAACTAGATCTAAGGAGAAAATAACCCAAATCCTCACAATTCTTCTGATAATTTGTTATGATTTATTTTTTTATTATAAACAAAATCCATATTTATACCTATTTTTAAACCTTTAAATTATTCTTTTTTTTTTTTTTTGAGACAGGGTTTCTTTGTATAGCCCTGGCTGTCCTGGAACTCACTCTGTATTGGAAACCAAAAATTATAAAGTTTCAAATTCTACAAAATCTAATTCTATCCCTATCTGCCCCTACTGCCTTTTTCCCTGGTAACTACATCTTGATTTTCTTTTGTGGAAAGATCTAGTCTATCCAGCCAGTAGTAGACACATGATCCAGGCCTGCCCAATCAGGGAGACTGTAACTGGTTCCAAAATAAATGCATGATTTGATTTGTGCTAGTGAGAATCAGGGCCAAAGTTTTTGCCAGATCTTCTACCAGGTTCAGATTAAAAATCTTGGGAATGCAAGTCTGACCCTGCCAACAGACACCAGGAAGTTGCCTGAAAATACAAATAGCAAAGAAGGAATCTGAGCTGAGATAAAAAAGAAGCCAGGACATGATTGGATCAATTTACACATGACTCAGCTGGAAAACCACCTCACTCAGTGAAGCAGACTGTTAGATGCTTTTCCAAAGACACTTAACAGGCACAAGCCCCACAAGACAGACACAGAGAAAAGCCTGAATGTGCCCTTTGAGGTCATTAAACAATGCTTCACTGCTCACTAGCCTCCTCCAGCCAAGTGCACAGCATAGAATTCAACACCAACACCACCAACACCACCACCCACCCCAGTAGGCTTTGATGACTTGACAGGAATACTTCTGACTTAATGGAAGGAAGACAGACCAGATACGACCATCAAGAGATTGATGACTTACAACAGAAACCAACTCAACCAGGCCCTCTGCTTTCTTCTTCTTCTTCTTCTTCTTCTTCTTCTTCTTCTTCTTCTTCTTCTTCTTCTTCTTCTTCTTCTTCTTCTTCTTCTTCTTCTGGTTTTTCAAGACAGGGTTTCTCTGTACAGCCCTGGCTGTCCTAGAACTCACTTGGTAGACCAGGCTGGCCTGGAACTCAGAAATCCGCCTGCCTCTGCCTACCGAGTGCTGGGATTACAGGCATGCACCACCACGCCCGGCTCTCTGCTTTCTTCTTAAATTTTTTTTAAAGATTCATTTATTTTTGTGTATGAGGGTTTTATCTGAAAGTTTGTCTATGTACCACATGTGTGCCTGGCGTCCACAGAGGGTTGGGAGCACAACCCCTGGGCCTCTTCAAGAGCAAGTTCACTTTTCTGTTGAGCCATCTCTCCAGCTGTGAATGTGCTTTCTAATAAACCAACAGTCCAGAAAGCCTCTGTTACTCCCTGCGGATGAAAGCAATATCTGGTAGGATGAGCAGGAGCTCTTCACCTGCATCTCCTCTTTTAAGACTCAGCATGAATGGGTTGTTTGAAATATCTATTTCTACTGATTGTGTTATAGATGTTATGAAGAATGTGCTAACAAAGCCAGACACTAAGACTGCTCTATTAAAATCATCTAGTATATTGTATCCATTTGTCTTCTATGGATATACAATTCAAAAGCATCAAAGGTGTTAATTTCTTTAATTTCTGAATGAAATTAAAATATCATTTAGAAATAATCTGGCTTTTTATTCAATGAGAAAAATTACTAATAAAATTTGCATGTTTTTCTGAAAAATATTATAAAATTACATATCACTTGGGGCAAATATCTAATTAGAGACATTTGCATAATAGAGTCCACCCAAAAGGGTGTTTCCTAACTCTAGAGGACATCCTCTTGGGAAATACTATATAATTTTCTAGATTTATAGAACAGTTGTAAGTTGCAAAGGTATTTCTGCTTTTATACTAACAAGCATTGTAAGGCAGTCGTGAATATTGCATTTGTCTTTAGATAGATCTTCAATATTCCAGAATTTTCAATTTGCTATAAAAGAATTCATCCATCAGTCTATTAAAAATATGACTTGTTTGGGGACCTAGAGAAATGAGTAGGCAGTTAAGGGCACTTGCTGATCTTCCACAGGACCCCAGTCTGACTTCCAACACCTATGTCAAGTAGTTCTTGGTACTGGGCATGCGCTCGACCTTTAAGCTTCATCGCCAGCCCTTAGCTTTTGAGACAGGGTCTTGTTTTGGAGTCCAGATGGTCTTAGATGTTACTGGCCTCACACCTAAACTATCACTTTAAAATTGTGATCATTTTAGATTCCTTAGTGGGACCCAGATAGATGTACCCTTATGTACTACTGCAGGCTAGCAGAAATAGAGACTGTGAGCTGTGGAGGAAAGCACCAAGTACACCTTCCCTGGCATATATGTTTATTTGACTTGGTGCTAAATCAAAGAATCAAGCCTTGTACAGTGTTTTAAAACGTTGGACCATTTTATTCCAGACCCATGAAATACAAATGCCAGCAAGCACTTCTCATGTTTTTAGGATTAGGAGAGGGACTTTTCTTTTGATTTTTAAAAAAATTCATTGTTGATCTTTCAAAATGGACTAAGCCTTTTAAAAGGATTACAGTGAACATTTTGTTCCTTGTAAAAGTTTCTATAATACCATATTTGAATGTTATTATCTACTTTCTAAAAATGTTATCTACTGCCTAAACTTATGAATTATCACTTAGGAGAGCAGGTCTACATGCATCTCTGTTAGAATGTAACCAAATGTCAACAGTGTCTCCCTGTTTTACTTTGTCTCTGGTCCCTATAAGCCTATTCTACCAACCTTCCTTTCTGCTACAGTGATGAGTCACTGACTTTATTCTAATTTATATCTTTAAACACTTTTTAAAAATAAAATATGTAGAAGTAGAATTGCAAATTTGAACCCAGATAATATCTCTTTTAATTCTAAAAGAAATCAGCACTTATATTTTAGTAACGATACTACTCCTTATATACGGGTGAATGTTGGCTCTGAAAATATGTCCATGCCCTAATATTCAGCCTCAGAAAATACTACCTTATTTGGATGACAGGTCCTTGCCGTTATAATTTAAGGATGTGAGATGAGCTCATCCAGGTAGTCCTTAAAGCCAAGGGCAAGCATCTTTATGACAGAGATAGAGACAAGGATGAAGGAAAAGGACATGTGCAGATGGAAACCAAGACTATATTTATGTTCCCACAAAGCAGAGAACACTTGAAGTCATCAGAAGATGACCCAGGTAAGGAAGGATTCTCTGCTAGAGCCATCAGAAGCCTGGCCCTCATGATACCTGGATTTCAGACTTCTAGCCTACAGAAAGAATAACAGGTTTCTGCTGTGGTTTAAACCACAAGATTTGCAGCAATTTGCTATTATCCCTAGAAATATAATCCCCCCTTTTTTCATTTTTATTAGTGCATATTAATTAGTCAGACTAGAAATATTGTGATGGGCCTGAGAGACAGCTCAGCAGGAAAAACAAGCTCTGCTCTTGCAGAGGGCCTGAGTTTGGTTCCCAGCATCCATGCTGGGCAGCTCACACTACAACTCCAGCTCAGGACATCTGACCTCCTCTTCTGACTTCCACAAGTACCCACACACAAGTGCAGAAATACCCAGACACATACAAACAATTTTTGAAACAGTAATACCATTGTGAAGTGTTCATGTGATACACTTTGGTCCCATCAGTCCTCACTAGAGCCCTCTCCAACCCTTTATTCTCTCCCTCCTTGATCAACTTCCTCTTCAATACATCTTTTTATTTCAGGGTGTGATCATTTATTTGTTACTCTAAAATACTCTTATTTTGTACTGAACTCTGACTTAGAAGTAGACGCTCTTAGCAGCAACATCTGTGGCCACTCACTTCTCATTCAAAAACAAAAACAAAAAACAAACCCATAAAGTTCTTCTTCCAGTTCAATGAATTTCTGACAGCTGATGGCTGAGAAGATACTCAGCTTCATCTTGAGGTAGCAAACTCCCAGCAGGTCTGCCTCTCTCTCTCTCTCTCTCTCTCTCTCTCTCTCTCTCTCTCTCTCTCACACACACACACACACACACACACACACACACACACACACGTGGAAATGGGGGAATACATCGTCTTTAAAACCTTTTATGTATATGAACTTATTTACTGGGGCCAGGGCGGGGCACATGTTGTGGGGCACAGCTCTGTCTGAGGACTCCTTACAGTTCTCCTCTTCCCTCAGGTGGATTCCAGGAATCAAACTCGGATGTCAGGCTTGTTTGTATGGAGCTTTACCCAGAGGCACACCACTGGTCTCACATCTTTTAGTAGGTCATGCTTAACAGTTTTCAGAAAAGACAGTTTTCCAAAGTCTGTACAATGGTATAATATATATGAATTTGAGCAAAGTAACTTACTCCTTCTGAGTCTGTTTCTTTTTTCAACTCTTCAACTAGTTCCATGCTCACAGAATTCTAAGATAATTAAATAAAACTAAACCACTTAGCAGATATTTGGCAAAACATAGATGTGTTCAAAGATGTACCCTTTTGCGAATGGAAGCCCACACAGACTGCACAAACACCTTTGTAAGGCAAGGCCTCCAAAGGGCAGTACTGGAGCATTTAACATGCAAAGCCGTGGGCCTGTATCTGACTCTTGCATGTAAGCACTTACACCCATCTGCTGTCAGCTCTTGTTTCTTGCCAACTAACCGCCACCCTCTCCCCCAGCCTTTTCTACTTCCTGTTTACGTAGATTGCTGCTTCCTGGCTGAGGGAACTGAAGAGTTTCTGCCAGACTGGCTTTCCCCTGGACCTAAGCTAAGAATGCCTTCTTTACTTTCTTCTGGTTCTTGTAGCAAAGCCATCCCATTAAGGAGGAGCAAACTGCTTCTTGAGCAGTTCCCAGCTAAGCAGCCGGGACTCTTTCTGGCTCCTGAACCGACTCAGACAGACATTAGTCTTACTGTTTCTGGTATAACAAATGCAGAAACTTGTCCCTTCAAGCTATTAGTAGCTCAGCCCTCACTTAGAACTTCAGTATGTGGCCAGGTCATGCTTTTTTACATGGGTCCTGCAGATCTGCACTCGGGTCCTCATGATTTCACAGCAAAGGTTCTTACCCACTGAGGCATCTCCCCAGCACAATAATGGTTATTCTAAATGTCCTTCTCTGAGCATTAACCAATGGGTAATTAGGGGAGGCAGGAATGAAAGGTGTCAGCCATAACAGGGATGAAAACACATTCCTATAGTCTCAACTATTGAGAGCCCGAGACAGAAAGATAGTTTGAGCTCCGGAATTTGAGATTAGACTGAGAAATATAGCACCCCATCTCCTAAAACAAAACAGGAAAAAAAAATAGATGTAGCTTTGATTTTATTCTGCTCTTTGCTGGCACAGTGATTCCCTTAGGCATAGCAACCTATTCACTGCCAACTTAAAATTTTTCAAGTTGTTATCACCTTTACAGAATCAAATGGCTTGCTTTGCATGTAGCACATTGGCTTTCTCTGAGCCAAGCATTCACATAGCAAGGCAGACTCTGAGAAGAGAGCCTGACTCCGTAGGATCTTTGCAAGCAATGATTCTCAAAAGCACTGCACCACCTCCTACCTCATCACCACCATGGTCAGGGCTTCCTTTTCTGTAACAGCTACAGCTATGTAGGGCCCAAGCAGCTCCGTTTCCAACAGAACTCTTGACTTCCTCTCTGATGACATTCTGTCTGTGGTAGAGATGACTGGAGAGTCTCATTTCTACTCTAATGACTCCTGCGTTACTCACTCACTCAGTGAGACACAGTGCACAATCTCTTTTGTTCTATAACCATTGTGCTTACAAAGGCCCTCATGAGCATCCGGTAAAAAGCAAGACTTTGAAAGAACTGATTGACTGGGGAAAACTAGAACAGAACGCTCCAGTCGTGGAGCTGATGGTTGGATTCCAGTCTAATGGTCTAATGTCACCATTATGACACTCTGTTTTGACATGGTAGATTTTAACCCAAGAAAGCAAATGAATACAGCCTGTTTTTCTTTTATCCATGATAATTGTTTATAGTAATAGCACCATGATCATGTTTTTTAAGATATGCATAATTGTAGTAAGAAATTAAATCTTAATGTGCCAAAAAAAAAAAAAATACAGAGAAAGGATAGCTCAGGGCTTTGTAAAAATATGATGTGTAATTTTTAAAATTGTAAGTCTAGTGTTGAAATCAGAAGTGGTACAAAGTTGAATTTTAATATGTTGCATCTTGAAATGAGGTTCTACTATTGGAAAAATTACAAATATTCAGAATCTTTTATATTAAATGATAAAGAGTAGGTATGTAATTCATTTTCATAAAGTCTGTGAAAGAAATACATTGCTAATCACATTTGATACATGTAGTAATAAAAACTATATTATTTGAAAGAAATGTTATTATCTTTCTTACTAAAGTTGTATTTTCCTGGGTATTGTAAATCATATCTTCTATGTGTTTATATTCTCAATATGATTTTTGTAAGGGGCATACTTAAACTATAACACAGAATGCAATGTGATCATGGAAATGGAAAAGGTGGAGACTGGAATGAATCCATATCGGGACTCAATGTCACTACTGACTTTGAAGATGGAAGGGACCTAAAAGCCAGAAACAGTAGGTGGCCTCTAGAGGACAGAAAAAGTAAGAAAGAGCTTGTTTTCTCCAGAACCACTAGGAAGGAATTGAGCCCTGTGGATAACCAATTGGATTTTAACCTGTGTAACAGCTCTGATCTGTCAGCCTATAGAAGAGTAAAATGATGAAAAATTGTGTGGCTTAATAATCAAGTTTATGGTAATTTGTAATGGCAGCAATAGAAATCTAAGCAATGGATGGTGGTCAGTCATTGACTTCCTATGCAAGACAGCATGTGTACTTATGAGGGCAGTGCCCAGAAAGTCAGGCTCTGGAATTCTGTCTCAGAGAAGCTGGGGAGGTGAAGACAAGCATCCCAATGCTGAAAGTGACTCCATGCAGTCTTTCTCATCTGTTGTCTCATTTTTTGGGTCAGCTGGAGAGGATCACTATTTACTCTCCAGGCCTACACAGGTAGAGCAGTAGGAAATGTGGACAAACTCCCAAATAAGCCTTTTGAAATTTTCCTAGCCAGTCCCTCTGTGTTCTTGGAAACTAACAGCAGCTCCCACTCCCCAAATTTAGTCCCTGATGGGGAAGACTGCAGACTTCCTGACATGCAATCAGGGTGCCTCTGGTATAGAAGATAGGACACTAACATATATGTGAGTACCTATCTTCCTTATAAATACCCGGAAACTCAGTGTGTTTTGCTTGCTTTCTTGGAGCCAAAAAGAAAATTCCAGACATAATACTGTTCCTAGTACGCACAAAAATACCCTCTGAGTTTTATAATCACACTTCACATGTAACACACACAGAGACTGTCTTTCTTTTAATCACCATGATCCCATAAAGTAAATCTTTTTTATCCCATATACAAAAACCTAAAAATCCACAAGAATTAAAAAGCTCATCCCTCAAAATACAGCTAACAAGCAGTAACCTAGCTCAGTCTTTCTCCAAGGACTGTATACTTTGTTCAACACACAACCCACTGTCTCAGCTATACTATACTAATTCTAGCTCCCAGGAGCCCCCAGATCTCAGAGTGCCCCTCAAACAGGGCTGAAATCTGGGCAATTCAGGAATCAATAATATTCTCTCCATCCTAACTTCCTGCTAAAATTGCCCACTAAGAGACAGCCCCTTCTTGGGCTCCCAGTCCTATGTATTCATTTCCTCCTGGTTTCCCAATCTTCCCTTCATCCCTGTTTCCTCTCAGGTCTCATTTGCTGTAAGTGATAGGGGGAAGTGTAACACAGTGGGTTTACGTCTTGGCAAGGGCAAGATCCAAGACAAACATGTCCACAAATGAAAAGGATTCATTTTTACAGCCAGCAAAAAGAGCATGGGCTTTATTTATAAAGCAGTGGTCTCCTGGAGCAGAAGCACCGTGTGGATTTTATTCAAGGAACCTACATGTATTTTTATAGGTGCTGGCCTATTCCTGAGCATGCTCAGTTCTGAGTCCTAATTTAAGAAGGAACAGTAGTAGTAGATGTATTTTGGGCATACTTAGCTCATGGAAATGGAGTACAGCATGTGTTGAAAAGATTAAAATGGTTTACTCAAGAGTCACTAGACATGCTAACTTCTGTCCTAAGGAAAGGACATTACATGTTTGTCCGTTAAGGTACCAGCCTCACTTAGCAACTAACAGAATGGAGAAAAGGGGGATGAGATGTCATAGAGGGCCTAGGCTAGGAAGATTAGGGGATAAGAATTCAGAGCCCTATTTGACATGCACAGTACAGTGTGCCTAGCAAGTATGCAGCTCAGTTACTGAATCAGAGCCAAGACAGTATTACAGCCCAAGCATCCTGTCTCCAGCTTCCTCTTTTCTTATTCCTCCACCCAACTCCTGCATGGGATACCCAGGTCCATCTTACCAGAAGAGGTAAAGGAAAGTCGCAGGAGAGAATAAAATGAACAGAAGCAGAGACAGAGGATAGAATAATTGCCCAGTTCAGTTTCCTTTTAGTCCCTTGGCTGCTGCTCTAAAGAGTTCTTCCCTTAATCCCATCCGTCCTGCCACATGCCCCAAAGTTCCCATTCTGTCATCAGCCTACACCAGTGTTTTTCCCCTGGGGAAGAAAGGCACTGTGTAATTTAACTATGAAGTACCCCACCCACCACCAAAGTCTCATGTGTTAGAAGACTTGATCTCCAGCTGGTGTATTCAATCACTGAGAGGTGAATGGAGCATGTGGACTCTGACTTAATCAGTGAATCAGTCCATTGGTGGACTCATAATTTGATGGCATTACTGAGAAGAGGTACTGAGAAGGTGGGTACTGGTTAGACAAGTAGGTCACTGGAGTCATGTGCTTAGGATATGTGTTGTCCTAGCTTCTTCCTCTGTTCTCTCTGCTTTCTAACTGCTGGGAGGTAAACAGCTCTATTCCACCAAACTCTTCCAGAATGATGTTCTGTCTCATCACAGGAACTAGGTGACTATAGGCGGTAACCTCTGACACCATGAATCAATATTATCCCAGGTATTTGACAACAGCAAGGAAAAGTATGGCTACCAAGGTATCAATCTGGGCATTCATTTGACAAGCATGTACACCAACTGTATGCTGGACTAGTGATTCAGAGATCAATAAGAAAGATGTCCCCACTGGACTCTTACAGGAGCCAAGTCTTATGCAGCTGCCTCCATGAGACCCTTCCAAACTGAGTCAGCCGAGATGCTCTGAGATATTATGAGGTCTAGGTTTTGAAACAGATTTATAATTTTGCTTCACAACTTCAACCCCAAGTATATGCTTATCTTATACAGTCATAGATTGTCACACAAGGAAGAGTGAACATTTCACCTTGGAGGGCCAATTCTGATCAATGTAATGTGGATGCCCTGAGTCTTGTACTGAAGCGATTATAAAACTCCATGTGTGCTCTACTGGAAAGGCAGCTAAGCTAAATTGGCAATGTCAGACAGAGTAAGAGAAGGGCGAGACAAGGGTGCTACATATTGCTGTCTCAGCTTTTATGTAGAATATTTTCATTTCACTCTTGTTTTATAACTGGTCATTTCTCAGTGGGGCCACGAGTTCTAGGAATGACAACATAGCCTGGAAGGAGGAAGGCCAGAGACTGAACTCTACTGAAAGGGAGCACGGTAGAACACAGCAGAAAACAGCAGACTCCGGTAGGCGTGGGTTTGGAACTGGACACCACACCCTTCAACAGACTGAGTCTGGATGTGTCCCAGTCCTTTCTTGTTTTTTTATGTGACTTGTGCTCTGTACATACAGCAATCTTATGCTTAGGAACACTACTACCTGACACTTTAGGATTACAATTAGGGTCATTTAAAAAAGGGAAACCACCAATAAAAACACAAAATAGGAGACCCTGCAGTAAGCAGATGCAAAAAGAATCTCATTTACACGCAAGAGCTGAAACAAAGCAAGCTATTGCTTTTCCCTAGCTCAGCTAGGAATACACACATTGAACAACTCTGCACACGTCTGTGCTTTGAGCCGACAAATGTCATCAGATACACAGATTTGCAGTTACAGAATGTACAAATGCTGAGGATGGGTTACAGTACACTTTGGTGAGCCTAAGTAACTGTACTCCCAAACAGCACAGATCACATGGAAACGCATGCAACGTGTTTCTGTGATGCCAGCTAGTTCTGTACACACTAAGTGCGCCTTCACTTTCTGTGCCTTACCTGCTGTGCTCCTACCTGACAGGGAAATAGACATCAAGAAATTCCCTGCCAAATACATGTCCCTGGAGCACAAACCAAAATCTACTGCTACTAGGTCAGGTAGAAAAGGAAGTTTCTGCTGAGTGCGGTGGTGCATATCTTTATACACACTCAGAAGACAGTGGTAGTTGTGAGTTCAAGGTCAGCCTGGTCCACCTAGCAAATTCTGAATCAGAAAGGGCTCCTATCTCAAGGAAAAGGGGGAAACATTTAAACACATACAGGAAGCAACCTTTAGGGGACATTGAAGTGCCAGGGTCAAAATCAAGCCACCTAGATTGGGACTGAAACAAAACAGAAGCCGTTCCACCTCTCACTTGGCTCCATCCTCTGCTTCCCTTCAGTGTTCTGGATGTCTGCTGTACTTTTCTGCTTCTCTCAGCAGACAGGCTTCCTCTGCTTTCTCTGGCTTTCCTGCACCTTCATAACATCAGCCCTGTGTGGTTTTGGCTTCCGTGGCACTGATTCTAGCCAGACTCTACTAGGTCTGTGCACCGCACACCTGTCATGTCGCCTTGTCTGTCACCGCTCCCTTTTTTTTTTTTTTTTTTTTTTTTGTAACACATGAGCTGACCGCACCTCTGGCTCCAGTGTTGGCCTCGAGCCAGGCTTGGTCCATGGCTCTCTCCTGGAGTCCAATCTGGTCTGCTTATCCTCTGTCTCTTCTGTCATTGCTCTGTGTATCTTTCTGCTGCCTCGTGGCTTTGTTTGCTCAGACCATGTTTATTCATGGTTTCTGCTTACTCATGAAGTCTGACTGCTGACTGCTTCTTCTCTCGCATTTTTTTTCTGTTTCTGCCGTTTAGATGCTCAAAAGAAAAATCTTTTTAACACTGTTAATTGCCACAAATTTGGGTAAAACTTTCTTGCCAGGGCACCTTGTAGGCTATTGATCCACTGCCCTGAGGTAAGGGTCTCCCACTGCCCCCAAAGCAAGGAGTAGAATTGGAGGTATCAGAGGATGCATGTGTTGTGTGGGCCTATATGTTTAAGGACTTCAACACACTAGTTACTCAAACCCTTTCACATTTTTATTCTCTCTCTCTCTCTCTCTCTCTCTCTCTCTCTCTCTCTCTCTCTCTCGGGGGTTAGTATGGGTGTGTGTATAGTATGTTTGTATAGTTTGTGGGTGTGGGTGTAGGGGTGTGTGTGTGTGTGTGTGTGTGTGTGTGTGTGTGTGTGTGTGTGTGTGTGTGTGTGTGTGTGTGTGTGTGTGTAGGTCACTGTGTGACACTGAGTGTGGGGACGGAGGGGAGGAAGGGATCTTAATGGAAGGGCAGGGGTGAAAACAGACACCAATGAATACATGTATATGGTAGCTGGTTTAAATGTCAGCTTGCAACAATTTAGAACCACCTGGGCTGAGACCCTGACTTGAAAACTGTCTTCATTGCTTTAACTGATATGAGGAGACCCAGCCCAAAATGTGGACAGCGCCTTTTGGCAGCAGCCCAGATAACAAGGCACCCAGGAGAAGAGTGAGTGGTCAATAGCCTTTTCTTGGTCGGCCTTCCCTTTGAAGCTGCTGATTCCCCCTTATGTGAGGATCCTACCATGGACTGAGAACCACTGGGTCTCTAGGATCCCTCCAGCTTTTTGTCTCCAGATTAGGATTGCTATTTCTCAGCATCACAGGTATGAGACAATTGTTGGAAGGCTTTGGAAGGCATTGCATAAAACGATGTATTAAATTCTTTCATTTTTCTCTCCCTTTAAAGATACAGTGTGACATAAAATGGGGAGAAGGATACAGTTTGGAAAGAGGAACTGGACTAGCCTGGATGCATCAGGATGATGGAGAAGGGTGGTGGAGCCTGAATGCATCAGGAAGATGGAGAAGGTGGATGGAATCTGAATGATCAGGACAAAGGAGAAGGGGGATGGATAAAACGCATAATGCCATATGGATGCCAAACACCACAGTGAAATCCACCTCTTTGTGTACTTTGTGCTTTGAGATGTAATTTTTTAAAACCCAAGTTTCCTGGTGTTTGCTACTCTTTTGCTTTATGTTCAGTAACTTCACATTTGAATTGTTTCACAGTCTTTAATAGTAAAGGAGAAGAGAGAGTTTATTAAAATGAACCACTGGGCACTGCAGAAGTAGCTCAGTGATTAAGAAAACTGTCTACTCTTCCAGAGGACCCAGGTTCGAGTCCCAGCACCCACATGGCAGCCCACAACCATCTGTAACTCCAGTTCCATGGGATCTGAGGCCCTCTTCCTGGTCTCTGTAGGAGAATATGGTGCTCAGACATGCATGAAGAGAAAGCACCCATTCGCATAAAGTAATTTAAATTTTTTAAGTAAGTCATTTAATTTTAAAATCCTTATCATTCTTAGAAATGTTAAAATGTGCAAAAGTACACTTTTCAAACTAGGTGATAGACAGACAGATAGACAGATAGACAGTGGTGAAGACCACACTCAAGGTTTGAAGCTTGCTAACCAGTTCCTCTAATATGGGAAAACCCCTCCCAACCCAAGGATATATTTTAAATATGCAAATTTGTACATGTGATTGTGTCTATCCTACAGAAAACCTTTGGAAGGAAAGAAACTAGCTATAGTGTTTACATATTATCCATCTTCTCAGCTTTTTGTAGTGAACACACACTGTTTCTGTAATTTCAAAGAACATCATACTTTAAGATGTTGTGTAGAACCCATGTCTGCTGATTGAAAATCTACAACCAACCCTCAAGTAATCAGTATCATGTCAGTCTTCAGTATCACAGAAACCAATGGCTCCCAAAGTAGCCGGGCAACTGTGGCTATTTCAAATGAGAGCTGGTGAAAGCAAAGGCCTGTGGTGGCTTTAGAGTCAAAGACAGGCATTTAGTTCCTGCCTTGGTCAGTTAACTTGGCTCGTTCACAGAGGGAAATGGTAAAGGCACACTATCCGCCTAGCTCATGGGGACAAGCACTGTCAGACACTATCTACCACAGACACAAATGTGTGGAAGGAAGCAGGCAGTGGAGATACAACTCTGCTGAGCACTGCTGCTCACGCTGGGCAACTGCTCTTTGCAGTGGCCAGCAGGAGACGCAGGGTTTTTTTGGTTTTTTTTTTTTTCAATTTTTTTATTAGATATTTTCTTAATTTACATTTCAACTGCTATCCTGAAAATCCCCTCCCCGCTCCCCCCTCCCTGCTCCCTTGCCCACCCACTCCCACTTCTTGGCCCTGGCATTCATCCATAAGAGGGAGCACTGGGCCCACATTGGAGAAGCTAGAGATAGAACCCCAGGAGCTGAAGGGGTCTGCAACCCTAGAAGAGGAACAACAATATGAACTAACCAGAACCCCCAGAACTCGTGTCTCTAGCTCCATATGTAGCAGGAGATGGCCTAGTCGACCATCATTGGGAGGAGAGGCCCCTTGAGACGCAGGTTTTTAAATGGTTGCTGTAACATTATCATCAGTAGCCAGAAGTGAAAGTGGAAAGGCAGTTCCATTTACAATGAGGACTTCAAATCACCATTACATACTCTGGAGCCAATTTAGCAAGAAACATTGAGAAAACTCCAAAACCATAATGATACACTAAAGAAACTCAGACTAGATGGACAGCAGACACGATACATGACTGAGAAGATGAAACAGCTTCAAAAGGCATAGGGCAAGGGGGTGGGGTAAAGGGAAAAAGGGAGGGGAAGAGGGAGAAAGGGAAAGAAGGAGGGAGAGAAGGACAGAGAAATGGGAGGGAAGAAAGGAGGGAAGAAAAGGAAGGACATAAAGGTAGGAATTGGACAATCTAGGAAGAAGGGGGTGAGGATATGTTGGAGAGAAAGGAGGGTAGGTAGTAGAAGGAATATAATCACAGTGCACAGTATACTCACATGGAATTGTGAAACAGGCTGAAAATGAAAAGAAAAACAGTAATTCAATTTAAGGAGCTGTTCTGATTATTCTGTAAAGGGAAATGTTGAGGAAGAAGTCTTGGCTGAAGCTCACTCAGGTAAATGATAGCTGTTCCAGGAGCAGAACTGAGACAGATGCGGACAGCAGAGGATATTTGAGAGATCCCAGGGAGTGTCCTCATGAATCACGTTAAGCAAATGCTATCATCTGAAATTACCTTAATGTGATGTATTCCCCAATTCCCCCCTCTTATTTTTATTTCCTTATAAATGCCTTATTATTTAACAGTTAATATTTTTATTTTCTTCATTTTATTTAAAGAGTTTCTCTTTTCATAAACAAAGAAGGGGTGGATGCTAATTGAGGCCATAATATGTGTTAGAATGGGTAAATGAAAGAATAGTTCATTTGTACTCCACTCATCATTAACCACTGTCAGATTTTTCATTCTGTGTCTTTCTTTGAATATTCATATGACTGTGGCTATTGCCATGTGAATGGTTTTGATCCAAATGCACTCTAATTATTCAGGAAGAAATAAAAGGAATGTTATATGATACTGTATGCTTTAAAAATATTAAGAGGTATTAAATTACAATCTATTTTCATTTGAAGATTAAAATTTTTAGTATTTATCACAAAATACTGAAGGTAATACAACGATCTAGTATTCCTAAAAGATAATATGCTACCAATTTTAGAGAGCTATAGCTTAGTGATAGAGCTTTTGCCTAACAAACATGAAGTCAGGGATTGAATTCCCAGAACCCTCCTGACATACATCATATAAACTCTGTATGTATAAGTAGTTAAAGATATCATGAAGTGAAGAACCATTTGTTTTGTGCTATAAAACAAAATAAACGATTTAATTAAAAAGCAAATTATATAGCTGCATATATGGAAGAAGATGGCCTAGTTGGCCATCATTGGGAGGAGAGGCCCCTTGGTCATACAGACTCTATATGCCCCAGAACAGGGGAATGCCAGAGCCATTACGTGGGAGGGGGTGGGTAGGGGAGCAGGGCGGGGACGCGGGAGGGTAAGGGAAAATTTCTGGATAACATGTGAAATGTAAATGAAGAAAATATCTAATAAAGAGAAAAAAAAGCAAATTATAAATGAAGAATAGTGGACTAAAGAACCACTAATAATAAATGGACAAAATTGACTACATGGCAGGAAGGGGCAATGGAAGTTGAAAGGTCATTGATCTCTAAAGAGAGAGTCAAAAGATACACAGAACAAAACCCATATATTTTTAAAAGCTGGAAACATTATCAGCCTCACTAATTAAGGAGACAGAATTCTCTTCACTACTTTGATCTATTTAGAAATAATTTTTGTTGTTAAATATACATGAAACTAATCTTCAGTTTTTAATGAATTTTCCTATCTTACCAACTGTGATTGGCATATCGTTTATCTCATAATTTACTATTCCCCCAAACTATCTTCACTCTAGAATTCATGAGAGTTGCTGAAATTTAGAAGAGAATCCCCATTGCTTAGTAATTACAGTAAATTCTGTCTGTACAACCTAGATACCCCTTCTCAATGAAGCAATCATTCTCTTACCGGCTGAGGGTGTTGGCAGCCATTCTCAGCCCCATGTCTTTCCAAGATTTGCCTTCCACTGAAGAAAGCAGACCTGCCCAAGGTTACAACCCTCTTTTCAATGCTGAATGAAAGGGTATAAGGTCAGACTCTCCTGCCTCATGAAGGAGCGCCCCGACAGATAATTCCTACAGAAGACTCTTCTCCTGGGGTCTCTGCAGTGACTCTATCACTGTTTCAGGTGTTTGGGTGGTGATGGTGGTTTTGCATTTTGTTGTTATTTTGTTTTGTCTTAGGTGTTGCTGAGATAGGGTCTCACTATGGCATCCAAGCTTGCCTCAAACTCACTCTGGAACTAAGGCTGGCCTCAAACTCAAAGTGATCTTTCTGCCTCAGACCCCCACAAACAGAGATGACCAGTATTTCCATCACACCTAGCTCATATCACTGTTGCAGAGTATTTGATCACATTGCGACACCCGCCCCCCAAGATTGTATACTGGAAAAACTGTTTCTAGTTGTGCTTTAGTTCAGCCCTAGCACACATTTTTAGATCCAAGAACACTGAAGTATAATTGATCACACTGTGAGATTATATACTGGAAAGACGTGTTTCTAGTAGGGGTGTGTCTTATCCTGAGCACACACCTTTAATCCAAGAGCTTTCTATTTATTGTAAAGAAGATTAAATAAACCGGGCGTGGTGGCACACACCTTTAATGCCAGCACTTGGGAGGCAGAGGCAGGCAGATTTCTGAGTTCAAGACCAGCCTGGTCTACAGAGTGAGTTCCAGGACAGCCAAGGCTACACAGAGAAACCCTGTCTTGGTGTGGGGGGCAGGGGAGATTAAATAAAGTCAACAGTAGGTCAAGAGGTGGAGCAAGCAACCAGTTGACAGGGAGGAAAAAACATAGAGTGAAAAGAAGTCAGAAGGATGGATAGAGAGACACACAGGAAGTAGAAAGGAGGGACATTCAATTTGGAAGAGTTTATAAGATACTGTGGAATCTAAACGAGAGGTCACCATTAAATCTCTCCCATCAGAGCTCGAAGAATCCCATAGAAGTGGAGGCAGAAAGAGTGTAAGGGTGAGAGGATGGAGGGCACCAGGAGAAGAAACCCTCAGAAGCAACTAAGAGAGGCATGTATGAGCTCACAGAGTCTGAAGCAGCAAGCACAGGCCCACATGGGTTTGCACCAGGGTCTCTGTGTACACACTACAGCCTTCAGCTTAGTATGTTTATGGGACTGTTTATGTTTCCTTAAGGTTATTAAATAAAATGCTAGAAATACAGCCATCTCTCTCCAAACTTCCCTAAGAGCAAACACTGGAGGCGCATGGCTGGTGTGCCTGTCTTGTGGCAAATCCCACTGAAGCAACAATACGTTTGTTCTAACACTTAACAGATTTCTCCTTGTATGAGGGTCCCACCATATTTTGTGTAGTAAATTGGAGTATGCTCAGCCACTATGAATCAATTTCTATGCCTCAATCAGTCTTCAAAGACCAACTGGACAGGAAGAATGAGAAACACAACCCAGCCTCTCCAGTGGCTGCTTTAAGATGCCAGACCTAACCAGTACTCCCAGAGCTCATGTCTCTAGCTGCATATGTAGCAGAGGATGGCCTAGTCGGCCATCAGTGGGAGGAGAGGCCCTTGGTCTTGAGAAGATCATATGCCCCAGTACAGGGCAATGCCAAGGCCAGGAAGCAGGAGTGGGTGGGTTGGAGATCAGGGTGGGGGGAGGGTATAGGGGACTTTGGGGATAACATTTGAAATGTAAATGAAGAAAATATCTAATAAAAAAAGAAAAGAGAGATAGAGAGAGGAGTGTAGGACCTGAAGGGATTTGCAACCACATAGGAAGAAACATAAATAATATCAACCAACCAGACCCCCTGCAACCCCCCCACTGAGCTCCAAGGGACTAAACCACCAACTAAGGAGTATACATAAAGAGACCCATGTCTCCAGCTGCATATGTAGCAGAGGATGGCCTTGTCAGGCATCAATGGGAAGAGAGACCCTTGGTCCTGTGAAGGCTCGATGTCCCAGTGTAGGGGAATTCGAGGGCAGGGAAGAGGGAGTGGGTGAGTGGGTGGGGGAAACACACTCATAGAAGCAGGAGGAGGAGGGAAGGGATAGGGGATTTCTGGGAGGGGGGACTAGGAAAGGGGATAAAATTTGAAATGTAAATAAAGAAAATAGCCAGAAAAAAAGAAAAGAAAGAAGAGAAGAGAAGAGAAGAGAAGAGAAGAGAAGAGAAGAGAAGAGAAGAGAAGAGAAGAGAAGAGAAGAGAAGATGTCAAGGCAAAAAATTTTTTAAAAGGAAAAAAAAAAAGATGCCAGACCTTTTGACGACAATATTCATAGCATCACACTGCCACCTGAATCCATGTCTATGTCCATGGTCCATGTCACCACCCAGTGTCATGGTGACGTATGTGCTCTGTCTGTGCTGCCACCAAGAGCCAAGTTGGTGACCACAGCAGGCCCTGTGCTGCAATCACAGGGCTGCTGTGGCCAGGGGCCATGTTGATGTGCATGGACTATGTTATCACCAAAGGTCATGGGAATAACTGTGGTCTTTATTGCCACCTGATACCATGTTGGTACTTGTGCCCTGTGCAATAGCCAGAAATCATGTGAAAGTTCATGACCATACAGCCACTGATTATAAAGGGCAAGGAAATTTCTTTTCCAGTAGTATCGATGACTTCAAACTCACAGTTGAGAATGAGAGACATAGAAGGCTGTAAGAGAATCTCTTATAAGCATTACCTGTCAATAAAACAGCCTATGGCCAATGAGCTGAGGCAGGAAATAGGAGATGGGACACTGGCAGGAAGAAAGAGGGGGAAATAATGAGAGTATAAAAGAAAGATTCAAGAGAGTTGCAAGAGAAAGACCAAGGAGAAGTTTCTTGTAGTCAACAAAGATGAAAAAGGAGTTGGAGATCTGAAGACTGCTTTGACATCAGCCATGGAGATGCAGAGTTTGGAGTTTGCCCAGCTGGTTTCCTGTCTTGCTTTGGGGATTACAGTTAAGTAATTGGATGAATCTCAGAAAAGACCTTGAACTTTGGACTTTTAACATTGTTGAGACTGCTATAGACTATGGGGACTTTGGAAATTGTAATTTTTATTATGCTATGGGTAGGTATGGCCCCCATAGACTCATGAGTTTGAACAAGCTTATAGGGGCCAGGGAATAAAATGAGGTGGTTTGAATATGTTTAGCCCAAGGAATGACATTATTAGGAGGTGTGGCCTTATTGGAGGAAGTGTGTCACTGTGGGGTGGGCAATGAGACCTTCCTTCTAACCATGGAGGATGCTAGTTTTCTCCTCTTTGCCTTTGGAACAAGATGTAGAACTCTCAGCTCCTCCTGTGCCATGCCTGCCTGGGTGCTGCCATGCTCCCACCTTGATGATAATGCTCCGCACTTCTGAACTGTAAGCCAGCCCCAATTAAATGTCCTTATAAGAGTTGCCGTGGTCATGGTGTCTGTTCATAGCAGTAAAATCCTAACTAAAACACTGAGTTTACAAATCCATAAGCAAAAGATTTCTCAGATGGTAAAGCTGACCTGTCTAACAGAAGAGCCCTTTAAATAATGACAGCTGATGGCTCCTTCCCGGTGACAACAGCCTGTAGCCAACAACTGGAAAATAAAAGTTGCTGCCTCCGCAGACCTTGTCTCTCCACAGCTGAGAATGAGATGTATAACCCAGATGTGGGCCACAGTGGAGGTTCCAGGTCACCTCACAGCCTCTTTGCCCTCAGAAACTTTCATGTTAAGAAGCAGTGGCCTCAGAGGAAGTTGTCCAGGAAGTGGGAATCCTCAAACCTTCCCACTTTCCCCAAATAAGGCACAGCTAGGAGGCAGCTGACGTCATCTCATTACAAAGTTCCCGTTACAAACCATGAGAAAAATACTGAATAATTGTTGTTTAATTGGATCAAAAATTTCAGTGTTTGGGTCTTCTATACAAAGCTCCCAAGTGGCAGGTTTAGATTTCCAATGGATTGTAGGTTATTACGATTATTTCACTTCCTTGGTGTCTATTTGAGATTCACATAATGTTCTCCCCCACTTCCATTGCCTCTGCTGTGAATAAAGAATAAAAGACCCGAAGACAGTAAAGTACAGAACATCCTTTAAAGCAAACTAAGGATAAGGAGGCATCAGGGAACATTCAGAGAGACAGAAAAAGGCTGCTAGGAAATAAAAGTATAGCCAGGAGTGGTGTCACATCATTTTAATCCTAGCACTTTGGAGGCAGAGGCAGGAGGATCTCTGTGAGTTTGTGGTCAGCCTGGTCTATATAGTTCCAAGATAACCAGAGCTACATATAAGATACTGTCTCAAAAAAAGAGACAAAATTAAAAAAAAAATAAGTATGATGGCAGAAAATTTAATTTAATAGAGTTAGAAAAAATAAGCGGTCACTGATGCAGGAGGGTTGGGGTCGGAGATTGGGAGTAGAGATGAGGGTTGGGGAGCAGGCAGGGAGTAGAGGCAAATAAAGAAAAGCATCATTGTGTGAAATCCAGCAGAGGAATCTGGGATTCTGGGAGGATGTGTTATTGATGGAGCATAACAACCAGATCTTAAGCTGGTTAGGAAATCAAGAGATAATTTAACAATGCAAAGCCTGGAGACAGATATAGACAAGCCACAGAAAAGGCAGCTAAAGTTGTGGCAACAGTTGACTGTGCAGGGCAAAATCAGAGGTGGGACTTATGGCCAGTGAACCACTGTCTTGGTATTAAAACCTCATATGTGACTTTTAATTATGTGCTTATATGCAGTTTGATTGTTAGTTTAAAATTCAGGTTATAGCTGGGCAGTGGTGGCGCACGCCTTTAATCCCAGCACTCGGGAGCCAGAGGCAGGTGGATTTCTGAGTTCAAGGCCAGCCTGGTCTACAGAGTGAGTTCCAGGACAGCCAGGGCTACACAGAGAAACCCTGTCTTGAAAAACCAAAAAAAAAAAAAAAAAAAAATTCAGGTTATGGGAAATAAGAGAGATAAAAATATTAGATGAGAAAACACTAAGCTAAATCAAGAGTAATTCCAGGCCCAGGGTACATTACTGCAACTGGGAGGCTAAATTTCCAGTCTGAGTTTGTAGCAGCCAGCACAAAGCGGGGAAACGTAATCATCTGTATAGTTTCGCTGTGTCCAGGAGACAAAAACAAACCACTTACTCAGGAGAAACAGATCTATTTGTAGTACCGAGACTGAGAGACAGTTTTCCCATCTGTCCACCTCAGAGGACACCATGTGACATAGTCAACCACATCCTCAACCTGCCTACAGTAAATGTAACGGTGACAGAGAACTACTGCTGATCTTAATTAAGTCCCAGGATATGCTGCTGGCAAAATGCCAACACCAAGACCACTGAAAGTTGTTCTGACAGGAGATAAAAACATGTTCACAGTAAAGCCTGTGGTTAGAGGACAGGCCAAGCCTCCAAATCTCTCTCTCTAACAAATTATTTAACCACTTTGTCTATAGTCAGTGCTAGTGTCTAAATAAGATACCCATTACTCAGTACCGTAATATGCTTGGCCCAGGGAATGGCACTATTTGGAGGTATGGCCTTGTTGAAATAGGTATGTCACTATAGACATGGGTTTTAAGACCCTCATCCAGCCTCATAGCAGCGGTCAGAGGAAGATGTAGAACTCTCAGCTCCTCCTGCACCATGCCTGCCTGGATGCTGCCATGCTCCCACCTTGATGATTCTAGACTGAACCTCTGAACCTGTAAGCCAGCCCCAATTAAATGTTTTAATAAGATTTGCCTTGGTCATGGTGTCTGTTCACAGCAGTAAAACCCTAACTAAGGCACTCAAAGTGGATGCCCTGGGCCATGCCTGTTTCCAAGCACACAAGGGTAGAACTCAAAAGTAGCATGTGAACCTGTGGGTTTAAGATCTGCATGGGCAGTGCAGCGAGACTCAAATGGAAACCAAGCAAAAAGAACCGAAAAGATTTCCACTAACTCAGACACTCTAAAACTGTGGGTGAGGGGAAAAAAATCTCTTCCAGGTCTAGGGCTCTGTGGAGTTCTTATATTTGATGGCCAAAAATGAAGCACGGGGGGGGGGGGGGGGAATGATAAAGTGTGCTTGCTTACGTTTAAAACCTTTGCTCTACAAAAGATCCTATCAAAGATGAAAATGTATGGCCTGAAGAGGAGAAGGAGGAGGCAGTGTTATAAGAAGCATTGTTATCCAGACAGCTGACAAAAGACCATAGAGAGCTTTCAAATGGTAATGAACAACCCAATTTGAAAATGGAAAAAAAAAAAAGTTGCAGGTGAGGGGGATATTTCTGCAAAGGAGGCAAATAAGCAATAAGAAACGTGTCCCACACCACTGGCCATGAGGAAAACACAAATCAAAAGCATGGTGAGATGCTGCTGGCATGTCAGAATTCACACGCAGTTAGAGCAAGATGAGGGAAGCGTCCCTATAGGCCTCGTATGCTTTCAGATGACATTCTTAGCTTTTGAATTGCTGGAAGCTAGTGGTCTGCTAAGCAAATTCCAGAATATGTTTATCTACGACTCACAAGGTGAAACTCCAAGCAGGCAAAGAATAAAATACTTGGGGCTCAAGGCTGTTCCAAGATAGGTAATCGGCCTCTAGACCTGAAACCTTCTAACAGCTCCACATGGCTACAGTTTTAATCAGTCCCTTGGTCTTTGTAGACATAGTTTCTTTCCCAGAATTTTCCTTTACCACAGGAAGGTCCCTCCCCCTTTCCTTCATGTTTATTTGTGAAGTTTCACCCTGTCTCCCACCAACTCAAAATCTGCTGGCAGATGTTTTTGGCTCACCAGATGTTCAAAGGCAAATTTTAGAGAATACTTCTTCTAAGGAAACTTCAAAATCTCTCTTTCTGCTGGAGCTCTAAATAGCTGAGTCAATTCCTCCTGTTGAAAGGGGACACTTCACATCACTGCGCTGAGGGTGCAGAATGGGGCCAGCATCAGGCTGGAGGGGAAGAGGAGGGTCAAAACAGGTGCCTCAGAAACAATCCCCCCACCCTGTTTTCAATCTAAATGTTTTCTGTTTGTTTGTTTGTTTGTTTGTATCCTGAAAGTTATTGAACCCAGGACCTTGTGAATACAAGATGTTATAATAGTTAGCCACAATTCCAGCTTCCCTCCCTTTTGAAAGATGACCCTGTCTAGTAGTTAAAGTAAAACTCATTGTTATGTTCCCAGTTCTCTCCATCTGAATCAAGAGACAATTTGTTGTTGTTGTTGTTGTTGTTGCTGTTGTTGTTGTTGTTGTTTGAGGGTCTCATGTAGCCCAGGCTGGCCTCAACTTGCTATGCAGCCAAGGTTGAAGTGCTGAGATTACAAGTATGCATCACCATGCCTGGTTTTACCCAGTATTAAGGACCAAATGCAACAGAGGTTCATCATCTATCAGCCGAGCCCCAATCCCCTACACCAAGAGACCTCTCTACCTCACTCTGTCTCTATCTTACTCCCTCCCTGTGGAGGTATTTAAACCGGAGTTGAGGATTCCCACAGAATCTATAAACAGAAAACAGAATTACATCATGTCTTTATTACCTCTGCCAGAGACCCAGTATTCTTCCGGGATCTGCCCCACTTCTGCCCCCTTTTTACCCCCTCATCTATAGGTTGACACTGGCATATGCCCTTCAGTTATTAAGGAAGATACAGAATGTCAGCAGACCTTACAGATTTCACCAGGAGAAATCAGCACTGTCTTCCTGTGGCTCGTGGGTATCTCAAAGCATTGTATTCCCTAGTCACAACTTTACGTCATACTTTAACAGATCCACTGCTACATCTCATAATCCAGTAGCAAACTCTTAATCCTATAATGAAGTGGTTCTCAGCCTCCCTAATGCTGTGATCTTTTAATACAGTTTCTCTTGTGGTGATGACCACAAACATAAAATTATTTCCATTGATACTTTATAATTGTAGTTATGCTATTTCTATGAATTGTAATGGAAACATCTGTGTTTTCTGGTGGCCCCTGTGAAAGGGTCTTTCAACTTCCAAAGGGGTCACAACCCACAGTTAAGAACTACTCTTCCAAGGCAACATTGTTTTTAAAATGCATCAGCTTTCAATAGAATTTGTTTCCTTTGGACCCTTGGGTAGTTTATTTTTTTTAATATCTTTATTGAAATAAATAAGATCCACCCATTTAAAGTGTATAACTTAGCTGAGCCTGATGGGACATGCCAATAACACCAGCACCCCAGATGCAGAATCACAAGGCAAGTTGATTATTGCAAGGTGAAGCCAGCCTGAGCTATGTGTCAAGTTCTAGGCCAGCCAGGGATACATAATGACACTCTGACCACATTGTTCAGTCCCCTCAGAGGGTACAATTCAATGGCTTTGCAACTTTCACAGAATTTTGTGATTATCACTATAATCTTAATTTGGAAGCCTTTTTATCATTATAAAACAAACCTGTACCCGCTATCAGTTACTTAAAGCTCCTCTCTACTCTCTAGAACTTTAGTTCCCCTTTATTGCCAAGTAATAATCTATATGTGGCTATACTGAGTTTTATCTATGTCAGCAGACAGTTTGGGTTTTTCTACTTTTTAGCTATTCAGACACATGTCCTATGTGGTAGAACATGTCCTGTGTCCTGTGAGTCTCACCAGCTCTCTCCAGCTCCCAGTGGTTTTCCATCTCATGTTCAGTGCCTTGGTCATTCTGCCACCCATTCCCTCCCTCCCCACAGAGACCCTGTCAGTGTATGGAAGCATTCAACTGTCTTTCTGCCACTTACCACAGCTGCTGCTAGGTCCCTACCGCCTCCTCTGTGTCATCCACTCAGTCCTCCCTATCAATACTAAAGAGCTAATGTGGGCAAGAGAGACTACTGGAAAGGAGCTTCTAGTAGACCTAATACTGCTACATCAGGGGATCAGCACAGACCCAGCTTAAATAGTGAGAAAGGAGCGTGTGGCTAGGGAATTCCAACCAACCAAGGCATAGTCTTTCATGCAAATGAAGGATCTTGTTTGCACCAGTCACAGATCACCACCAAGGGAACCGATCCTACTCTTGCTTCAGTGAAAAGTGCCACGGGGTCACGGAGAGGTTCCCCAAGGCTTATTTTGCTTAGAAGGCAGCTTTCAGAAGCTGGTGTGGGCTTTGTGGTGGGGTGATGACTGGAGTGTGTGCTCAGCTGTGGCTGTAGGGTCTCCCTGACGCTGGAGCACACTCCAAGTAATTGTAAAGTGTCTAAAATAGCTGGGCTGCCATGAGGACTGTGCTTGGTCAATAGTTCCACACTGAGCAATGTCAAATGCAAGGGAAGGGACCATCAAATATCATCTTTTGCTGGTTTTAATTATTCATATAAAATATTAAATGGGTGCTTACAGGACTGGGGAGATTACACTCATTAAAGTGCTTGGTGTGCAAGCATGAGAACCTTAGTTCATATTCCCAGCATCCTTGTAGCATTGGCACAGTGGCATGCACCTATAATTCTAAGCACTGGGGATGCCTAGTACTCACTGGGCAGCCAGTCTAACTAAGTCTGTGAGCTCCAGATCCAATGAGAGATCCTGGCTCAAGCTCTGGACTCCACATTCATATATGTACACGTACCTGTTCACATGCTGACACAAATATGACCACACCATACCCGCACAAAATGTGCTTATAATAAAGTCTTTAACAATGCCAACAAGAGCCTGTTTAACTCCTGCCTGAGTGTCCCTGGGTGAAGTAGATGCATCTGTTCCAGATCTTGATGAATAACACTGTTAAGAACATTGGTGTGGAAGTTGTCATATGTACTTGTTAATTTACCTAGGGCCCATACTTAGGAGTAGACTTTCACAGTCACATGGTATCTCTAGGTTTAAACCTTTGGGAAATAGCTGGAGTGTACTTCAAAGCAGTTGTACCCTCCTCTATCACTGGCAGTGCATTTAAAGGCTCTCCTTTCTCCATGTCCTCTCCAAAACTTGCTATCCTGTGACCTCTTTATTGTAGCCAGCATAGAAGGCATGAATTCAGTATCTCATTGTGGGGCTTGTTTTCATTTCTTTAATGGTTAATGTTTAACATTTCTCCGTGTTCTTAAAAGCCATGTGTCTATCTTCTATGAAGAACTATCTAAGCAAATTCTTTGTCCATTCTTTAATTGGGTTATCTTGATTGTTGAATTATAAAGCTCTTTATATGTTTTACCCTTATCTGATGTATGATTTGCAAATGTTTTCTCCCATTCTGCGAGCTGCCCTTTCACTTCCATGATGTTATTATTTATAGCACAAAAGTTCTAATATAGGGCCAGGTATGATGGAACACACCTTTAATCCCAGCACTTGGAAGGCAGAGGAAGGCATATCTCTCTGAGTACTGGGCCAGCCTGGCTTACATAGTATGCTGGCTAGTTTTATATCAACTTGACACCACCTATAATCATCTGAGAGAAGGGAACCTCAAGTGAGAAATGACTTAGGTTGTATGCAGACAGCTTGTTGGCCATTGTCTTAATCAGTGGTTGATGGGAGAGAGCCCAGCCAATGTGAGTGGTGCCATAGTGAGTTCTAGTCCAAAGGTAAAATGAGATCCTATCTCAAAAGAAAAAAAAAAATTAATTTGTGGGCTGAGGAGATGGCTCAGTGGGTAAGAGCGCTTGCTTAAGAGTACCTGAATTTAGCTGCCCCCAGTCCTGAGGCCTGAGGTGACTGGAAGAAAGACACCCAAGCACCCACCTGCAGCAGGTGTCACTACAATGAGCAAATAAGTGATAGAGAGATGGGAGAGATGGAGGCCATGATGGAGAGATGGGAGAGAAAGCAAAGCTGGGTGGATCACGCCCTGTGGAAAGAGGCGGTACTGGAGACTATACTGCAGTGAGGGACAAGTAGACATGAAGAGCTTGTGCTGATGTCTGGGCCTGGGCTGCTGTAGCTGGGGTCCTCTGCTGATATCTGTGGCCCGTCCCTCCAGATAACAGTGGTCTGGACTGCTGCCTGAGACCATGCTGATGTCTGGGGGGGTGGAACTGACACTGGGAGCCAAACTGATCAGATTGGCCTACTGAGGCCTTAGTGACATCCTGACCCAGGCACTTGCAGTCAGGGCTGTGTTGATGGCCAAGGCCCATGTTACTACCAAAGGCCATTATGGTCTGGGCTGCCCCCAGAGGCCAGGCTGAGGTCTGAGCACTGTTCTGAGCTATCCCTGCCCCTCACCCAGGCAGCTCCTCACCTGAAAGCTGGTTCTGTGGCATAGGTGCAAGATATCTGGCACCACCCCTCATCTGCCACACATTGTCGTGGACCTAAGGAGATGCTCCCCAACCCCTTGGTGGCTAGCAGGAGAGCTGACCCTACCCATCGACTGCCACACCACTCTGGAGAGCTGGCCCTACACATCACCTGGGCAGCACAGTTGAACTGAGGCTGGTGGCAAAGGCAAGGATGAGCCAGCTCGGAGGTTGGGAGAGCAGGAGAGTTGGCCCATTCCCTTGATGGCTGCAGCTTTGGGTGAGCTAGGCCAGCACTAGAGAGTTCCCCCAAGAGCGGGCAGGCCAACCAGATCAGCTACCACCCAGGCCCAGGTCCAGGGCTTTGAATTGGCCTACCCCAACATCTACCCCATCTATGAACTGCTGGAGAGCATGAAGGCCCTGGTTCTGCAGAACCAAAGCTTCAGGATCTCTAAGACACAGGGCAATGACAGACTATCCAAGGAGTTCTCATGAGGATCTAGTATTGATAGTGTAGCAGAAGCCAGAGGCCTCAGACCAGACCAATCACTCATTGCACTGAACATTTGCAAGTGAAGATGTATGGACAAAGGGGTATGGTGTAGAACACACCATAACACACTACAGCTTCCACAAGGAGACATTTTTGTTTTGTTTTGTTTTGTTTTGACTTTTTATTTTTATTTTTTATTTCCTTTGGAGGACAATGTAACAAGGGTAGGTAGGAAAGGACCAGGAGATGAGTGGGATTGGGGCACATGGTAAGAAATTCACAAAGAATCAATAAAAAGTTAAAAGAAAAATCAATAAAATTTTAGAATATTCTTCCTAGGGAACCCATGTGATCCATAACACAGAGAAGGAGAATTCTTGCTCTAAGAGTGGGAACCTCACTTTCCTCTCCTGTAAAATGGGTGAGAAAGGTTGAGTCCCAAGTCGCTCCCATCTTTGTGCTGGACTTACTGTGCAGATGCTAAGTCGGGAGAGCCCTGCTGCTTCAGGACTTATGTGAAGTCAGTAAAACCTGCTGCTTCTGGTTTGTTTGTTTTTTTCTTTTCCCCAGAGGAAGCCATTGTCTGGCACTTGAGGGAAGACTCAGCCAGAGGTCTGAGAAGTACAGCAGGGTAAAGGTGACACAATACGGGAAGGAAACCGGCTCTTGAAAAGCAGTCAATTACCTTCAACAAGTTGCCAACAAATTGGCAAGTTTGTCTTGTTTTGTTCTTAGGTAAGGCTGAATGCCAGCTTTTGGAAGATAAAGTGGGCTAGATGGCTGGGTTCTGGACACCCCCAAATAAGAGAGGAGACCGTTAAGGTAATGTTAGCAACAGAAGAAAGCTTGCAACTGAGTGATTGTCACCCAAGTCATCAAAAGGAACAAAAATGAGAAAAACATAACAAGGGACGTACCCTTGTCCTTTAAAGGCACGTCTACAACTTTACACTCCCTGTCCTTTGCCTTTTGAAAGGAAATGTCACGGGGCATAGTGGTACACTTACGTAGGCCCAAGCACTTGGGAGGCCAAGAAAAGAGAATTATGAGTTCAACGTCAGGCTGGTCTACAAACATAGCAAGTCCCTCTCTCTAGGGTGGGTAGGTAGGGGTAATGTCATAGATTTTAAAATGAGGACTGGCTGAGTCTTTTTTAAAATGCGAGATGATTTACAATTTCAAAAACTTTAGCTGCAAGTTCTAAAGCAATTTAATGCATTTAATTCTTTCTGGAATCTATTTTCACATGGTAGAAATATTGATGAAGGTAAACTATGTCCCCACCCCCACCTCCATTATATATGAGGTGAAATGGCACAAGCCTGGAATCCCAGGATGATCAGAATTCGAGGATAGCCTGGGCAATTTGGCAAAGTCCTACCTAAAAAAAATAAGTTAAAACGCTTTTGTGGGCCACGAGAGTATAACCTAGTGGCTGAGTGGTGGGTTCAGTCCTCAGAAATACACCCACAGCAAACGACAACACTTATTGAGATATTTACACAATGAGGATAGCATATTCTCCTGACGAACGGAAACCAGACACCCTGATGCACAAATCATGCTAAATTCTCTGCAAACTCCCCATCGAACATGTTGACATCCTTTTAAATGAACAGCCCCGACACCTTCTTCACAAGGAAAGTAGAACATCTCAAGGGGCTCCACAGTCAGGACTCCGATTCTTTTCACCTTAGCAGGACTCGGAGTTTCCGCTTTCCAAGAGGTACCATGATGTGGGAAAAGACGAGTGTGGGCAGTTAGAAAGCAGGATCATAGCTCACAAACCGCTGCTAAATAGTCACAGGCCAGCTGGGCAGGGACTGTGTCAGTGAGAGCCACAAGGAAACCGAACTGCTCCTGAGGCAGCTGGGCTGGCTGGCGGCCAGGCTTCTTCCCGGGTCACAGAGGCTCCGCACAGTTCTGTGAACACCGCCCCTCCCCCACCCCGCACCAAAAAAAAAAAAAAAAAAAAAAAAAAAAAAAAAAACCGCGGTCCCTGGATACAGGGTCTGTTTTCACCTTTGTAGAAAAGATTGAACTAGATTTCCATAGCGGGTCAAGGGACAGGGGACAGTGAGGACCCAGATGAGTACGTGCTGTGTGCTGCGTCAGAAACTTGAAGGCTTGTTTGGAAAGACTGAAACTAAATAAAGACTTATTAGCATAAGACGAGCATTGTGAAATTTGGTCAAAGGATTTTATGCAATGATGCTCTTTAAAAAAAAAAAGCCTTCATGGCGAAGAAGAAAGTAGGGAAAATAGAGCATTTTATTTAAGGGAGGAAACTTGTTATGTATCAACTTGTATGTTTTATGCCAACAACTGGTTTCTTAGACACTAGACCCTGGAAATGGTCTCCTGAGTCTTGGCTTACTCCCACGAAAGGAAAGTAAATTTCTTTTCACAAAGCTAAAGTGTACTTTAAAAAACAATCTTTAAAAAGAATAACCAACATTAGACAACTTAATCTTTTTTTCTCCTTTTTACCAGTCTTCCTCTTTAACTGGGCTTATCATCAGACGTTCTAAGAGGAAAAGCTGACGTCTAACCATGCTTAGTTCCCTTTTTGCTTTTGTAACTTTTTTTTTCTCACATTTCCTCTATGGTGCTAGTATTTTATTGTCTCATTGCAAGCTAAATAGCATCAGTTTTTAGTGAGAACGCAATTATGGAAAAAGAGACATCGACATGCAGAATTGGTGTGCTTTCTGCTCTTGGCATGTGGGTGGTCTGGGCTTATTTTCTAGAAGGATGCACTGAACCACTGAACCATGACATCAAGGCAGTGATAGTGCACCTCTCCTGGGAACAGACTCTTTCCCAAGCGCCTGTAGTGCACTGTGTCTTTCAGAGGAAAGAGCCCTGAGGACTGGGTCCAACTGGGAGGAGTGTTACCCAGGCTGGCCAGAGACAACATGGCTAGATGCACAGTCTCGGTTTTCATGATCTTTGTCCACCACAAGGAGACAAGGTCAGGGTGCAGAAGGCAACTTGGTGCATTTATACAGAGGAACATGTTGGGAGGCTGAAGACAAGAGCTGAGTGGGCGGAGAGGGTCAAAGGAAGAGACCAAGTTGTGAAGCCACAAAAAGAAGCCTGTGTCAGAGTGGCCTTTTATGTTTACTGCTGAGAGGTTCGGCTTAGAGCAGCCGCCCATCACTCCAGGCTGAATGCGGCAAATCAGCAAGGGGAGAGCTAATTTTATGCGGCAAATCAGCAAGGGGAGAGCTAATTTTATGCGGCAAATCAGCAAGGGGAGAGCTAATTTTATGCTTTTAGATACTTCCTTTTCACCTCAACGATCTTTTTTAATTCTTCCTTCCCTAAGAAGTGTCTGTAAGCTCCGTTCTTTGCAGCTCTAATTTATGTTTCTTTTTTGTTTATTTATTTCTCTTTCCTTTCTTCTGAGCCCTCTCCTCTTCGAGCACTATAAAACCGAACACTTTGCAATGCTCCCCTTTGTTCATGGACTCTGATCTAGAAACCAGAAAGTTGTTTCTTGACCTTCTTTTATTGTTTATTTATTGTTTGAGAGAGGGTCTCATGTATCGCAAGGCGTCAAGTGGTTGTGTAGCTGAGAATGATTTTAAACTCTGGATCCTTCTGCCTCTCAAGTGCAGGGATGACAGTGTGTGCCATCACGCCACTTTTTGTGTAGTGGATATCAAACCGAAGGCTTTGTGCATTCTACGTAGACAATGTCAACTGAGCTACATCTCCAGTCCCAAACTGGGACTTTGTATTGGGCTGGGAATATCTCAGGTGTCTAATTAACTGTGCAAAGTTTAATCTCTTGGTATCATCATCATCACATCATTTAAATAAGTGAACACAGACGACTAAGGAACAATGTGACATGGGTCACAGCTTTTATCTGGGAATTCATTTTCCAGCCAATTGAGAAGCATCCTTGCAGATGAGCTTCTAACCTTTCTAGGCGGAGAAGAGCAAAGCCACAGGGAGTCTTTACCTTCAAGCTTAGCTTGCTGCTGTGTTTTATTACATTACCTCTCGGTGAAATGCATATGAAAACAATGGCTGCCACCAGCAAGATTTCTGAGAGTACTTTAAAAACACAGAGCAGGTTTGTTTTCCTGGCTCAGCTGCTTCAGAGAAATCCCCACTTAAATCCAAGTATGGTCATTTTATATCTGCCACTGCACATTCTTGTTTGCTGCATGAAATCTTGCCAATGACTTTTTTTTAATGTTTTTTGAAATTAACCACACCCCAAACAGCAGAACAGCCCTGTGTATACACATGCTCTGGAAAGGCCCAAGTCAGGTCCTGGGTGTGTAGACACAGGACAAACCGCATGGCCTGCTTTGGCAGCCCTGTCCTCACCTGCAAGCTGCCCACACACACTCCCTTCCAAAATGCTGCTCCTCTCATGCCAACAGTTGGCTGAGCTACTGTAAGAGGAAGCTTGTCATGGTGGACAGGGGTCAATATATACACCAGGCCGGGCTTCTAGATTAACACTTCATGTACTCTTTCAACCAAATTCACATTGGAAGTCCTACTTTTTCTTAAGACTCATGGGCAATCAAGAGTTAATGGTTATGGAAGCTGGTGTAGTTTGGGGCTGCACCCAAGGCCAACTGAACGGGCAGCAGGAAGGGTTTGGTTCTGGCGAGGCTACAGACAGACCATCTGGATGCTGGAAAGACCCAGAATGCCAGTAGCAACTTTTCTTTTCAGTGTTAGGCTTCATTGAGTCTGGCCTAGAGAGACTTAGGTTTAAGATGCAAATTGGGATTCTTCTTGCAGTAAAGATTTGATATTTTGAATTTTTTGTAAAATAAACATATACTACATATATTATTTGGCCAAAAGGTCATGGGGGAATGTATGCACAAGTAAATATAGAGAAATAGGGCTTAGGCTCCATGGAAGACATCTTAACTATCATACCCAAAGCCTTAGTTTGATTCCCACTCTGTGTGTGTGTGTGTGTGTGTGTGTGTGTGTGTGTGTGTGTATTCATATAATGAAAGAGAGCAGATTTTCTAAATTTAAAAATATAGAAAGACTCTTAGTGAGTTCAAAACATTTTTGCTAGAAATCTGGATAGATTGTTTAGAAGGAAAATCGCTCTTTATTTTCTATAGTGAACCCCTCTGCTGTCCTTCTGAAGTTTTATTTTTCTTATAGGCCACTTGAAAAATAATTGTTATTTACATTTGTAATTAATTATATTAGGCATAATGGGTCAATTGAAATTCCTTTTATAGGAATGTTTCTCTTACTAAAATTGAAAAACAAAACAAAAAAAAGCAATTTCCCTCTCTCTATCGCTTTCCAACACTCTAGAAACCACCCGCTTCAAGATAGCATCTGCTCTCCCTGCCATTGCACTGTTTGCCTTGCATGTGTAATTCTTAACAATGAAAGGAAAAAGTGAACATGAGTTCAACTGGACAACATGAAGCAGAATATTATCCTTCAGAGAAACATTACCATTCCAGAGAGGAAATAACACAAAGCAAAATGGATAAAGGGAGGAACAGGTTGTAGTTTTCTATGATTTTTCCCCCTCTCCAAGGCATTAATTGCCACCTAGCAACATCTAAGGGAATTTCACACTTAGCTTGGGATTGAAAGTCTAGAAAACCTTTCAAAAGGGTCTTTATTGTGAACAATACCTGAGACACGATTGGCCTACTTCAGGCTGACTTTTTCTCTCTCCTTGAGGAAAGAAAATAGAACAGAGTAAATGAAAATGTCTGCATTATTTATAAAGCCTTCCATCATGAAATGCCCATTCTTCTGTTACCTTTATCACCTCAGCAACAAGCCAAAAGAAAAGAACCGTTGAGCCGTCCCCAACAATAAGAGATGCTAACTGTGGTCCATAGGGAAAGAAATACTTGTTTTTAGTGCAGACAGCACTTTCCCAAATAACCTCAGAATATATTATTATTTTTAAAAACTAGAACAGAATGTTAGGACAGTAATGAAAATTTATTTAGAGAAAAAATTGAAAGCACTTATAAGGGATAAAATAATTTCTACATGAAACTATTATTCAAATGTATCAAAGAAAGGTGTCTGTTTCTTCTTTATAAATCTCAGTTTAGGGCAGAGGCAGGCAGATCTCTGTGAGTTCAAGGCTAGCCTGGTCTACATAGTAAGCTCCAGAACAGCCAGGGCTATACAGAGAGAGACCTTGTTTCCAAAAGAAGGAGCAGGGGGAGGAGGAAGAAGAAAAGAGGAGGAGGGGGAAGAGGGTGAGAGGAGAAGGAGGAAGAGGAAGAGGAAGGAGAAGAAGAGGAGGAGGAGGAAGAGGAAGAAGAAGAAAAGGAAAAAAATCTGTTTCTATTTCTGCATTTGTGGCATGCATGGCATATGTGTGAGTTCAATCCTGAGGACAACATTAGTGTTGGTCCTCACAGACCACCTACACTTGAGTCTTGGTTTTTGTTGTCTTTACTGCATGCACAGGTCAGCTGGACCTAGAGTAGTCTCTTGTCTCTCTCTGTCTCTTATTTCACCTAAGTGATGTGTATTAGTCAGGGTTCTCTAGAGTCACAGAACTTATGGAATGTCTCTCTATACTGAGGTAATTTATTATGATGACTTATAGTCTGTAGTCCAACTAACCCAACAATGGTCAGCTGTGGATGGGAAGTCCAAGAATCTAGTAGCTGCTCAGTCCCATGAGGCTAGTTGTTTCAGCTGGTCTTCTGTAGAAGTAGGTTCCGACAGATATGCTGGCAAGTAAGTGCAAGCAGGCAAAGAGGAGTGATTCTTCCTTCTTCCAATGTCCTTATGTAGGCCTCCAGCAGAAGGTATGGCCTAAGTTAAAGGTGTGAACCACCATGCCTGGATCTGGAACTTGCTTTGTCCCAGGCTAACCTTGACCTCAGAGATCCCCTTGCCTCAGTGTCCTGGGATTAAAGGCATATACTACCTTGCCTGGGCCTAAGCTTTTCATGGCCACTATACCTCAATATCTCCATGCCAAGATCCAGGTCAGAAACTTGTGTCTTCTAGCCTCAAGAGCTGGATCAGAGGTGAGCCTTTCAATTCTGGATTGTAGTTCATTCCAGAGATAGTCAGATTGACAACCAGGAATAGCCATTACAATCCACCCCTGTCAACTTGACACAAATCATAGCTCATGTCCAAATGAAACAATAACTAGGTTATAAATATGCCTTTGTAAATTCAGAATAGGTCAATGTCCCTTGGAAATATACTTTTAGCATCTCAATTTAAATACTAGTTAATGATAAAGAAACTGGAAGAAAGCACAAATATCTATACAAATGTGTTCCTAACAAAATAAAATAGAAGCATTCATATTAATTTGTAATCCTGTTTCTGCAATGGCCACATGGCCTTAGATGGTATTTATAACTACCTTCCTCTACTACCCATTCTATATTTCCTCCACCCTCTGCAAGCACCTCAGCAGGTCTTGGTTCTTTCCCTGGAGGAGAGACCCATACCTTCCTTCCTGATGGGTCCATACCCTTTGTCATCTTGCTTGGATTAGGCTGTTGTAGTTTCTAATTGACTTTAATCACAGGACATGGTAGTACTAAGAGATGCCCTAAAGGGTCTCCTAACACTCCAGACATAATCCTTCTTATCTCCATTGTGGAGAGGCAATCCTGCTTTCCTCATGGTAATCTGGATCTATCACCCCTCCTAACACTGTTATTCCTTTCTTAGCCTGTTGGTTTAAGGGCATTAGAAGCCCAGAATGGCCAGGGGGAAGACTGGGCTTCCAGTTCAGTGAAATGTTTGTTGTAGCTCCTGGTAGGAGCACTCCCCACTCTGGAACTAAAACTTCTAAGCCAGCAGAATTTATGGTTGTGGGGACAGGAACCAAGAATATTCCTAGAGGTTTCACTAGGAATAACAGTGAGTAGAACTATTCCATTTTCTACCCCTTGATTCCTAGACCCATGGATTCTGGCTATGGGAGAAACTTTACCATATATCAGATGCTGATTCAAAGAAGAACTCTGCCCCAGATCTCCATGCTGTTGCCACCTAATTGGCCCTGTAACTGTGTCTTCATTAGGTCATTCCATCTTTCAATCAGAGAAGCTGCTTCAGGATGGTGGGGAACATAGTAAGGCCAGTGGATTCCATGATCATGGGCCCACTGTCACACTTCTCTGGCTGTGAAATGAGTTCCTTGGTCAGAAGCAATACAGTGTGGAATACTGTGTGGATAAGGCATTCTTTAAGTCCATGGATGGTTGTTTTGGCAGAAGCATTAAATGCAGGAAAGACAAATCCATAACCAGAATAAGTATCTATTCCAGTAAGAACAAAACACTGTCCTTTCCACAAAGGAAATGGTCCAATGTAGTCAACCTGCCACCAGGTTGCTGGCTGGTCACCTCGAAGATTGGTGCCATATCTTGGGCTCAATGTTGGTCTCTGCTGTTGGCAGATCTAGCATTCAGTAGCAGCTGTAGCCAGGTCAGCCTTGGTGAGTGGAAGTCCATATTGAGCCCAAGCATAACCCCCATCTTGGCCACCATGGCCACTTTGTTCATGTGCCACTGGGCAATGACAGGAATGTCTGGGCAAAGAGACTGGCTGTCCACAGAACAGGTTATCTTATCTACTTGATTATTGAACTCCTCCTTAGCTAAAGTCACCTTTAGGTGAGCATTTACATGGGACACAAATATCTTCACATCCTTTGCCCACTTGGAAAGACTTCTTCCCCAGACCAATCATGATCTTTCCAAGTCCCTGACCATCTAGCCAATCCAATCATACATCTGGCCATTTCTTTTTCCTCAAAAACTGTCATACCATGTGTACTGCCCAACGTTCTGTCCACTGTGAAGATTTTCCTTCACCTGTATCTTTCAGAGGTTTCCCAGAAAGGGGTTGTAACGCTGTAGATGTTCACTTCTGGGTGGTGCCTGCATAATGTCAGAGCCATTAGTAAACCAGGTGCTAGTCTTCTCTTCTTCAGTGAGCCAATCACAAAGAACACCCTATGAGGCTATAGGTGCATGCTTGGCAGGAGATGGCATTGTATCAGGAGTAGAAACCATAGACATTTGAGCAACTTCTTCATGTAACTTATTGTGCCTTTATGACATGCTTGGGCCCTGATCATGTGTATACCACTTCCATTTGATAACAGACTGCTGCTGTGCACGTCCTACTTTATGACTTAGAGCGTCTGATAACATCCAGCTCATGATGTTCAGGTCAAATGGTAACCTTGTGTCCTACTGTCAAACATTCAGTTTCCACTAAGGCCCAATAGCAGGCCAAGAGCTATTTTTAAAAGGGAGAATAGTTGTCTGAAGATGATGGTAGAGCTTTGCTCCAAAATCCCAAAGGTCTCTTCTCCAGGTATAGTCAAGCTGACATCCAGGAATAGCCATTACAGTGGGTAAGGGTGAAGTCACATTACTGCTTCCAGCTGAGCCACCATCCCAGCCCCCAGTGTCTGTACCTCAAACCCCACTGGCATGGTTTCCTCTTATCGGTCAGTCACCCTTCACATCAAAGTCTCTAATGGGATAACTATAGTGCTGTGCTTCACCAACCTTGGCAACTAACCAAAATGAGTAAAGTCAGCAAAAGAGAAAAAGTCAAAATTAAATATTTAGGGCTGAGCATAACAGCACATTCCTTTTATCTCAGAGCTCTGAAAGGCAGAGACAGGTGGATCTCTATGAGTTTGAGGCTAGCCTGGTCTACATAGCAAGATCCGGGCCAACCAAGGCTACATACGGAGACCCAGTTTCAAAAAAAAAAAAATTAAGAAGACTTCAAAAGCTAGGGTTTTTGCTAAAAAGGTTATTTGAGAAAGAAGGGTGGATGGAGGCAGCTCACCGTACACTTCCTGTCTGCTGCTCTTGAGTTGGTTAATCAGTAAGCATTAGTACTGTGATTGTCTCATATGTGTGGCCACTCCAGCAAAGGCAGCTTTGGGAATTCGTGGATTCTAAAAGTGCTGATAAGCTAGCACTTACAGAGTGTTTATCACATGCCCAGCAGTAACCTAAGCACTGCACGTGAGAAAATCCCCTAATTGTCACAATGGTCACAATGGTCACAATGGTCACAATGGTCACAATGGTCACAAGAAGCACTGCCAACCTGTCTCCCCCCATTGGTGTATGGTAAGCTCACAACACACAGCACGCTGATTGCTTACTGTGGTGGTGTGGATGAGAAATGTCTCCCACAGGTACATATCTAAACATTTGTACCCTAGTTGGTGGTATTTTAAGGGGAGGTTATGCAGCCTTCAGGAGTAGGGCCTTCTTGGAGGAGGTTAAGTACTAGAGTTAGGCCTTATAGCCACTTCACTCTCTGGTTTTGCATGTGGTTGAAGACATAACCTTTCTTCTTCTTCTTCTTCTTCTTCTTCTTCTTCTTCTTCTTCTTCTTCTTCTTCTTCTTCTTCTTCTTCTTCTTCTTCTTCTTCTTCTTCTTCTTTCTCCTCCTCCTCCTCCTCCTCCTCCTCCTCTCCTCCTCCTCCTGCTTCATCATCATCAATCGATGAGGCCTTCTCTGGACTGTAAGCGAAAATAAAGTCTTCTGTGAGTTTCTTCTGGCCATGGTATTTTATCACAGCAACAGAAAAGTAACTAACATACATAAGGATATTTTCATACAAGTAGATAATGTACTTTGAGTATATTCCCCCATACCCCGTATCTAACTTTTTCACCTCTGTAACTTTAATTTTTTTCAAATCTTATTTTTAATGATGGTTCTTAAACCCTTTAATCTCCCTTGTAGCCCACCACCCACCAGAGGTGCTGGAAAAGAAAGGATACAGGGAGAAGTGGATCTGTTTAGAAAGGTTCTTTAGAGCAATTCCTATTTGTGTTGTCTGGAAATTGGCAGTTCAGTTCACAGGTTAGCAGCGGCAGCTCCATCCACTCCCAAACACTTCACAGACACACCAGCAGTCCAGTTTGGTAGAGTAGGGATAGCGAACACAAATCAGCAGTGGTGGCACGACCTAGCAGACACAGCCAGGCCTCAGCTTCATCATGCATGAGTCAGCAGGAGGGACCAGGAGGGACATCAAGAAAAGCTCTCAGCTGTGCCTCTCTGAGCGAATCGAGAGCCCAACAAGCGTTGCACAGCTAGCTCTATAAGTAAGCCTAGCTCATCTCCCCCACTATCCATCCATCGAGTACTATTTATACCCTCCAAACATCATGTGTCCTCCATGGGTCTTGCCTCAGGATGTGCACCTGTCTCAGCTGACATCACTCTGCCAACCAGCCCAAGTCTGTGGAAGTGGCAAGAAATTGCGACAAACCACCAGAAGCTTTTTGGTGCATTTCTCTCCAAGGCATTCCGATAAATGGAGCTCAACTACGCAATGTAAGGCAGACCAATACATGCAGGTCATTAGGGAAGAATCCTTCATCACATGTCCTCGTGCTTGTTTTAGTAGAACGTCATTTTACCTGTGTCTGCATCAGCCAAACGTTCCTCCACAAGTCTGCCTTACCCTTTCACCTGTGTCTACTTCAACACCATCCAACCAACTTTCCAAAGAACCCTTAAGTTTCCACTTCACACCTCTCTTTTTTTTAGATTTATTTATTTATTTATTTATTTATTTATTTATTTATTTATACAATGTTCTTTCTACCTGCATGTATGCCTGCGAGCCAGACCTCACTATAGATGGTTATGAGCCACCTGTGGTTGCTGGGAATTGAACTCAGGACCTCTGGAAGAGCAGACAGTGCTCTTAACCTCTGAGCCACCTCTCCAGTCCCCTTCACCTCTTTTTTTAATTACCTTTTCCCCCCTAGACAATTTTGCCTCTACTTATATGCTATAGATAGATATGATTTTATCTGTAAAAATCCAGGAACTACAAATGAGAAAAAATACACAATACTTATCTCTCTGATATTACCTAGCCAACTTTGCCTAATGTGATTATTATCGGTTGCACCCATTTTTCTATAAATGACATAACTTCAATTCTTAAGGCTGAAAAAGTTCCTTTATATACGCCACATTTTATCATTCCTATACTGTTGGACACCCAGATTGTTTCCATAATTTAAGCACAGTGTATAGAGTTACAGTAACATACAAGTTTCTCTATATATTGACTTGAATACTTTAGGCAAATACCTAAGAATGGTCAAGCTGGGCCATATATATGATAGATCAATTTTTTGTTTTGAATAATATTTTTTATCAATTCTTTGGGAGTTTCACACCATATACCCCCATCTCATTTCCTACTCCTTCCATGCCTGCCCCTCCCTGCCATTGTGATATTCTACCAACAAAATAAAAATTATAATAAAATAAAATAAAACAAGTCCAATTTGTGTTGTGCATATATATGCTCACTAGCGCGTGGTCAGTCTCCCAGCTGAGTTCTTGCCCACCCTTCACCCCTGCCAGGAGCCATCCATTGTGAAGAGCTGCGCTTCACCATCCTCATCACAAGGTTTAAGAGTTCTCTTTGATGACTTCCTTTTAGGTTATTCCTTTTGTTGAAGGGTTGAGGGTTATCACAGAAGTCTTCCAGGCCCGTCCCTCTCAACTGTGCCATCTGCAGTCATTGCTATCACTCCCAAAGTAGCTTCCTGACTCTTAACAGACCATGGTTTTCCGCATGATTCCTGGCCACAGCACGGAACCCCCCCCCCCCCACACACACACACCATATTCCCCTGCCACAGTAGGATCACACATCCAGATGGGTCTGGGAGGCAACACATCCTGGACATCACCATGGCCTCTGGTGGCAGTGCAGGCCATTCATACCAATATGCCCCCTCTAAAGGGGTGGGGGGCAGCAGCATGGTCCATGGACATCAACATGCCTCAGGCTACAGCACAGACCAAGGACATGAGCATGGCCTTTGGTGGTAACATGGGCCACATCAGAACCTCTGACTCACACATGGCCCTTAGTGGCGCCACAGACCACGGTAGTCCTTCAGTGAGATCCAATCTAGAAAGTGAACTGTTCTTCATCTTGGGCTCCTGACAGGGAATTCAGGCCCAGTGACATGTTGGGGGAGGAGGAGGGGCTGAGTCTGTCTGGCAAGCCCATCTTCTGGGCTGGTTCCATCAGAGCCAACTTTTTTTTTTTTTTTTAAGAACTACCATGTTGCTGAGTGTAGTGGCACACACCTTTAATCCCAGCGCTCTGGAAGCAGAGGCAGGTGATCTCTGTGAGCTCGAGGTCAGCCTAGTCTACACATATAGTGAGTTCCAGGAGAGCCAGAGCTACCCAGTGAGACCCTGTTTCCAAAATAAATAAATAAATAAATAAATATTCCTACCAGCAGCATATAAATATCTATTCATTTATTCATATATTTTTTGAGACAGATCCTCTCTATTAAGTAGCTCTACTGTCCTGTAACTTGCTTTGTAGATGAGGCTGGTCCCAAACTCACAAAGGTCCATCTGCTCCTTCCAAGTGCTGGAATGAAAGGTGTGCACCACCATACCCTGTTGTGGGAAATATTGAAAAAGAAAGGCAAGTTCCTGCGCTATTCCCAGCTACTCTCTGCCCTGGCGGGCTGGCCAGCCATACACTGTTCTTATCTTGTGGAGACTCTGACTCAGAGCTCCAAAATCTCTCCACCCAGCTCACTACGTTCCCACTGGCAGGTCGCTACTACGCCAGCCCCGTGCTTCAAAACTCCCATGTCCTTTTGTGGTGCACATCTGGCAAACCCATGCTTTGCCGCTGTACCTTTCTCTCTGGAACCCTATTGAACCACCACGTGAAGGAAAACACCACACAAACTTAGTTCAGAATCAATGGTAACCCAATGGCTGAGTGCAACAACTAGAATCCTAATCTTGTAAACCATATTAAATCTAAATTCTCCAGTGACGAATCCTGGTGGATCCAACATTGAAACGGGGAGACATTCATAGCTACATCTTGTTCTCTAGCTATCCCCTTCCAAAAGCCCCTCTCTCTCCTGCTTCCTCTCTTCCTCCGTCCAACCCGGAAGTCCCGCCTACTTGCCCAGTGATTGGTCCCTTTATTCATTAGCGGTTGGGGAAAAGTTCACAAGAAGTCACCTGAGTACGTGACTCATCCCTCGGTCTAGACAACCCCTCCCGGGAAAGCAGAAATAACATCAAAAAAAAAAAGAGGCAGCACCAGGGCGATCCACAGTAATACCCAGCTATGTTGTTATTTATCGTCTTAACAACTGGCATCCCAATTGGGGGTGACAGGAAATCTAAATGTGACTTGAATTTGCATTTCTGATTAGAGTAAGATTGACTATCTATTTCTAGTGTTTATGATTTGTGCTTCACCTTTGAGGTATTTGTTCATTTTATTAGCTCATTTATTTATGGTTTTATTTCTTACTACTTCTGACTTCTTTGTATGTTCTAAATGTTAATCCTGTCAGGAGAGCTAGCAAAGACTTTCTCCCATCCTGCAAGCTGTCTCTTCATTTCATTGTTTTTTTCCTATGCAGAAGCTTTTTAATTTTGTGAGAGCCCATTGTCTAGTGTTGCTACTATCCTCTGAAAAAACGGAGTCCTTGCCTGTGCCTGCGTCTTAAGGTGGTTTCCTTACTTTTTTCTCTAATCATTTTTGGAGTTTCAGGGTTCGTATGGTCTTAGACCTATCTGGAGTTGATTTTAAGGGCAATGTTGGGGGTCAGATTTTCAGACTTGCTCAAGCTAGATACACATTCTATCACTAAGCTTCAATCTCCACAGATTATCTTCATTTAACAGGATTCAGCAATACACACTGAAGGTTCAGGGAGGCCAAATAAGTTATAAAAGACCTCAAAGCTTAGAAGTAACTAAACTTGATTACAAACTTATATCTACCATAATCAACCATAATTTTGGAGTGCCCCATCATACAGGTCTTATAACTCTTTTCTAATCTCACTCTAGTTTATGAAAATGATCCCCCCACTTTGGGGTTCCCAGATGTGATGGTTAATAAGTGGGCACAAATACCCATCTTCTTTGCTTCTTGCCTGTGGGTACCCAGAGACCAGTTGCCTCAAGTTTCCAGCCACAGTGGACTGCACCCCCAAACTGTGAGCCAAAAGAAATCCTTCCTTCCTTAAGTTGCTTTTGCCAGGTAGTTTGTTGCAGGAATCAGAAAAGTTAACTAATGCACCAGCTTAGACCTCCACACATGAGCCCCCAACTTACTTCATAAGTGCACCTGCATGTCTGACATTCCAAATTCTAAATGTGAAAATAGTACTAGAAGTATAACATAAACTCCACGTTGACAGAATTTTGTTTTTCACATGAGAAAGAGAATCATGTCTCCTGCCCCCTGGTGGAAATTTAAAATACTGTTATATATGGATCCAGGGTTGTATTCGTTGGTTGAAATGCCTGTGGAGGCCAGTAGAGGGCGTTGGATTCCCTGAAACTTAACTTACAGGCTGTTGGGTACAAGGAACTGAACAAACCCAAGCGAGTCCCCTGGAAGAGCAGCAAGTACCTTAGCCATCTCTTCAGGCCCTAGAAATTACCTTTACCCTAAAAGGCTGGCCTTGCTTACTAATGGCTTTAAAGGAATAGTGCTTTGCTGAATTGGTTGCCCTACAACATTTTTGTTAATTAATTTTTTGGTGCTTTTTTTTAAAAGATATTTTCTTTATTTACATTTCAAATGCAATCCTGAAAGTTCCCTGTACCCCCCGCCCAGCCCTGCTCCCCTACCTGCCCACTCCCACTTCTTTATTTTATTTTATTTTTTATTAGATATTTTCTTTATTTACATTTCAAATGCTATCCCGAAAGTTCCCTATACCCCCCGCCCCCGCCCACTCCCACTTCTTGGCCCTGGCATTCCCCTGTACTGGGGCATATAAAGTTTGTAAGACCAAGGGGCCTCTCTTCCCAGTGATGGCTGACTAGGCCATCTTCTGCTACATATGCATTTAGAGACACAAGCTCTGGGGGTACTGTTTAGTTCATATTGTTGTTCCACCTAAAAGGTTGTAGACCCCTTCAGCTCCTTGGGTGCTTTCTCTAGCTCCTCCATTGGGGGCCCTGTGTTCCATCCTATAGATGACTATGAGCATCCCCTTCTGTATTTGCCAGGCACTAGCAAAGCCTCACTTGAGATAGTTATATCAGGGTCCTTTCAGCAAAATCTTGCTGGCGTATGCAACAGTGTCTGGGTTTGGTGGCTGATTATGGGATGGATCCCCGGGTGGGGTAGATCAATTTTTTAGCTCCTGGCTAAAGACATCATCAGCCAAAACCTGTATTTACTGTTAGTTAGGGCTGTGGGAAGCAAAAGGGAGCCACGGCACCTGTCTGGGGATGCCAGTTAAGTCTGCTGACTCTCTTCTTTTATCTTTTGTGTGCATATGTATATATGCACTTGGAAGTCACAGACACCACAGGAGCCAGTTCTCTTCCCACCATGTAAGTCCTAAGGAGCAAACTTAAGCTGTTCCTTCATGTGCTGAACCATCTTGCCAGTTACATTTCACTGGGCACCGAGTTTGTGTGACACATGCCATGTATATACATATACATGGCCTAGTTCTTGTCTCTCAGGGGTGAAGGTTTGATAAAAAGGGACAATCTGTAAACAAGTGAGGTTAAGAATGTGAGTGGTAGTGCCGGGCGTGGTGGCACACACCTTTAATCCCAGCACTCGGTAGGCAGAGGCAGGCAGATTTCTGAGTTCGAGGCCAGCCTGGTCTACAGAGTGAGTTCCAGGATAGCCAGGGCTATCTCGAAAAACCACACACACACACACACACACACAAAAGGATGTGAGTGGTAAGATGGAGTCTGCCTCGAGTTTGGCTGAGGATCCAAGGAAGTCAAATGCCAGCTATTCCACCATAAAATGGAAAACCACCAAAAGCAGAGACTCTCAGTAACCGGAGGTGGGGGGTATGGTTGGAGATGACATCTTTTGCAATTTCTGACTATCTTCTACTCACGCCTAAGCTAGGGGGGGGAATTTAGTTTAGAAGGATTTTAGAGCAATTTTTTTTTTTGGAATGTTGTGAGTCAACAGCTTTTTCCTCAGCTATTCCTAGGGAAAGAAACTTCAAGGATTTAGTGTAATTTTGCTATATAACCATAGGGTCAGAAGCCACAGTGGACCGGTGCCAGGCTTACACTGAGGGATTTATCCAGTCAGTGCTCACATACTTTTATCATGTACAGTCACTCTTCTAGGAATACAAAAACAAAAACACAGCAAAAGTGGTGAACAGAACGGACAAGACTCTGGGCCTTCACAGAGCCAACGAGCTAGTGGGAATTTTGCTGATACACGGAAAAATGAGTCTGGGGTTTGGTCAAAGTCCATGGTTACTGAGGTCTGAGGCAAAGTATTCCTCAGAGAGTGTTTCTTCGGATCATAATGTGCTTTTGAAAAGAATCACATCAAAGGACAAAAAAAAAAAAATTCCATACAAAGAAGATGGCCATGGACCTGAAGTCCCTAGCAATGAGCTGATAGCCTGACAGGACGTTTACCGTTTACCCATGTGTGCAAGATTACCAGTATGTTCTCATTGAAGCAAAGGGGGTCTCTGTAGAATCTGAGAGGTAACAAGGGTTAATTTAACATCACTAGCTCAAGAATCAACCTTTAGTCACAGAACTGAAGCAGCTGACATAAAACCTTCTTCTCCCTTCCTGTTTCACCTTTGAAGACAGCCTCGTTGGCCGGGACAGAGTGCACAGGGGAACAAGCAGATAGGAACATAATCACCCATTTGTTCAAGCTAGGGAAGCCAAGAAGCGTCTCCTTTAATATTTTATTACCATTCTGAATGTGTTAATTACTGATCTCACATTAGTAATGGACTAGTTAGCCTCAGTCAATTTGTTGGCTTTTTTTTTTAACTTGATAAACCAAAAATGTCATGAGATTTCTAAGATAGTTCATTTGAAAGCAGGGAAGAAGTCCACACTGGGTTTGTTCCCACCATACAGAGGGAACAAATTCACTTGTATGTGGCACCAGATCCATCTCACCAGATCCATCTCATTTCTTCAGCATACACAGATCTATGGTGACAGACAATCCACACGGAAAAAAAAATCAACTTTGCTTTTATTTAGAAGTTACTCTTATATGGTTGCCATTGGGCTTGAGAGACAGCTCAGCAGTTAAGAACATTGGCTACTCTTCCAGAGAGCTCAGGCTGTATTGCCAGCACCCACAGGGTGGCTTGTAAACCTCTGTTAACTCCAGTAGAAAGGGATCTGAAGCCCTCTCTGGCCTTCATCAACACTATATTCTTATGGTACACAGACATACATACATGCAAACAACCCACACATGAAAAATAAATAAAAACAAAATCATTTAAATAAAACTAAAAACCCTGGCCTTGCTTACTAACATGGTTTGCTGAGCTGGCATCCCCATAACCTGCCAGCTTTGTTGATCAGGTTTTCAGCATCATTAGCCAAATCTTCAAAAACAGATAGAGAAGAACTAAAAATGTAACACAGGCTTTAGGACCTTAAGGAGACACACAGAGACAGAGAGACACACAGAGAGAGAGAACCAGAACAGCCTCTTCTCTTGGCCTAGAAATGGAGCTTTGTGAACAAAGAAAGAATATCACATTATTTGCTGAGAAGATAGAAATTAAAAGGGCATTTTTAGGAATGATAGGTCCATTTTTATTAGACTTTTCTTTTTAAAGATTTATTGTTTTGTTTTTGTTTTATTTATATGAGCACACTGCAGCTGTATTCAGACATACAAGAAGAGGGCATCAGATCCCATTACAGATGGTTGTGAGCCACCATGTGGTTTCTGGGAATTGAACTCAGGACCTCTGGAAGAGCAGTCAGTGCTCTTAGCCACTGAGCCATCTCTCCAGCCCTTCATTGGACTTTTCATTAAGTTCATCAAGATTTAGTGAAACTTCATCAAGATTTAGTGAATATCATATGGTATCCCAAGCTTCCCCAAGCTTCCTGCCAGATATGATGAATGCTTCAGTAAAGAATTTTAAAGTGAGCCACTTGTGGTGGTATACACTTTCAATCCTAGCACTCTGGAGACAGCTGGATTTCTAAGTTGGAGGCTAGCCCGATCTATGCAGCAAGTACCAGGCCAGACAAAGCTAAATAGTAGGATATTGTCTCAAAAGAAGATTTTAAGTTGAAACTTCCTATCTTCACTTGCATAGTAGTGCATCCCTTTGTGCACACTTTTAATCCCAGCACTCAGGAGGCAGAGGCAGGGTGATCTCAAAGTTTAAAGCCAGCCTGGTCTACAGAGCAAGTTCTAGGACAGACAGGACTACACAGAGAAACTGTCTCAAAAATAAAACCAAAAATAAAAAAAAAAACCCAAAAACTAAAACTCCTATCCTTGAATGTTTATATGGTTTCCTGTTGTACATTTACAATAAACACAGATATAAACACCAGCTTTTATGTGAGCTAGAATGAGGATTTTCTTTTCTTTGTTTCCAGAAAGATCTTTCCTTAGTAGGACCACAGTGGCAGCATTAGCATAACTACAAGCTAATAAGAAAACAACAAAAGCAAAATCAAAGGCAAATCATTAAGTAGCATCTTTAATCATTGAAGTAACAGTGAAGAAACACAAAATTATTACTAGTAACTAAAAGACAAAGTACACTCAAATTAGAGGGTTTTTTTCTTCTGCTGCTCATCAGTTTGACAAGATAGAAGGGATACACACACCCACTGTGCTGCTGAAAGTAGATACAAAGTGGCCTGTCAGACACCACTGAATCTAAGTTGATATTCAATCTTATAACTACATATATTTATTGTAATTATAAGTATTATCTTCCCTTTGACCTCACATATGTTATAAATTCATCAAATACACAAAAGGTGTACACTATAATAGTCATATTACTTTTATGACAGCAAAAACTTGCTAGTATCTCACCAATAATAGATTCTTAATATTCCCACATAGTAGACTCCCATGCAACTACTAAAATTAATATAGGTCATTACCTACAAGCATGGTAAATTGGCTAAAACTTTTTAAGTGTATTAGTAAATGACAGTTTAGTATAATCTTTTTGTGGGGGGAGGTGTTGAGACAGGGTTTCTCTGTGTAGCTCTGGCTGTCCTGGAACTCACTCTGTAGACCAGGCTGGCCTCGAACTCAGAAATCTGCCTGCCTCTGCTTCCCAAGTGCTGGGATTAAAGGCGCGCGCCACCACCACCCAGAAGTTTAGTATAATCTTATTTTAAAACATTATGTATTTGTGTGAGACATATGACTATAGAAAAGAATTGTGAAGATTTTTATAACATTTCCTAAAAGAGATTTCAAAGGTTGATGAGCTAATTTGGGTGCTTTAAACTATTTTATGCCTATGAGTGTTTTATCTGTATAGAAGTACAACATGTACGCACAAGCGTCACGGTAGCCAGAAGAGGTCAGCTTCCCTAGAGTTGCAGATGGTTGTAAACAGCACGCTGCAATTCCATTTTTAAATGAGCATTTAATTTACCCATTCATTCCAAATCCATTGTTCATCCAGCAATACAAATTATGTACCTAATATGTGCCAGGCACCGTGCTGGTGCTGGGCAAACAAAACAGCACTATCTATCAATTTAAAGTCAGAAGTTTTGACCGGGCATGGTGGCGCACACCTTTAATCTCAGCACTCGGGAGGCAGAGGCAGGCGGATTTCTGAGTTTGAGGCCAGCCTGTTCTACAAAGTGAGTTCCAGGACAGCCAGGGATAGACAGAGAAACCCGTCTCGAAAAACCAAAAGAAAAAAAAAAAAAAGTCAGAAGTTTTTAAAAATAACAAGAGCCAGTGTTGGTGAATTTAAAGAACAAATCGATCCAATGAACTGTTGAGACCATATAAATGAGGGAGTGAGGGTGCAAAAACAGAGAGAGATGAGAAAAAGAAAAGCAAAAAGCATGGTGGTTCAGAGGATTAGTGTATTAGCGGCCAAGCTGTGAACCTGAGTTCAGTCCCAGAATCCACATGGCGCACGGAGAGAACTACCGACTTCAAGTTGTCTTCAGACTTCCACATAAGTGTATGCAGGGACACACACATACACAAAACAAATGTAAAAACAAAAAATGTACATATATATGTACACAGACATGAAAATATTTAGAATGTGATACTAATTACTGTGAACATAGACATTTAAGTGATGTGTTATTCCGCCATCAAAGTTCAGATCCTTAAAGATCCTTAACTGACTCTGGGTACACGTTCTTCAACAGAATTAGCAGTCTTGATTTCATTTGGGGATAAACCAAAACAAGCTCTTTTAAAAATCGTAAGAAAACTCGCACCTTCCCCCTAGTGGCCTAATCTACCAGATACGGTATTTGGTTGTGGACAGCGAAAAATCAAGTACCAGAACAGAAACCAGGTCCTATAATAGCAACTAATGATCATAAAATGAGTAATACGACCATGAGAGACCATGGAGCCTTTAAGGATGGGTTCTCCAAGTACATCTCGAGCCAGGAATATGAACACACACACACACACACACACACACACACACACACACACACACACACACGAGAGGGGAGGGGAGAGAGGGAGAGAGAAAACGGTTCTGTGTTGTTTTTTTCTGCAGCCTCTTTCAGTCAGGCTGTTTCCCAAACCTCTCTGTCCACTGTGACAGATCTCTGCGGGACCGCCGCACCATCCCGAGCTGGGTGGCGACGTTCAGCCGAGAGGACCGAGAGTTGGCGGGAATCTGCAATCCACTTGGGGGATTAAGAAAAGCAAGGAAACTGTGGGTGTAACGTGAAGCTACGCCCCCGGCTCTCTCGGCGCACTAGCTTTCCCATCCCGGAGTTTCCTGCCAATCCCACTTTCTCCGCTTTCGCAGGCCCCGCCCACCTAGAGCTGGAGGGCGGGGCAGCCTTAAACGCCGATCCGTGGCTCTGGGATAGATTGCACTTCCTGCGTCGCCGCCGTCAAGACTCCGCAGGCTTTTTTGACGATCACCGAACCGTAGTTGGGGCCGTGTTCCTGTGTCCGCTGCTGGGTCTGCTTGTCGCCGCGCCGGAGCTATGGTGTGTTGAGCCCCGAGTCTTCGAAGGGTTTGGGGCTGAGGTCCGTGGACGTGGTCGGGGATCGGCCTCTGTTCCCTAAGGCGCGGGGCGGTGGGAGAGGGAGCTTACCTCACGGACAGGCTCCTACAGTGATTCAGCATCTGCGGCCTGGCTGGCGGGAAACGATCAGTAACCTGGGCGGCCTTTCGCTCAGCTTCTCCACCTTACATGGGGTCCAGGCGTTCTTCCTCGCCCAGCCAGTGGCCCTCCCCTCTCAATTTACTTAGGTGGCTGATTTCAAGATGCCCTATGGTCCTTTGTCATCTGCATAGGAGGGAGACTATAGGGATGGAGGGGTGCACCCGGCATCGCCTGCGCAGACCTGAGCCTGCAGTCAGGTCTTTAGACCAATTTTATCTTCCTTGTGGATCTATTTGTCTTAATCTGTCTCATTAGAGTGCCATCGGGAAAGGCTCCATACAGTCACTTTGTTCTAAAAGGGGAAGTAATGGATTCAGGTTTACAGCACAGGGCCTTGGGCTGCTTCTGTGGAGTCTGCCATGCCAACTCTTGCTCTTTTTGCCCTTATGAGTATTCTCCTAAGAGCCGACACACTTGCTTTAGTAATGATATTATGGCTGTAGAGGTTCTGCCACGGTAGCAATTTGTGCCCACCTCTCTACTGAGGATTTGTGTATATGTTAATTCATCCAGTGACAAGGTGCGGGTAGAGAGCTCAAAGTTAAGCCAAACATAACTTTAATCGTACTATAAAGATTAAAAAAAAGGTATGTAGGAAGCTGGGTGTTGTGGTGCACAAGTTTAATCCCAGCACTTAGGAGGCAGAGAGAGGCAGAATTCTGTGAGTTTAAGGCTAGCTTAACTCACATAGTGAGTTCCAGGACATCCATACTGTAGAGACCAACACAAGAAAGAAAGAAAGAAAGAAAGAAAGAAAGAAAAGAAAGAAAATATGTATAGTTGAGCATGATAGCAGACACCTGTAATCTGAGCACTTGGTAGGTTGAAACAGGACTTCAAGATCATTCTCCCAGGTTTATAGCAGAAGGCCAGACTGGGCTGCATGAAACCTGTATCTCAAAGCTGTGCTGGAAAATTGTGCTGAGAATTTTCGGAGAAAAGAAGAAACCTTCAAGAGATAGACATTTGAGTCAATGTAAAGAAAAGGCCTTTGCCAGATAGCAAAGTGGAAGAAAAGTTGGTGTGTGCATCTTTAGCACGTGACTACCCAAAAGGAGTGCTGTGGAGAATGGCAGGACATGGAGTTAGGAAGAACCTAGTCCATTCATCCCAACAGCTCCGGCATGGTTAAGGTGGAATCACATTGCAAACTGAGTGCCGAATAAAAGCTGCACTAGGACAGAGGCAACAATTGAAACACATGTCTTAATGTTACAATTTGAACTTTGTAACGTTCTCATTTAATCTTGTCTTCCACTTGCAGTTTCGAAACCAGTATGACAATGATGTCACTGTTTGGAGCCCTCAGGTAAAATGCATTATGCCATATCAATGAAGTGACTTTTCATGGCTGAAGCAGGTTCAGGAACCTATGAGACTGTAAACTGGGCTTGGTGGTACACATCTTAATCTTGATTGGTCAGGAGGCTGAAGCCATAGGATCATGGAGTCGGTGGGCAGTTTGAGCAGCTTAGTAGAACCCCTTAAAAGAAAGGAAGCAAAGCTTGTGAGATTATGGGCTGTGAGCTTCCAAGTTAGAATTAAAATTCGTTTATTGGTTTTAAAACGTGAAAAAAAAATTTTTGTCTTTAGGGCAGGATTCATCAAATTGAATATGCAATGGAAGCTGTTAAGCAAGGCTCAGCAACAGTTGGTCTAAAATCAAAAACTCACGCAGTGCTGGTCGCACTGAAGGTAAGTGAAATGATAACCCTGTCTTCCTCCCTCAGGAAACAGAATTACCAAATGTATATTTCACTGATAAATAATAAACCTCTGAACTAAAATACCATATTGTGTCGATTTAGAGAGCACAGTCAGAGCTTGCCGCTCACCAGAAGAAAATTCTCCACGTTGACAACCATATTGGTATTTCAATTGCGGGTCTAACTGCTGATGCCAGACTGTTATGGTATGTATGATTATGAAAAATGAAGCATCCATTTTGATTCTTTTTTTTTTTTTTTTTTTTTTTTTTTTTTTTTTTTTTTTGGTTTTTTTGAGACAGGGTTTCTCTGTCTATCCCTGGCTGTCCTGGAACTCACTTTGTAGACCAGGCTGGCCTCGAACTCAGAAATCCGCCTGCCTCTGCCTCCCGAGTGCTGGGATTAAAGGCGTGTGCCACCACGCCCGGCTTCCATTTTGATTCTTAATAGACTATTTTTCTAAAAAAAAAAAAAAAATACCTAGATAAAATATCATAGGAAGTCATCTCCCAGAATATTGTAATTTTTAATTGTTTATTTTATTTGTGTGGGTGTTTTATCTGTATGTATGTCTGCACTAGAGTGTGCCTGGTTTCCTCAGAAGCCAGAAGAGGACATTAGATTCCCCTAGTATTAGGGTAACAGAAGATTATGAGGTTCTATGTGGATACTGGAATTGAACCTGGGTTCTCTGGAAGGACAGCTAAGCTATCTCGCCAGTCCCCAGAATATTAAAATTTGTAATATTATAAATACCTTAGTGGATTTAGGTATAAAACTAAGTATTTCTATTTCCTAATTTTTATAGTGCTATTAAAATGAAAAGTCCCTTAAAGTGATACCTGCTGACATGTATATTGTCTCAAGCCCTTTATGCCTAAGAGCTGGGCACTCTTCTGTTGAAGGATGACCTCAACCATTCCAGTTTTTTTCATGTCAATATTTAGTATACATAAGCCGGGCAGTGGTGGCACACGCCTTTAATCCCAGCACTTGGGAGGCAGAGGCAGGTGGATTTCTGAGTTTAAGGCCAGCCTGGTCTACAGAGTGAGTTCCAGGACAGCCAGGGCTACACAGAGAAACTCTGCCTCAAAAAAAAACAAAAAATATTTAGTATACATTTGTGTTCCCAAAGTTCAGGAGCATATAATTATATACAGTTATAGATCTTGTCTGCAGAGAACTTAAAACATATTTTATTTGTAAAACAAGGTGGGAAACAGAGTAACAGGTACGTTTCTGTCGCTGTCGCTGTCCTGAGGAGGCAGGTACTTCCTGTTGAGAAGTAACACATGAGGGAAGAAGTGGCAGGACTTTGGGGTCACCCCAGTTAACTTCTCACTTCATTGCTTAGTGTCTGAGACTGAGCTCGTCTCCTGACATGTAAACCACTTACCACAGCTTTCAGAAAGAGGGAAAGAACTGAAAGTGGCCAGTGCTAATCTCTTTAGTTCAGCATTGTTTTATTAGGAAAACACAAGGTAAGAGTAAGGATTAAGTTGCTGTTTGTTAACGTTTTCAAATGATTCAGCCAGTCTCTTAAGTCAGTAGTAGAGTGATCCTCTGTGTTTCCGCTCTCAAAGTATAAAGTGTAGTATGTAGTCAAACCTGCTATTTAACTTAGGTGTCTAAAATAGAATCATGCCAACATTCAGTTAGTATGAAAACTTCATCAGCAAGATGTTATGTGTGGTTTCAGTGTTATCTTTTCAAATTTAAGGTATGTTTTGTGCTTAAAGTACTTTTTAGCCTGGTGGTGGTGGTGGCACATGCCTTTAATCTCAGTACTTGGGAGGCAGAAAGGAATGGATCTCTATGAGCTCCAAGCCAGCTTGGTCTACAGAGTGAGTTCCAGGACAACCAGGGCTACACAAAGAGAAATCCTGTTTTAAAAAAAAACAAAACAAGAAAATACATTTTAGTTAGCTACTTTTCAAGACTTTAGACCCACATGTAATTAGCGCTTGCCATGTTAAATAGTATAATTTTAGAAAGCCTTAGAAAATTGGCTTTAATATCCTGGACAGCTTGATGTTAACATCTAATCAACATTTGACAAGGGCCAGGAGGTCAAGGAGTTTGCCTATCTTATTAGAGGCCTGGGGTATGGCTTCCGCACTAGAAAAACAGCCCCAAAATAAAACTTGCTCATCAGATGTGACATGATGTCCTAGCAAGCCAGTGAGGAGACAGAGGAGCATAGCTTTTTGTGACTGTCCCCTTCCATGGGCACTGGCTTTCCTCTCCTTGCTACTTACCTGGCTTGGATCTGATTAGAGTTATCAGTGAGATTCAGCCATAGAATGGCTTACATCTCCTCGAGGGTGACACTTTTGCCTGCTTTCAAGAAAAAAACAAAATTTTTCCTCTTTTTCTGGTTTGAAACTTAAACTTAAGGTATGTGATTGCTGACAATAGGAAGGACGAGAAAAGAGAAGGTCCTTTTTTTGGCTCCTCTTCTAGTCTGTAGGTACTGAGTCTAGGATTTTGTACCTAGTAATAGTCAGAGCATTTATCCGGTTACTAAGTTACTAAGCATTTTATATTATGAAGCTGGTTCCAAACGTCTGGTCACCTTGCAGGTGCTTGATTGTAGGGTGTGATGCCCGGCCTCACCTGACATTTATTTTTCAAATTTCATATGGTCCCAGAGTTTAGTTCACACACAAAAAAGGAATCTAAACATAGCTTACCTTTCAGATAAGTTTATGGATGTATTCTATGAAAATGCTTGCAGGAAAGCAAAATGGAATCAAACTGCTTTGTTTAAATGTTTATATTGTATTTATTCTCTGTAATATGAACTGATTTTTGTTTGTTTGTTTGTTTTCTTTTTTAGCAACTTTATGCGCCAGGAGTGTTTGGATTCCAGATTTGTGTTTGACAGACCACTTCCTGTGTCTCGCCTTGTGTCTCTAATTGGAAGCAGTATCCTTTATGTTGGCATTTCTAAATGTAAACTGTAAAGTTTGGGTTACTTAGTGTTTGCTCAGTTACTTGGAAAATGATAGTATAAACATAAATCAGATTGTAAAGGTCTGAAGAATTAGATTACTCTTTTACTAACCTTTATAAACAGTTGGTATTTCCAAAATACAATAGCTCAATTTAAGGAAACTATTCAATTATTATTATTATTAGACAATAAAATTTCTGAATGGTTTTGGTTAGTGCCCCCCCCCCCAGTTCTTGCCCCTTATATTCAAAATAAGTTCCTTTATAGGAAGAGATTATTTTGTTAGTGTTCATTCTTGGCTTTGGTGAAAATTCAAACTTTGTATATTAGGCCAAATGAATACTCTTCTGTTACTTTCTTGTAGAAAATTATGAAACAATTAAGCTAGAAGTCCCCAGGTGTGGTAGTACTTTTAGTCCCAGCACTTGGGTGATAACCAGGTGGATCTCTGAGTTCAAAGCCAGCCTGATCTACATAGCGAGTCCCAGGACAGCCAGGGCTACATAATGAGACCCTGTCTCAAAAACCAAAAAAAAAGAAAAAAGGGGGGGCTGGAGAGATGGCTCAGTGGTTAAGAGCGCTGACTGCTCTTCCGAAGGTCCAGAGTTCAAATCCCAGCAACCACATGGTGGCTCACAACCATCCCTAATGAAATCTGATGCCTTCTTCTGGAGAATCTGAGGACAGCTACAGTATACTTACATAAAATAAATAAATTAATTCTTTAAAAAAAAAAAAAGAAAGAAAAAGAAAAAAAAGCAGCAGCTAGAAGTTTTTTAATTGATTACATGTTGAAACAGATTAACAGGTTTATTACATGTTGAAACAGGCTAACAGGCTCCTTAACTAGTTTCAGAGACCCAGATCCCAACACAGCGGTATGGCCGGAGGCCATATGGTGTTGGGCTGCTCATTGCTGGTTATGATGTGAGTTCTTGTATTATCTACTTTATTGCTTCTGTGACAAAGTACCTTACACACACCACCTGGGGAAGAAGGGTTTATTCTGACATATGGTTGAGGAGCTGAGAGCGTGTGTCGTGCTGGGGAACTTGAGGTGGCCGGCCAGTCATGCTGCATTGCAGTTAGAATACAGGAGAGTTGAGTGCTGATGTTCAGCTTGTTTCCTTCTGTAGGTAATCCAGGACAGAGCCTATGAGATAGCACCAGTCACTGTCAGACTGAGTTTTTCCCTGTTCATTTAAATGTGTCTGGAGCTGGGCATGGGCTTGCATGCTTTTAAGCTCAGCACTAGGGAGGCAGAGGCAGGTTGATCTCTGACTTCAGATTTATAATAAACATTAGCCTTCACACTTACCACAGTTATATCCTAACAATGGTTTAGCCTAGAAATTTTATGATTTCTAGTCAATTCAAAGTCAAGAATTACATAATCTTTTTCTGTCTATAGGATATGGGCCCTCACATTTTCCAAACCTGTCCATCTGCTAACTATTTTGACTGCAGAGCTATGTCTATTGGAGCCCGTTCTCAATCAGCTCGTACTTACCTGGAGAGACATATGTCTGAATTTATGGAGTGTAAGTGTAGTTTGGCTTACTTTATTTTGTTTTCCCTCTTCTAGTCTATATAGTTAGCAAATATACCCTAAGTGTGGAAAACTAATAGTCTCTAGTTTTTAAAAATCTTAAGTTCAGCCGGGTGTGGTGGCACATGCTTTTAATCCCAGCACTCGGGAGGCAGAAGCAGGCGGATTTCTGAGTTCAAGGCCAGCCTGGTCTACAAAGTGAGTTCCAGGACAGCCAGGGCTATACAGAGAAACCCTGTCTCGAAAAACCAAAAAAAAAAAAAAAAAAAAAAAATCTTAAGTTCATAAAGTGTCTGTTGTTTTGTAACACATGCTAAGTTTTACTTCTAGCTACTAAAAGGACTTTATCAAAATATAAATAGGTCTCCAACCTTGAAAAGTCTTGACATATTTAGTCTGAGGTAGGCCCCAGTCAGAGTTGAAACCCATTGTACTAGTTGCTATTTGTAAATTCTGTTTACAACTTAATTGTTTGTAAGTCTGTTTCTACTTTAGGCCATATAGAATTTCTGCATTAAGTGGCCTATAAGTAGTAAAAGCAGGATAGCCGTGGGAAAAGAGGGTGAAAGGTGTAAGATGATGAACTGGTTTTCAAGCACTTTGCTTTGCATTAGAAGAAGGGTTAATATCAGGGCTTTTGGTTTGGTTTTTTTTCTCAAGACTTTTTTGTCTTGGTTTCATAAATTTTCCTGTGGCAGTATAGTATTCTTTGAAGGAAGTAGGAGTTCCCAAGGTCACCCACATACTGGGAGATTTTTGAGAACTCAGCTTGCAGTCATACCCTAGCCAAGACTTACTGTGGCATAAGAGTCTGTAGCTTGGTCACAGAAGGAAACAGGAACCTGCAGGCTTCCCTGTGCTCCTGTCCTTCTCATGAGTGTCATGGCAGCTGAGTGATGCTTCTGTCCAAGGAGCTTTGCCAGGGAGTCGTTGGAACCTGGAGGGTATTTAGGCAATAGTGCCAGTGTTGTAATATAGATGACACTGCCTTATAATGGCTTAGCTCAGGATGTTTTGACTTTATAATACACAAAAACAAAATGCACTGCAAAGGAAATGAACTCCTAAATTAAAATTTTTATCTCCTCCTGGGTTAGCCACTTAGGTTAAGATCCTCCATCCTAACACAGGGCAGCAGCAGTGAGTCCTGAGTATTAGCTGGCCACACAATCACAGGTTGCTATGCTGTAACATTTGGTAGGCAAGGTGTGTTGTATGCACATTTTACTTAACATTGGCCATTTACTGTGGGTAGTCCCATTGTAAGTAAGGCAACATCTCGACATAGACTTTTGTTACATCTACTTAAGTCTTTCAGTGGTGTTTTGTAATTTTTACTTTAAAAGTCTTGTGTTTCTTTTGTTTAACTTGTTCATACTTTATTCTTTTCATATTGTTTTAAGTATTTTCTCAATATTATTTGCAGATTGTTCATTATAAGAACTTGATATTTACATATTGATTGCATGTCCTGAAACCTTAAGAACACTTCATTAATTCCAATCTAGTGGATTCCTTAGATCTGAGATCATGTCACTAGATCACATCATTAGCAGTAGAGGTGGTTTAACTTCGTACTTCCTACTCTTAATGTGTGCTATTTCTTTCTTCCTTCCCAGATAGGTGCATTTTGTTTTTATTGAATGCCTTGGCTAGAACTGTCAGTATAGTGATGAGTGGATGTGATGAGGGCATTTGTCCTTGTTTTATTCCTGAGACTGAGGGGAAAGTATTCAGTCATTCTCTTAAGTATGATGTCAGCTGTGAGATGAATAAGTGTTTTTATTAGGTAGGCGTTGGGAGTTTATCACATGCATGTTATAGCTGATTCAAATGGTCGTACTTTTTTTCCTCTTAGTCTATTAATGTATTGTGTTACGTTGGTTGACTTTTCAAATATTAACCATATCTACATTCCTGAGAAAAAACACACTTGGTTATTATGTATAATCTTTTCTCCTTTGTTGTTAGGTTTTGGTGGTGGTGGTAGAAATGGTGGTAGTTGTTTTGTTTTGGTTAAGATGAGGTCTCACTGTGTAATTGAGATTGACCTGGAATTCTCTATGTAGCTCAAACTACTCGGAATCTCCACCCCACACCCTCCCAAGGACCAAGGTGATAGATGTGAACCACTTATTTGGGTGTCTTTATTCATAGGGAAGATTGGTCTGTAATTGTCTGTGATGACTTTGATATCAGGTAATACTGACCACATACAAAGAATTGAAGACTCATTATTTATGAACATAAAAACCTGAGTTCTACAAAACACATTCTATAATATTGAAATGTCATTTGTGACCAGGACTTTTATTTAATCCAGTGAAAGACAGATCATATTTATTACTAAAAGACTTCAAGTGTCATTGATGTTGGTTGATATTAGATTAGATTAGATGCTAACATTACACTTTTGGCTGTTTTATTCTATATAATATGTCATTCAAGCCACAATTAAAGACTATAGACTTGATAATTAAAGGAAGCCTTATTATGATGGTGAAATTAAAAAATTATTTTTTAATTTATTGCATACAGGCAATTTGGATGAACTGGTTAAACATGGTCTGCGTGCCTTAAGAGAAACACTCCCTGCAGAGCAGGACCTGACCACAAAGGTAAGTCAAGGTACTGATTGTATTAACAGTATAGTTTAATCCTCAATCACAAGTAATAAAATAGCATGTCCTTAAGTTATTTTAATTGCTTGGTTTGTTATTTCCTTTCTAGTCACCAAATTCTCTGGTTTTGAAATGTCATGCTTAAATTGGGGTAGGAGGTTATACAGCAATAAAATGTCTACAGTTTTTATTTTGTTTTGTCTATAGTAGGTATTCATGCCTTTGTCAGATATTTACATTAGATTCCTAACAGTATCATAAGTGCAATTATGAAGAAGCAATGAAAATAATTTCATGGTTGGGGGTCACTACAGCATAAGGAGCTGTATTAAAGCATTAGGAAGATGAAAACCACTGGTTGAGGGGAAGACTTCATTACTAGGTGACATGGACCTTTGAGGTTTCTCATAATAACCAACAGTGAATATTGAATCTGTAATTGAAAGCCGTAGTTTCCTGCCTCTTTTCACTCCTACCTACAGTTTTTGAAACTTTGAATTTAGTGCTATATAATTTTTTCTACTTTCTGCCCAGCATTTTATTATATATATATATATTAATTCCCTCCATCCCCCCTTCAGAATGTTTCCATTGGAATTGTTGGTAAAGACTTGGAATTTACAATCTATGATGATGATGATGTGTCTCCATTCCTGAATGGTCTTGAAGAAAGACCACAGAGAAAAGCACAGGTATGTTCCATGTTACTAATCATAACATGAGGTTTCAGCTTTACTGTAAACTGCTGTTCCTATCACAACCGTGTAAATTCATGGCTTTTGTCTTTCATTATTGAGGTACGTCCATAATTGAAATAACAAAGCACTGACTCAAGTAAAATATTTTTATAGTAATGATCTCCAGAAACACAAAAAGGAAGAAGGATTTGGTTCTTTTATCACTGCATAACTAAGGTCACCCCAGAATTTACAGATTTAAATCACATTTCTTAGAGTTCTGTTATGGACTGAGGCATGGATGGTAGACTGCTGCTCTTGGGACCTCACAAATGCTGCCGTCTGACTGAAGCAGGGGCAGAGCAACCAAGACGACTTCATTCCTTACCTACCCACACTCTAGCTATCTCAGTGAACCAGGTAGAAGGCTGCGAGGCTGCAGACTGCTAGAATGACTAGGCTTCTGTCTACAAAGGGCCCCTTCTATAAAGTGGCAAGTCAGAACTTCCAAAACCTGAAAAGTGAAGGTTGCCAGCTATTCTTGAGGCTAGAACTCAGGACTGATAAAACTTCAGTTTAGCACATTTTTAAGTCAAAGTGAATGAGAGGGCCAGCCTGGATTCTGACAAGGGTCCAGAAGAAAATACATGTTGGGAGCTAGCGTTGGACACTAAGTTAGCTATCCATAAATAGGGACAAAAAGCACTAAGAAACATTGATTTCAGACAAAACACAACCTGAAAATAAAAGTGGTTAAGTCTAGGGTTATGACTCTTTCCTGACAATATACATTTGATTTTTTTCCCCCTCAATCCTGTCTAACCTCTAAGCAGGTACAATTACAGACATGCACTCTACACACAGCTCATGTTTGCTGCTAATGGATGTGTATTTTATGGCTGTGGAATATAAAGAGTGGTACAGGAATTCTTTTCTACAGATTATAGGACCATGCCTATAATCCTAGCACAGTGACACGCATTCTCAAAAAAAAAGGAGGGGGGGGTAAGAGTTTTTTCCAGCTTGAATTTTTGAGTTTATCTTAAATTGGCAAAGATGCTATTGCTACTGTTTGTGAGAGTGAGATTTGCATTTTAGATGTTAGCAAGAACTAGTATTTAGAAAGGATGCTTGGAGTTCCACATAGCTGCTGTTATTTTTTTCTGTTTGTTGGTTGAACAGAAGGAAGTCTAAAAGGTGTCGGCTGTGTTCTAAACACAGCAGTGAAACATAAGAAAGCCTTAACTTCTTAAAGAAGACAGATGATGTTGGAGAAATGGCTCAGTGGTTAAGAGCACTGACCACTCTTCCAAAAGTCCTGAGTTCAAATCTCAGCAACCACAGGGTGGCTCACAACCATCTGTAATAAGATCTGATGGCCTCTTCTGGTGTGTCTGAAGACAGCTACAGAGTACTTAGATATAATTAATAAATAAATAAATAAATAAATCTTTAAAAAAAAAGAAGACAAATGATAAACAGTGGAATTATCTTTAAGTTGGAAGAACTGAAATTACATATATATATTATTTTTTAAAGTTTTACTCAAAAGTTTAACAGGCTATTGTACTAAAATCAAGTATCTGCAAAGTCTTCTAAACCTCTTACTGATTTTTTATATTATAATACTTGTGATTTAATGGTATATATTAAATGTTCACTTTACATCTTTTCGATTCTTCTTTTCTAAAGCCTTCACAGGCTGCTGAGGAACCTGCAGAAAAAGCTGATGAACCAATGGAACATTAAGTGATAAAGGTTACAAGGACATGAGGATGCAGGGACGACATACACTGGTCACAATAATCTGAATTTTAAACCAACAGCTGCAGTGTATTGGGTGGTATGTTTTAGAAATCAGTCCAGATGTGAGTTTTCTCTAAGCAACTTCACAGAAACCATATAATGGGGTGCATTTTCTTTGAAAGGGTATACATAATCATTTTCTAGGAAGTATAGGTATCTATACCAATGTTTTTATATAAAGAAAATAAGTGTCTTTGCAGTTTTAAAGACAACTGTGAAATAAAATTGTTTCACCACCTATTGTGTTGAGTTTTTGTTTTTAAGTAGTTTCAACTAACTGTACATGGAAGCTAATATTACAATGGTCACTTGTTATATCTGTCAGATTATATTGTTTTGGCCTTTTTTAGTGATATAGAAAAATGCCTCTTAACAATATAACTTTAGCTGGGCGTGGTGGCGAATGCCTTTAATCCCAGCACTCAGGAGGCAGAGGCAGGCGGATTTCTAAGTTTGAGGCCAGCCTGGTCTACAAAGTGAGTTCCAGGACAGCCAGGGATAGACAGAGAAACCCTGTCTCAAAAAAACAAAAAAAAAAAAAAACTCTAAGTAACTTAATTTGCTTATGTAGACTGACTATATTGCAAATTCATGCAGATGGTCTCAGAATACAAATTCCACAATGCATACCTGGGATTTATTCTGAAGATGACAAGCCAGGCTTGGCGGTGCAGGCCTTAATCCCAACAGTTCTGTGTTGAGGCAGGAGAATCAAGACTTACAGACCATGCTAGGCTACAGATGATGTTTGAAGCCAGTCTGGGAACATGAGACCTTCTGTAAGTAAAAAGTCACCACTTCCAAACAGACGTGATATTGAGCTGGAGCTATATCTGAAGTTGTAGTCTGCTTATTCAGTGCTCATCACGCATAGGTTCAGTTACCCTACTACTCTCCCTCCCCCACCAAAGCATATTATTAAAATGAGCAGGTTTTTTTTTTTCCTTGTTCCAGTCAACCCTGCTCGCTTGGTGGCCCCGCTCGCTCTGGTCAGCCCCACTTGCTCAGTCCCTGCTCTCTCCTGTCCAAGGATTCATTTATTATTATTCATAAGTACACTATAGCTGACTTCAGACGCACCAGAGGAAGGCATCAGATCTCATTACGGGTGGTTGTAAGCCACCATGTGGTTGCTGGGATTTAAACTCATCACCTTCAGAAGAGCAGTGGGGTGCTCTTACCCGCTGAGCCATCTCACCAGCCCTAAAATGAGCAGTTTTGCATCCAACAGCAACAATTATGACACTGGCCTATGAAAAACTTGTCAAAATTAACAGAAGAGACATCTTAATCTCAAACCTTTTTACTCTACCCCAAGTCTGGAGGTTGCCTTCTGTTCTCATGTGCCATGTACTTGGGTATAGCAAAACAGTTCTTAAGCTATGAAAAAAATTAAAGGAAGCCCTTTTTAGAGTCAAATGTTTTACTGTGTTTAAGCATGGAGGAATTTTCCCCAGTATAACACCCATTTCTAGAGAGGAGATCTTTCTTTATGGATGATAACCCAGATTTTAGACCTTATTTTCCTAATTAGCTGCTTTTGGTTTTAGGCAATTTATTTAGCCCTATTTTAAAGAAACCCTTTGGAGGAATACTATAGTTAAAAGAGAATTTGTGACACATTATAAGCTCATAATTCATGATCTTTAAAATATTTTTTCAAAAAGTCTCAACTGCTTAGATCCTTTTATAACTTCTTGAAGGGAAAATGAAAGAAAGGCAAAACCCTGTTGGCTTTCCTAACAATCTATGATCATTAGTATTTGTGATGTCAGTATGTACTGGAAATAACCTCAGAACACTGTATATAAAGCTTAGGACAGCTACAGTACCATGTGGCTGTGTGTGGAGTTGCATCAAATTCGTGTAAAACACTAAGACGTCCTAATTTCCTGGACTTACAGTGTTGTAGTGGAGGGAGGGAGGCTAGAGTAATAACTTGTATCCTGTACCTCTTCCTCTATGCCTTTCTCACTTTGTTGTTAAAAGATAAAAAATTGTGTGCTTTTTATCTGTTTCCCAAGTACAAGCTAGAACTCAAAGATTAAAAAATGACTGAACTTAGTTCTAAGGACAATTTTAGTAGGGTTTTTTTTTTTTTCCTCTCATTATGTGTGTGGTTTTAGTCTTAAGACACTGATTTTAAAATTTCAACCCACTTTGGAACTAGAAAAAAAATTGACTTCAGTAAGAGCCACTTGCTAACCCTGCTTATAGGGGTGCATGTCTTCAATCCTAGCACTTAGAAGGCAGAAGCAAGTGGATCTCTTGTGTGAGGCCAGGGTGACACAAAGAAACCTTGTCTCGAAAGGCAGGAGGGGAAAAAAAAACAGCCAATTGCTGTGCAATTAAACCAGTAACTCTAGCACTACAGGATAAAGGTTTGCTGCTGCTTACCGGCTGCTGGTCTGTGTCCAGTTTCAGTGAGACCCCTTCTCAAGCGAGTAAGTCAGGACGATGGAGCAGAATGCCCAAGGTCTGGCCACCTACTAATACGTGCAAGTATGTGTACCTCATACAAAAGTTTTTCACTTAAAGGACCTTATAAAGTTGGATGTGATCCCCTTTCTGTCTAGTCTGTTGTACTCAGTTACTCCATTTAGTCTGCTGGGCAACTAAAAAGTAAGGTTCCCTGTGGCCTGTAACAAAGATATCATCTGGAATCTAAGCGTCTTCACATGCAGCGCTATGAGCTGTCACAGTGAAAAAGAAAAAAACTAGATGTCAGAACTCATGTTCTAAGCTCTTAGTGTTTGACCATTAAGCCATTGGAACAAGTCTCTTTAGTCCTCAACTTGTACACTTTTATAATTCTTGATATACAAAGTTTTCACATTGAAGTAATTTGTGATTTGGAAAGCATTCAAAATGATATAGTTAATAAGTGTAAAAAGTCTTCAAGATACATGTTATAAGAATTGGTGAAGCTAAGCTGGGTGTGGTGGTGCACGCCTTTAATCCCAGCACTCGGGAGGCAGAGGCAGGTGGATTTCTGAGTTTGAGGCCAGCTGGTCTACAAAGTGAGTTCCAGGACAGCCAGGGCTATACAGAGAAACCCTGTCTGGAAAAAAAAAGAATTGGTGAAGCTACAAAAGATTTTGATATCAGTTAAGAAGCTCCGTGCTTTAAAATGCAAAACCATTCACGTTGCCGGTTGCATGTTCAGGTGCAGGCCTAAAATGCTAGCTTTTAAGTCTGTAGTGACTGGGTCATGAAGAATCTGGAAGTTTAAAGTGAGGAATGGCTATGGTTAGTCGACAACACTGGCCCTAAACTGCTGCGCTTCCTTGTTGCTAAACCTAATCTCTACACCTTGTTTGGTGTCATTTCTTTCTGTCACCTCTAGGTAAGTCAAGTGAGTTTGGAGAACTAGTAACTGCGTTTGTGATGATTCCATGTGAAAAAAGCTGAGTACACAAAAGAAACATTCTTGAATGCATCTCATTCTGAGAGACTTGTGCTGAATAAAGAAAGCTAATCTCAACAATTCCCTTGTATGGTTCCATTTATATGTTAGAATAGATAGATAGTGGCCGGGGTTAAAGTGGACACCTGGCTGTGACAGCTGGTGGGCAGCAGGAGCCGTCTCTGGTGGAACTGTTCTTTATCTGACTGTTGGTCACCATACAGAACTGAACGTGTTGTTTAGAAGCAAGTATGTAAGTGAGATTCTATAAACTGGTGAAGTCTCAGTGAGGAGACATGTCATTTTCCTGCGAGACTTCCCAAGACAGAGGAACTGGGCGAAGACTAGAGGGCTGTTAGAATCATGTTGTCTTACAATTACCTAGATTAAAAACATCTTGTAACATAAAGCAGAAGTGATAGCACTTGTTTGGAATCCCAGCACTTGGGAGGCTAAGGCAGGAGAGAAGTAGATTGAGAGTTGAAGGCCAGCCTGGGAAGTAAGACTGTCTAAAATCAAAATTCAGAGAGGTGGCTCTCGTGAGTGCTGGAATCTGTAGCCACCTGGTAAGTGCTGGAATCCGTAGCCACCTGGTATGTTTTGAGTGCTGGGGATTTGCTTTTTAAAACTCAATGTTTCCAGAAAAGAGAATTGTCAGAATAGCTGCATTCCAGGTAGATGAGAAAAGAGTTTGTATTCCGTGTCCTGCAAGCGAGGGTAGCAGGTTTTGTATACACAGTATGTGTATCCATGTTTTAATTCCAACTCCTCAGAAACTGAAGACCACCTTTCAAGACCAGGCTGGCAATTTGAGAAGATGCTGTTGAGGATTTCACATATTTTGTTATTAATAATTGACCAAGACATTGGGATAAGATATGGCACTACAAATGAACAAAATCTAATGTGCTGTGTCTAAATATAGCTATAACTAGTCGGTCTTCGAAGAGAAGAAAAATCTTTTGATGTTGACTCCCTCCCCCTTTATACTTAAAATTTTTTTTAACGTGTTGGATGTTCTGAAAGAATAACAAGAGGCCAGTCTTGTTTGTTTTGTTTGTTTTTTGTTGTTTCGTTTTCTGGCTTTTCAAGACAGGGTTTCTCTGTGTAGCCCTGGCTGTCCTGGAACTCATTCTGTAGACCAGGCTGGCCTCGAACTCAGAAATCCACCTGCCTCTGCCTCCTAAGTGCTGAGATTAAAGGCATGTGCCACAACTGACCGGCTATTCTCAAAGAGTAGAAATGGTAGTTGTCAGACAACTTCTGATACTTCAATAACTCCAGTCAGCTAAATAAAGTCAGATTCAGATCACCAGAGGTGTTAAGCCTTCAAGTGTATTTTCATATAACCTAGTCATCTTATTAAAATATCTGAAATCATTTGCCTAAGAATTGTTCGAGTTTCCAATTTATAAGTGAAAGGAAGAAGAAAAGTCTGCTGGACTTCTCTGTTTCTCTTTTGTACAAGTTTTAGTTCCTGGGAAGACAATTTCTAAAGAACTGCTAACTGACCACAGCGCTTAAGTCAGCTCCTAACTCGCTAGGAAATCTAAAATACTTGCTCACAATGCTGCAGAAACCAACCCTGAGAGAGGAAGAAGACAGCACACACTATCAGGGAGCAGCTCAGGGCGGAAGAGGTTTGTCCTTTCTGGGTCTCCGTACAGGCTCTGTAGCTGCATCCTTGCTGGTCTCCCCGCCCCCTTCCACGTCAGCCAAGGACTTGGTGGAGCCGTCGCGGCAGCGGCTGTCTGGACCGGTAGTCGGCGGTCCCACGGTTACTTCCCGGCCTCCGCCCCTCGGAGCCAGGTAGCGACCTGGGCCCCCCGAGCCACCGGGTTGCGGCGGTCGCGCGGGGTCAGCGAGCCGCCGGGTGGGGAGATGCCGGGCGCTTGACTAGGCCGCGGCGACGGGCGGTGGGGGCGGGGAGCTGGGCCGCGGTCCCCTGGGCCGTGGGACCGGGGTCTGCGCCGCCTGAGGCCTGGCCCTGCGTGGACGGAGGCCGGCGAGGGGCGGGCGGCCGGGCTCCCACGGGGCACTCGCCACGGCCGAGGAGTCCCAAGGTTCTGCAGCGTCTTCACCCGCGGGCCGCCCTCCTGGAGCAGATTCGACTGTGTTAGGTTGGCAATCACGGCCCCGTGACGTGGTGCTCCGGGTTGTCACTGTGGTGTGGACCTCGACTCCACAGCCTTGCACACCCTGGGCCGTGGAGTGGACGGGTACCGGGACTGAGTGATTGTCACTAGAGTTCACGGAAGGAGAAGGTGGGGAGAGCTCTACAGGTCGACGTCCTCCGAAGTCACACGCAAAGAACTTCAGGCAGTTTAGAAGATCACGACTGATTTGCGGAATTTGTCTCTCTCTCTCTCTCTCTCTCTCTCTTTTTTTTTTTAATGATATTTGTATTCATTTTTGTAGATTTTCCTGGCACCTTTCGTGCTTTTCATCTTGTATTGGGTTGATTATAAACAGAAACCATGACGGCAGCTGAGAACGTGTGCTATACGTTAATTAACGTGCCAATGGATTCAGAACCCCCTTCGGAAATCAGCTTAAAAAATGACCTGGGTAAATAGTTTCCTAACTCAAATAGGAATTATTTTAATTGATAGATTAAAAACGTAAAAGATGGACAAATTAATGTGGTGTTTTTAATACATATCTTTATGGTCTAATACTTAAATCCTGTCAAATATAATTATCTCAAACATTCATCTTCATAGTGAAAACATTTCACATCCTTTCACAGAGATTTTTTTTGAAATTTAAAATATACAGTATATAGTTATTAATTGTAGTATACAATGTCATACCAGAACTTTTTATCTTGTACTCAGTTGTCTTTGATCAATCCGCCTTTCCAGTCTTCCTTCCTTCTTACTCTCCTAGGCTCTGTGAACCATGGTTCTTTTTTTCTTTTTGTTTTCCTTTTTCCTTCTTGAATAAAGCCTTACTCCTTCCCCATGCAGGCCTAGAATTCACTAATAGGCCAGGGTCTCTTAGTTCAGCCTCCAAGGGCTGAGATTACAGGTGCAGGCCACTAATCACCTTTTACTTTCAACTTCTCTGACAATGTAAGTTAATACTTCTTAAAATGTTTCTACTCTCAACTCCTTTTCACCTGAGGAAGTTTTTTGTTGTTGTGTTGTTGTTGATGTTTGTTTTTGAGACAGGGTTTCTCTGTCTCGCCCTGGCTGTCCTGGAACTCACTTTGTAGGCTAGGCTGGCCTCGAACTCAGAAATCCGCCTGCCTCTGCCTCCACTTCCCAAGTGCTGGGGTTAAAGGCGTGCACCACCACGCCTGGCTAAGTTTCTTATATAGTATGTTTGTATGTGTACAAATAAGTGCTAGTCATGTCTGCATGATGTGAATGTATATGTGAGGCCAGAGGTAAACCTTAGGTGCCTCCCTCAATCACACTCCACCTTACTTGTTTTTTTAGACTTTGAATTTTTATAAGATTTATTTTTAATTATGTATATGGGGAGGTGCCCATGTGTGTAAATGTCCAGGATGGCCAGTGGTGTTGGTTCCTCCTGGAACTGGAGTTACAGGCGATTGTGAGCCACTCGATGTGGGTTCTCTGCAAGAGCATTATGTGCTGCTAGCCACTGAGCTGTTTCCAGTTCTCGGTCTTATTCTTTACTGTTTATTAGTGGGAAGTGGTGAGACAAACATGCATAGCTCTAGTGTAGGTGTCAGCTCTCTCTTCCCATGTGGGTTTTAGACATTGAACTCAGGTGGTCAAGCTTGTCAACAAGTGCCTTTTACCTGCTGAGCATGCTCAGTGGTTTCCTTCACATGTTTTTTAGACACAGGATCTCTCACTGACCCTGAAGCTTGCTGACTTAACTAGACTAGCTGGCCAGCAAGTCCTAGTGGTCCTTTTGTTCTCACCTCCCCAATACTAAGGTTATAGGCATGTGCATGCGTGACTTTTAGACTAGCCAGCCAGCAGGTCCTAGCACTCCTCTTGTTTTCACCTCCCCAGCACTCCTCTTGTTCTCACCTCCCCAGCACTACGGTTATAGGCATGTGCTATGCCTGACTTTTACATGAGTGTAGAGATTAAACTCAGATCCTCAGTGCTTATGTGGCCAGCACTTTACTTACTGAGCCATCTCTTCAGACAACAATTTTTTTTATTTGTCTTATTTTTTTGAGTCAGGGTTTCTCTGTGTAACAGCACTGGCTCTCCTGGAACTCACCTTGTAAACCAGGCTGGCCTTGAACTCAGAGATCTACCAACCTCCTAAGTGATGGGATTAAAGATGTGCTCCACTATGCCCCATACAAAGAATATTTTTTTAATCATACATTATGATAGTACAATTCAATCACAAACTAATTTGATACTTAGACTTAGAAATGACCATAAGAAAACAAAAACAAAGTATAGTAAAAGCATTGCAGCTCATATGATACAATAGTTTGAGATCTGAGCTGAGGTGTTTCAAACATTATTTGGTGTTATATGTTATAAGGACATGTCCAATGTAGTATAAACATGTCATGTGCTCAAAACTAAGACTGCATCAAAGTCATACAGTGCAACACAGGCAAATGTTACCAGAAATACTGGATTTTGAATTGTGTGGTGTGTGTGTGTGTGTGTGTTTAGAAACTTTTCACTGATGCCAAAATCTATGTTCAATTGTGGCACCCCAAACTGAGTGTGACTCACAGTGTAAGAAGCTAGGATTAGCACTGGATAGCAGTTAAGAGCACAAGCTGGTCTTCCAGAGGACCAGGGTTTAGTCCCTAGCACCCACATGGTTGCTTACAAACTGTAATTCTGGTTCCAGTAGATATGATGCCCTCTTCTGGTCTCTTAAGAGCACTACATGCATATGATCCACAAACATACATTCTGGGAGAAACACCAATACACACAAAATATAAAATAATTTTAAAGAAAGAAGGAATTGGGATTAGGCCAGGAAGATGTCTCAGAAAGTGGAAACCTTTACCACCCAAGCCTGACAACCTGAGTTAGATCTCTGGAATTCATGATGGAAGAGAAACTTAACCTGAAAGTTGACCTCCGTGTGCATGCTGTAACATGTGCCCATGCTTACACATATAAATACAACAGTAGTTAAATTTTAAAAAGACAGCTTGAATCCAAGTAAATGTTGATAGTTGTAGTGAAAATTGAGAAATCAAGAGACTCATTTATATTTCACATTTGCTTATAGTTAAAAGCGCTTAATTTTTCTAGAGTTTTTTGTAAGTTATGTATGCTTGTATGTGAATATGTGCACATTAGTGCAGGTCCTCTCGGTAAGAGGAGGGTATGTCTAAACCCCTGGAGCTGGAGTTCTTGGTGGTTGTGTGCTGCCTGACGTGGGGGCTAGGGACAGAGCTCAGGACTTCTTTTAAGACCCTTAACCACTAAGCCATTGAGCTCCAGCCTCCCCTATAGAATTTTTGGGAATGTCTTTAGTAGGCCTTTTGTCTTATGAAAAAGGAAAAAATTTTCCCTTTAGACTTGTAGTATTGGTTTATAGAAATAGGATAATAGCCCAGCCTAATAAAGCTAAAGAAATAAAATCATTTAATTACTTGTTCTTCAAAACACTATAATTTCTTGCATAGTTTAATGTATGATACTTAAATATATCTGACAATTTTCTGTAGGTAATAAGTTGATATAAGCAAACAAAGGAAGTTAATACAAAACTAAACATGAACATCCCCTACATGTTTATATTTTCATCTTGAAAACATTTTTACAAAAGAAACATATATGTTTGAAGTTTGAAAACTCATGCTCTGATCCTTTAAAGTATATAAGGGCCATTATGTACTTGGAGTTCCAACTGCTCAGAAGGCTGAAACAGTGGGTCACATTTTTAAAACTAGTTTGGGCAGCTTAGGCCCCTGTCCTGGTGAAGGGCTAGGGGCTATAGACACAGTAAATGTATAGTACTTGCCAAGCACTCAGGAGGCTCTGAATTCAGTACACAGCACTGAGAAGGAAAAAGATGTGCTGTATGATTTTAGAGTATGGGGTTGAGGCCAGGTCTTACTGTATAGCCCTGCCTAGAGCTGGCCTTGAACTGAAGATTGACCTGTTCTAACTTCTCATGTGCTAAGATATAAGATACTCAGTGTCTGCTACCATGTGCTATAGGTTCAGGAACTCTACGTTAACTCAGTTGGTTAGGGACCAGAAGTCTAATCCAGTACTTTCAGATCATATATAAGGTATCTGAGATTCAGAGACAAAATAGAGTCACAGACACATTGTTTGGATTTGTAACCTTGTTACCACGGCTAATAGTAAATTTAGTTTGTTTTATTTTAAACTATCTGAGGAACTTAGTTTTGAAATAATTGTGCTTTTTTTTTTTAATTATTGAATCAGAGAAAGGCGATGTGAAGTCAAAGACTGAAGCTTTGAAGAAAGTAATCATTATGATTCTGAATGGGGAAAAGCTGCCTGGACTCCTGATGACAATCATTCGCTTCGTGCTGCCTCTTCAGGATCACACCATCAAAAAGTTGCTCCTGGTCTTCTGGGAGATTGTTCCTAAAACAACTCCAGATGGGAGGCTCTTACATGAAATGATTCTTGTGTGTGATGCATACAGAAAGGTAAACCAAACCATAACTGTTGGCTTTGTTGATTTGTAATTATAAAATTACTGTAATAGATACTATTAGTTTTCAAAATTAAATGTTTGATGAAATGAAAAAAATTACAAATACTTATTATTGAAGTTGTAAACTCAAAAGCTTAAACTGCCTGAGGCTGGGCCTAGCTGTTAATGCTGCCCAACATAAAAACCTAATATATTATCAAATACTTTTTGGTGGATTTGGGGGCAGATTTTTATTTGGTTTTGTTTTTCTTTGTAACTATTGCATAAGTCTCAGAGTAAACTTCGTAGATGACAACATCTTACCGTAATATTTAAAAATTGGACATGCTTGTAAAATTTATTGTTTAAAAAATTATTTGGGGGCTAGAGAGATGGCTCAGTGGTTAAGAACACTGACTGCTCTTCTGAAGGTCCTGAGTTCAAATCCCAGCAACCACATGGTAGCTCACAACTATCAGCAATGAGATCTGACACCCTTTTCTGATGCATCTGAAGACAGCTACAATGTACTTACATATAATAATAAATAAATCTTTGGGCCAGAGTGAGTGGGGCCAACCAGAGTGAGCAGAGGTCCTCAATTCAATCCCCAGCAACCACATGATGGCTCACAACCATCTGTACAGCTATAGTGTACTCATATACATAAAAATAAATAAGTAAATCTTTAAAAAAAATTATTTTGTTGCCTTTTCCAACATTTTCTGTGTATTTTATGTTATTAAAAGATAGTAGTAAAATGAGTAAAAATTGTTTTAATCAAGAAGAATCAGAAGGAGATCAGTAATCTAGGCTTTTTTCCTAAATCTAACTTTAATTTTTTTCAAATTAGAAAGTTTTACATTGGCTGGGCGTGGTGGTGCACGCCTTTAACCCCAGCACTTGGGAGGCAGAGGCAGGCAAATTTCTGAGTTCGAGGCCAGCCTGGTCTACAGAGTGAGTTCCAGGACAGCCAGGGCTACACAGAGAAACCCTGTCTTGAAAAACCAAAATAAATAAATAAAGTTTTACGTTTAAAACTTGATTTTTATAAAAAGTTGAAACTTAAGCCTGTGAGATGGCTCAGCAGGTAAAGTGAGTTGGACTCCCAGGATCCACTGATTCCTGCAAGTTGTCCTTTGATCTCCACAGTGTGTGTGAGTGTACACATACATGCACACATGAATAAGTAAATGTAAGGTTTTTTTAAAGTTGAAACTCAACATTTCTTACTGTAATTTTTATATCAGGATCTCCAGCATCCCAATGAGTTTATTCGTGGATCTACTCTTCGTTTCCTTTGCAAATTGAAGGAAGCAGAATTGCTGGAACCTTTAATGCCTGCTATCCGTGCTTGTTTGGAACATCGGCACAGCTATGTTAGGAGAAACGCTGTTTTGGCCATCTATACCATCTACAGGTGAGGAAGGATACGCCTTTGCTTTATCTCTGTTTTCAGTGCTCTAGAGTAGAGGTTCCAATGTGGTTGGTTACAGAATGAATGTACTTGTAGATATGTTCTACTAATCAATACAGTATTTTTTTTTTCTCTTACTATCATTACATTGTTAGCATGGAGAATTCAAAAAGATCTGGCATCTGGGGCTGGAGAGATGGCTCGGCGGTTAAGAGCACTAACTGCTGCTCTTCTAGAGGTCCTGAGTTCAATTCCCAGCAACCACATGGTGGCTCACAACCATCTGTAATGGGATCTGATGCCTTCTTCTAGTGTGTCTGAAGGGAGCAATGGTGATGTACGCATATGCATAAAATAAATTTAAAAATCTGGCATCAGTGAGCCCTAGTTTCTGCATGACAACAGTCAGTTTGAATGGCACAGTGCCACTTAAGATTATTGTATGCTTTCTAGTTTAAGACCATCATTCCTAATTGTACTGCTGCAGTTCACTTAGTTCATTTATTCACTTGCTAAAGGCATTACGTTTTTTGCCTTGTTTAAAATTCTCATTTTGAACAGTGTGGGTCTTGTCTTAGAGGCTATAAACAAGTATGCTATTAGTGAAAAGGAGCTGTGATTCTTACAACAGTTGATAATTTGTCGTCCTAAGTCCAGCTTCTAGGGAAATCTAAATCAAAAGAATGATGGGTTTGAGGCCAGTCTGAGCAACTTAATGAGTAAGTAGAAAAGGGTTGGGGGCGTGGCTTAGTGGGTATTAGTTTAGCAGGAACAAGGCTTTGGGACAATCATTAGAGTGAAGTAATAAAGCTGAAGATGTTGAAATTTAAAACAATTGTAAAGTTCAGAGGAGGCTAGATTACTAAATTGCTAAGTCATGGCTGTCAGTCCATTTAGAAGTAGACTATGGGGCAGTGGTAGATAGAGCTCAGTAGCAGAATCCTTGCCTAGAGTGTGTGAGCATGGTCTTAGGTTGGAGTCCTAGCACTGCCACTTTAACTAGGATATATATTATTTTGTGTCTGTGTGTGCATGTACATGTTTATATGAGTGTATGTGTGTGTGCTCAGGCCAGAGAACATTAGATATTGTTTCTCAGGCACCATCAACCTTTAACTTTGACATGAGGACTCTCATTGTTGAGGAACTCACCAAGTATTCAGGCTGGCTGACCAGAGAGCCCCAGGTATCTTGTCTTTACCTTCTCAGCACTGGGATTATACCAGGCTGGCATCGAACGCACAGAGATCCACATGCCTCTGCCTCCCAAGTAATAGAATTAAAGGCATGTACCATGGTACCCAGCTTGGCTTTTTTTATTATTATTAAGATTTATTTATTTATTTATCTTATATATGAGTGCTCTGTCTTCATGAATACCAGGAAAGGGGAGCAGATCCCATTACAGATGGTTGTGAGCCACTATGTAGTTACTGGGAATTGCACTCCAGTGCTCTTAACTGCTGAGCCATCTCTTTGTCTCCTCCACCCCCCCTTTTTAACCTAAGTTCTAGAACTTAGGTCTATGAGTACTTTACCAGCTTTTATATATATATATACACACATATATATATATATACATATATATGTGCATATATATGTGTGTATATATATCATCAGCCCCTGAATTTTGTTTTGTGTTTGTTTGTTTGTTTTGTTTTTCGAGACAGGGTTTCTCTGAAATATTTTTATAAGCATCTTTGTTCTTTAATATGTTACTTGGCAGCCGGGCGTGATGGCGCATGCCTTTATTTTGTTTTGTTTTGTTTTTTTGAGACAGAGTTTCTCTGTATAGCCTTGGCTGTCCTGGAACTCACTTTGTAGACCAGGCTGGCCTCAAACTCAGAAATCCGCCTGTCTCTGCCTCCTGAGTGCTGGGATTAAAGGCGTGCGCTAGCCGGGCGTGGTGGATAACCAGGGCACACAGAGAAACCCTGTCTCGAAAAACCAAAAAAAAAAAAAAAAAAAAAGTTACTTGGCTGAAACACAACTTTATTTATTTTAATGTTATGCTATATGTTGACAGAAGTAATATTTTGTTGACAATGTATTGAATTCGTGAATGTTACCATAGGCACTATATAGTTTTTAAAATAATGTTGTTAGTAAATACACTGCACAGATAATGAAAACAGACTGTTCCCTCCATGCTTCTTTGTTTTTTGTTTTGTTTTTCGAGACAGGGTTTCTTTGTATAGCCCTGGCTGTCCTGGAACTCACGTTGTAGATCAGGGTGGCCTCGAACTCAGAAATCCGCCTGCCTCTGCCTCCCGAGTGCTGGGATTAAAGGCATGCGCCACCATGCCCGGCCCCTTTATACTTCTTAAGAAAGGTTGTAATATTGTAAAACTGACACTATGTTAACTTAATAGATGAAGTTTTAACCTATAGTTTCTTCTCCTGCTTCTACTTGATATACAATTCCAAAAAACGAAAGTATTGCATTCTAGAGTTTAAGTTTTAATGTTGGTAATGTCTGGAAAGTAACTGAAATAGGAAAGTGGGCATTTACTTAATATGAATGTTACCTATTTTGTTTAAAGAAATTTTGAACATCTTATACCTGATGCTCCTGAGCTGATACATGATTTTCTGGTAAATGAGAAGGATGCAAGCTGCAAAAGAAATGCATTTATGATGCTAATTCACGCAGATCAGGTAAAGCACCTAAAAATACTTCCTTACTATAGTTAAACAAAAATTAAAACTAAGTCCTCGGCATGTTTTCTTTATTGTTTATTTTGTTTTGGTGTTTTGTTTTGTTTTGTTTTATTTTGGGACAGGATCTCACTCTGTAGCTCTGGCTGTCTTAGAACTCACTATGTAGACCAGGCTGGCCTTGAGCTCACAGAGATCTATTTACCTCACTTCCCACGGGCTAGGGTAAAAGGTGTGTGCCGTTAAGCCTCTCCTCAGCAGATAGCATGTTTGTAATTAGTAGGCTGATTTGGAGAACCTATGGTTTGAGGTCTATAGAGTAATGTCAGTTAGCCAGGGCTACACGGAGAAACCCTGTCTTGAAAAACAAAGTATTGATGTTTTTACAGAAGAGATATTAAGGTCATAGTTCTCTGTATACATTGTCTGATCATGAGGATGCCTGGGAGATTTTTCTTTCAGGTCTCAGTAATAGAAACACAGCTGTACTCTTTATTCATTTTGGAATTTTGAGACAGAATCTCCCTTTGTAGCCCTGCTGGCTTAAAACTTGTAAAACTTGCTTCCTAGATCAGGTTGACCTCAGATTTGCAGTGATCCTTGTGCCTCTGCTTCTCTGGTGCTGGGGTGACATGCTTCAACAGCTGCTTTATTTCAATTACATGAATATTCTGAATTATTTAGGACTTAGGACTTTTTCCCTTGGCTTACCAGTTAAAAAAAACTCAGATCACACACACACATACATGCTCAATTCTAGGAAATGTTCTGATTTTCTGACATATATTTATTTAGCTTCTTCCTTAATTTCTTTCACTTTTTTGTTTGTTTGTTTTAATATTTATTTATTATTATATGTAAGTACACTGTAGCTGTCTTCAGACACACCAGAAGAGGGCGTCAGATCTCATTACAGATGGTCATGAGCCACCATGTGGTTGCTGGAAATTGAACTCAGAACCTCTGAAAAACAGTCAGTGCTCTTAACCGCTGAGCTATCTCTCCAGCCCCATTTCTTTCACTTTTTTCCCCTCAGTTAATTCTTTTTTTGCCTCAGTTTCTTCATTAGTTTTATATTTGGGGAAAAGTGTGTGTGTGTGTGTGTGTGTGTGTGTGTTATATTAATTCATTACACCAAATGAGGAGTATAAATTAAATATACTCTTTTTTTTTTTTTTTTTTTTTTTTTAGGATCGAGCTTTGGATTATTTAAGTACATGTATTGATCAAGTTCAGACATTTGGAGACATTCTACAGTTGGTTATTGTTGAACTAATTTATAAGGTAAGAATGATAATTTATAGAAAAAAATCAAGGATACCTAAACCAATCCTATACAATAAAAGAACTTCTGAAGGTATCACCATCCCTAATTTCAAGCTGTATTACAGAGCTGTAGTAATAAATACCAAGTGGTTTTGGCATAAAAACAGACATGTTGATCAGTGAATCAAAGACCCAGTACATAAATCCACATACCTATGGATACCTGATTTTTGATAAAGAAACCAGAAATATACAATGAAAAAAAGAAAGCATCTTCAACAAATGGTGCTGGTCTAACTGGATGTCTGCAAATAGATCCATCCATATCTTTCACCCTGCACAAAACTCAAGTCCATGTGTATCAAAGACCTCAACACAAAACCTCATATACAGATCCTGATAGAAGAGAAAGTGGAGAATAGCCTTAAATGCATTGGCAAAGAGACAACTTCCTAAACAGAACACCAATAGTTCAGGCACTAAGATCAGCAACTAATAAATAGGACCTCGTGAAACTGAAAAGTTTCTATAAGGCAAAGGACTATCAAATACTTCACCAATTCCATATCTGACAGAGGACTAATATCCAAAATATATAAAGAACTCAAATAGACATAAGCCAAATAATCCATTTAAAAGGGGATGGGAGTACAAATCTAAACAGAATTCTCAACAGAGGAATTTCAAATGGCCGAGAAGTACTTAAAGAAATGTTCAACATCTGTAGCCATTAGGGAAATGCAAATCAAAGCAACTCTTAAGATTCTATCTTACACCTGTCAAAATGACTAAGATCAAAAGTAAAAGCTTATGCTGGGAGGATGTGGAGCAAGGAAACATCCTCCACTGCTAGTGGGACTGTAAACTTGTACAGCCACTTTGAAAATCAGTATGGCAGTTTCTCAGAAAATTGGAAATTGTTCTACATCAAGACCCAGCTATATCACACTCCTGGGCATACACCTAAAGATCACTCCATTCTACCACAAGGACACTTACCCAACTATGTTCATAGCAGCCTTTTTCATAATAGCTAGAAACTGGAAACAACCTACATGTCCCTTAACTAAAGAATGGATTAAAAAACAAAAAACATTAATTCAGTGGACTATTACTTGACTGTTAGAAACCATTACATCAGGCTAGAGAAATGGTTCAATGGTTAGGAGTACTGACTGTTCTTCCAAAGGTTCTGCGTTCAAATCCCAGCAACCACATGGTGACTCACAACCATCTATAATGGGATCCAATATCTGGTGTGTCTGAAGACAGCTACAGTATACTCATATAAATAAGATAAATCTTAAAAAAAAAAAAAAAAAGAAAGAAAAAGAAACATTAATTATATCACGCCATTTCCAGGCAAATGTATGAAACTAGAAAAAAAAAAAAATCATCCTGAGTGAGGTTAACCTGACCCAAAAACATGAACATGGTGTGTACTCACTTATAAGTGGATATGAACTGTAAAGTAAAGGATAACCATGGTACAATCCATAAACCCAGAGAGGCTAAGTAACAAGGAGGGCTTTAAGGGAGGTTGCAAGGATCTCTTTGAGAAGGGGAAATAGAATAGATTTCTCTAATGGACTAGGGGCAGGTGGGGTTGAGAACAGGATGGATCAGGTGGGAGGTGGGGTGAAAATACTGAGAGGAAACCACTGGATTTGGGGGACATTTCAAGTAGGAAAGGTAGGAACCTAATGCAACATGGAATCTTATCAGATTAACTAGCAAAAACTAGTAATGGTGGACAGAGAGCCTGAACCAGCCATCTTGGTTCTATAACCAAGAAAAGCCTCAAATGGAGGGATTGGGCTTCCACTCCATCCACAAAACCTTTGACCCACAGTGTGTCCTGCTTACAGAGTGTTCTGTAACCCTACCATAATCATCATCAGAGAGACTTTATCCAGCAACTGATGGGTGCAGATGCTGAGTCTCACAGCCAGACTATTAGAGGGAACTCTTGGAGGCGGAATCAGAGGGGTCAGGGACAGCACAAGAACACAGAATCAACTGACTGTGACTCATGGGGACTGGCAGAGATCAGGGAGCCTGTAGGGGTCTGACCTAGGCTCTGTATATATATTATGGCTGGGTAGCTTGGTGTTGTGTGGGGGGAGACTCCGAATAGTGGGAGTGGGGCCTGTTTCTGACTCTTGCCTCTTTCTGGGACCCTTTCCCTCCTACTGGGTTTTGTTGTCTAGCCTTGATGTATGTGCTTGGTCTTATTGTAGCTTGTTATACTATGTTTGATGTCTGTGGAAGGCATGCTGTTTTCTAAGGGGAGGTGGAGGAGGGTGGATCTGGGGGAGAGGGGAAGTGGGAGGGAGAGTATGGGGAGGAGAGGGAGGAAAAGTAGTTGGGATGAAACATGAGAGAAGAATGAAAATTTCTTAAAATGAATGGTAATTATATGTAAATTAGCAATTTAAGACAAAAGTAAATAGTCTTATTCTGGAATATTCCTCAATTTCTAAGATAATATTTTAACTTGATATTTTATATATTTATTGTGAGTTCGTGGCATGCTTCAGGAGAACTTTTGAGGGTCACTTCTCTCCTTCCACTGTGTGGGTCCCAGGGATAGATAGAACTCAGATTATCAGGTTTAGTGGCAAGTGTCTTAATCTACTAAGTCATCTCACTAACCCCAATAATAATGTTTTAACAATAGAGATATTACTAAATATCTTAATTTAGGCCTTCTTTTTTTGTTGTTGTTTTTTTCTTTTTTTGTTGTTGTTTTTGTTTTGTTTTTTCGAGACAGGGTTTCTCTGTGTAGCCCTGGTTGTACTGGAGCTCACTCTGTAGACCAGGCTGGCCTGGAACTCAGAGATCCACCTGCCTCTGCCTCTGCCTCCCAAGTGCTAGGATTAAAGGCATGTGCCACCACTACCCGGCAATTTAGGTCTTCTGAAACCCTTTTTTTCTTTAATACCTTTATTATGTTTTCTTTTTTGTCAGTATATCTCAAACAAATAATTGTGTACTGCCCAGTCATTAAGTAGATTTTGAATAAGGCTTTAGAATAAAATGCAAATTTTTTATTATACATCAAACTGTTTTGAAAAACTAAAAATTAATAAACTTTATAAATGTTTAATTTTTAAAGAGTGATTAGATGGGGCAAGTAGGATGGATCAGTGGGCAAAGGTGCTTGGGGCATAAGCCTGGTATCCTGAGTTTCATCCCCAGAACCCACATAAAGGTGGAAGAAGAAAGCTAAGATACCATCCAACCACCACACATGTGTGTACAACCCTTTGCTCCCCCCTTGTCATAGACACAGATACACTATAATTTAAAAGTGAAGCAAGATGGAAAATACCTCATTGTGCTTCAGAAACATCTATGAGTGTTGCAGTTTAAGGCTTGTGGCACCCTCATTGTGAGCAGATTTGTCAAGACTACTTTTCTAATGATATTGTCAGTGTTTTACAACAATATTGGCTAGCTAATAACCCCTGAGTAGCTTCTGAGTTAAGTGGAAGAAAAGAGACATACCTTTTTCACTATAAATCAAGTACTATAAAAAATTAAACGTTCAACTTGGTGCTATGGTTTGGATACAGTTTGAGTATGTTCTCAAAGGTCTTGGATCTCAGTGTGTGTCAGTGTACAAGTTGGAACATAAGAGGTAAAGCCTAGTAGGAAGTTATTGGGGTACACTGCCCTCAAAAGATGTGATTCCCCTTAAAACCCTAAGGTAATTCTCAGAGGACACTGGGGCCTGAGCTCACTAGTAGAGCACTGTCTGGTACACACAGGTTTGCCCTTGGTACTGTTAAAGCGGGGGACGGTCAGCACTTCCTTGTCAACACTTCTGCTGTGGGATTTTGTGGAGGTTAGAGAGCAGGGTCTTGGCTATGCAACTCAGACGAGCCTGGAACTCTTGGACTCAGCTCTCCTCCTACATCTACTACACTTTAGTTTGCAGTATCTTTTGAAAGAGCTCACTGTCACCATGTTCTGATAAAACAAACTGTAAATATTATCCAGAGTGTTCTCATAGTCACAATCTCTTCCTTGTATTATGACAGTTACTTGAACTTGCTTTTTAATTTTGCAGTGTGCATGCATGTGTCATGGCACGACCATGGCGGTTAGAGAACTTTGTGGAGTAGATGGCTTACCTTTACTTTTGTATGGGTTCCAGGGCACAAACTCATGTTGCCAGCTCACTCTTCTTGAGCCACCTAGCCAGCTCCTGTGACCATTACTTGAAACACATTTCTTTCTGAAACTATCAGTGTTTGTTACATTTCACTCAGTATTGGCTGGTATTTTTTTAATTCTTTGAAATATTATTCTTAGCTTTTATATTATAGTTTACTTATCATTTATTGAGGCAATGTCTCATTATATATGTAACGCTAGTTGGTCTGGAACTTGACAGAGATCTGTCTGCCTCTTCCTGAAGGCTGAGATTAAAGGTGTGAGAGTCACTGTGCATTAAAAAATTTCATCTGGTGGAGGCAGCACAGACCTTTGATCTCAGCAGTCAGGAGATAGAGGCAGGTGGATCTCTGTGAGTTTGAGGCCAGCCTGGTCTACAAAGTGAGTTCCAGGAAAAAAAAAAAAATCTGAAAGTAATTATAAAGGCTGGGAGTGTAGCCTTTTTTTTTTTTTTTTTTTTTTTTTTTTTTTTTTTTTTTTTTTTTTTTTTTGGTTTTTTTCGAGACAGGGTTTCTCTGTATAGCCCTGGCTGTCCTGGAACTCACTCTGTAGACCAGGCTGGCCTCGAACTCAGAAATCCGCCTGCCTCTGCCTCCCGAGTGCTGGGATCAAAGGCGTGCGCCACCACGCCCGGCGAGAGTGTGGCCTTTTATGTGTGTATAATTTCCTTGAAATCAGCTGAAGCCTAAATGTTCTCTTTTCCAGGTCTGTCATGCTAATCCATCAGAAAGGGCCCGCTTCATTCGCTGTATCTATAACTTACTGCAGTCATCTAGTCCTGCTGTAAAATATGAAGCTGCTGGGACATTGGTAACACTGTCAAGTGCACCAACTGCAATAAAGGTACTTTGATGACAGTATGATAGACATTCTGTCTTATCCTCATGCTTTAGTGACATTGAAGTTATTTATATGGTTACTTGCTATACTTAACAACACAGTCCAACATTTGACATCATTAACAGGACATCTATAAAGTCCCCACTTGAGAACCACACAACTGAGTTAGAAGGGGGGAATATCAATACCTCTCAACTTGGGTGTGGGTGGGTGGGGGCACATATCCCCACACCCACACAAAGCTTTAAGTAAGTACAATATTGTGCTGGCAGCATTCATATCTACCCTTGGCCACCAAGCTACAGGCTAGGCACGTGGTAGAGAGGACTACAGATTCTATAAGATGGCTTACCTTCTTAAATAATTCAGCCTTTTCTTTCTGCTTTCACACACTTAAAACATTTTACTGATCTTTTAAGATCTCTCTTCATAGCCAGGCATGGTGGCGCATGCCTTTAATCCCAGCACTTGGGAGGCAGAGGCAGGCGGATTTACCAGCCTGGTCTACAGAGTGAGTTCCACAACAGCCAGGGCTGCACAGAGAAACCCTGTCTCGGAAAAAACAAAACAAAACAAAATTTCTTTGGGGATCTTCAATAATAGATTATTGCATTTCTTTTCTTTAGTCCATCAAGATTTTGTCAAATACACTAATATGTTCAGAGAACAATTATTCTAGAAAGCCAGCTGGCATAAATTGTTGAATTTACTGTTTTACCTGTTAATACTAAAACACTTTACTTAGAAATAATTTTAAACTTAAAGGGAAGTCACAGAAATAGGACAGAGTTCCTTTACATGCCTCTTCTAGTGTCCTATAATGTTCATACCTTATGTAATCATATAATTGTCAAAACTAAATTAACATTGAAATTGTATTGTCAAATAAACTAGATTTTGTTCAAATTTCCCTTCAGGTTTTTGGTTAATGCCCTTTTCTGTTCTGTGATCCACTCTAGGATCTACAGTTTACGTTGCTATCTGTCTTAGTCTCCTCTAACCTTTAAATGTTATTTTCATGCCTTCATGAAGAATATGAGTTTGTTTATAGGAGATTCTGGAACATGAATTTGTCTCACGTTTTCTCATAATCACTGAGATTAGGCATTTGGGGAATAGCACAAAACCAGTCTTCTGTTGTCACACGTCCTCATTACAGGATAACTGTACACCTTCTTCATGACCAGTTAGGTCAAGATTGTCTCCCTGATTTGTTTACTGTTCTGATTTTTCTTGTTATATTCAGAATATATTCGAGGCACTTTGAGACTATAGATTTCTTGTCACTCCTCAGATTTGTTTCCACTAATTTTGGTACTGATAAATGGATTTTTCTCAGCAATAGTTATTACTAGATATCCTAAGGGTAACTTTATAGTACCTCATTGTACAGTTACTGTGGCATTTCTACATAAGAAAGCACTGATTTTTACTTTCCTATACTTTTTCATTTATATCAGTATGAATACTTAGTCTATGTATCATAATCCACTGTTACAATTGTATTGTTCAGGTTGTTCCAGCTTTGACCACTGAGAACTTTTCTAGATAGGCTACTTTTTCTTTTGATTTTTAAACTTGATCATTCTACAAACCATTATACTTTTTTTTTTTTTTTTTTTTGGTTTTTCGAGACAGGGTTTCTCTGTGTAGCCTTGGCTGTCCTGGAACTCACTCTGTAGACCAGGCTGTCCTCGAACTCAGAAAACTGCCTGCCTCTGCCTCCTGAGTGCTGGGATTAAAGGCGTGCGCCACCACGCCCGGCCCATTATACTTTTAAAAATCTTATGTAAAAACAATAACAGGGCACTAGGGATGTAGCTCATTTGCTAAAGTACTTAATTGGGATGTGCAAGGGTTTCAGTCACCAGTACTACCTCCTAAAAAGTTTAAATAGATGCTAGAATATTTCATAACAGATTATCTTTACATTCTTGCTTACCACTGTAATAAATATATAAAGATGAATTAAACTTTATCCCTGCCGGGCGGTGGTGATACCACCTTTAATTCCAGCACTTGGGAGGCAGAGGCAGGCGGATTTCTGAGTTTGAAGCCAGCCTGATCTACAAAGTGAATTCCAGGACAGCCAGGACTATACAGAGAAACCCTGTCTTGAAAAAAAAAAAACCAAACCCAAACTCTATCCCTGATGTGAAATGTGTTTAATAGCCATCCTCAGATTCTCTGTCCTCTTCTACTCTGTTTCCTTAGTTTCAGTCCATAAGTGTTTGCTTCTGTGGCAGCTCCTTTCCATCCTTGACTTTGTAATCCTTCCCATGCTTTGTAGTCTAGAGTAACACTGAGGCTTGTTACAATTAGGGGCCAGACATACACATATCTCTAAATGAAATGCATAAATGTTAGTATGAGTTTATTTTAGCTTCCTCGTGGCCTGGCAGGGAGGATCAGTTCTTATTTTCACAATAGTTGTTTTTCCAGAATGCATTTCTTTTTTTTTTTTTTTTTAAATAGGCTGCTGCTCAGTGTTACATTGATTTAATTATTAAGGAGAGCGATAACAATGTAAAGCTCATTGTCTTGGACCGCTTGGTAGAATTAAAAGAGCATCCTGCTCATGAACGAGTCCTGCAGGTAAGTTCTGTTCTTTATATTTAGATCATCCCCAAGTCTTGCCACTGTAGGTAACTTAACCTGGAACCTGAAGCCTGACAGTGTAAATTTGGGGCAACTGAGGTTTAACTCTTTATGTATATGAGTACACTGTAGCAGTCTTCAGACACACCAGAAGAGGGCATCAGGTCTCATTACCAATGGTAGTGAGCCACCATGTCGTTGTGGGATTTGAGCTCAGAACCTTCAGAATAGCAGTCAGTGCCACTGAGCCATCTCTCCAGCCCCACCCCCACCCCCACTCGAGATGTAACTCTTAAATCACAATCTCCTTTTAGGTCTTTCTACATGACATTGATTTGTTGAAGGTTAACTAAACTGGGTTTCCTCTAAAGTGTTCTTCCTCCTGGATATGGCTGGTTACTTTGCTGTGATGTCACTTAGCTTGTTCCTCTGACTTTTGTATTTTCCATGAAATAAGTTGGATCTAAAACTTGTAAACATTGTCATCTCAGCTGTGTTATGTGTGATGTCATCACTTCATGTCTCATTACACTAGGTGACCCCGAGTATCTACTTCTTCCTACACTACTAATTCCATTACTAATCAGAGGACTGAGGTGATGGAGGGCAACAAGTACTGTGGTGCGATTAGGATATTTTTCTTATGAAGAGAAACACAGGCCTCACTCTGTAGTTTGGGTTTTTTTCAGGATCTGGTCATGGACATCTTAAGAGTACTGAGTACGCCAGACTTAGAAGTGCGTAAGAAAACGCTGCAGTTAGCACTGGATCTTGTCTCATCTAGGAATGTTGAAGAGGTAAAACAGAACATTGATGACATTATTTGTAAGTTGTCCAGATAGAATGTAATTCTCACTTTTTTTTTTTTTTTTACTTTTTGTCCCCCATAGTTGGTTATTGTCTTAAAGAAGGAAGTAATTAAAACAAATAACGTGTCTGAACATGAAGACACTGACAAATACCGTCAGCTTCTCGTGCGAACACTGCATTCCTGCTCTGTCCGATTTCCAGATATGGCTGCAAATGTTATTCCTGTGGTGTGTAACTCTTATTATTTTACTTGTAAGATTCTAGATGTTTTTGTTTTTCTTCTACTGAAATTGCAACCATCTGAAATATAAAAATCTTCCTGTACAGTTTTGATTTTTATGTGTATTCCTATGCTGACTAGAGTAAGAACTCAGATTTCTTTCTCTTAATCCTCATCAAAAATTTTGCTGCACACACGACTATTGAGACTTCTGTTTATATACTAGTGTCTGTCTCAGCTTATGGTTTGTTTTATATTTTGAAAATCACTAACTTCTATTCTTTGTTCATTAATTTATTTCTGACTTTATATAATTTTCTTTCTGGAAACTTATAACTGCCCCATTTCTCTTTTTTTGTTAGTTAATGGAATTTCTCAGTGACAGTAATGAAGCAGCAGCTGCTGATGTCTTGGAGTTTGTTCGTGAAGCCATTCAGCGCTTTGACAACCTGAGAATGCTGATTGTTGAGAAGATGCTGGAAGTCTTCCATGCTATTAAGTCTGTCAAGTAAGTGTAAATTACACTTAATGTAAAGTTTAGCATTTTTGTCAGTTTCTATTTTAAAAGAGTCAACTAGTAGAAAATAAAATAGAGAAGAAATAAAATATACTATACACAAAATCATCCACCATCATTCTCAGTTTGTAGTGCATAGAATTGTTTTAGTTAGGTTTCTGTATTCTAATTCTAAAACATTGTGAATCACAGAATGACCAAGAAACATTTTTTTAATCATTGTACTTAAAATCATCGTTTGAATACCTATTAACTTATGTCACCATTAGCATTTATTGAAAAGGTTTGAAAAAACAACCTGAATATGACAATATGTTAGATTCCACTAGCCTTTGTTTATCAGAAAGGGTTGTTGAATAAAAATTTTTGCTTTATTTATTGCATTTACCGGATAAACTACAAGATATTTATAATATGTCATCTTAAATAGGATGGGACCAGAACAAGGTTGGTTCAGTAATGTGAAAGTGACTGAAAGGTATACATACATACATATGCATACATCATACACATATTATATATAATATGTGTATGTCAGTTATAAGAAAAAAATCCTATCAAAGCTTTCCTTTTGATAGCTGAAATCTTCTGGGGCTTTAATTTCTATGGTTGATTTTATTTTTCTAAATAAATTCAGTTAAAATCTATGAAAAAGGGATAGCTAAAAATTTTATCCAGTTTAACATTTTAAAACAGAAAATTGCTGCTATCTTTGTTAACTGTCTCAGGGTTTCTATTGCTATAGAGAGACACCATGACCACAGCAACTCTTATAACAGAAAAATGTTTAAGTTCAGAGGTTTAGTCCATTGTCATGGTGGGAAGCATGGTGGCAGGCAGGCCAACATGGTGCTGGAGAGGTAGCTGAGAGTTCTACATCTGGATCCACAGGCAGTAGGGAGTGACTATGTGTCACATTAGGCATAGCTTGAACATAATATGACCTCAAAGCCTGCCTCCATAGTGACACACTTCCTAACAGAAAGGCCATACTGACTCCAACAAGGTCACACCTACTCCATCAAGGCCCCTCATAATAGTGCCACTCCTGATGGCTAAGCATTCAAACACGTGTCTGTGGGGCCATCCTATTCAAATTTCCCCAGTAACATTTTAGGTTGGGAATTGCTTTGTTCTTGTGATGGGACACTACTGTATAGCCTAGCCTGTGTGCCTTTATTATAAATATGTACCTACTACAGCTGGCTGTCTTTGCTTACTTTAATGTTTTCTGTGTGGTCCCTAGGTAAACACTGTACCAGTGAAATGACCCCCAGCCCCAACCAGATTTTCTTCTATATATGTCATTCTACTCAACATTTTTCGTCTTGCAGTGATTGCAGATAAAAAGTGAAATGAATTTAAAAATTATATTCAAGTGATATATTTCTCATAGTAGAAAGTAATAAAGCCAAATTTATTTTAACTGTCCCCTAAATGAATGCCTGTGGGAAACATTTTGCTATTTTAACTTTTACTGCTCAACTCACTAGTTTTAGAATGTGCCTAAGGACAGTGAATGCAAATAGGTATTTTCCTAGCTTCCCATTTGTTACAGTCTTTCTGAAATGTTCCTCTTCCAGAATACAAAATCCTGCTTTCTTGCTTTACCTTAAATTCACAGAGAAGTGTTTGTGCATCAAGATTTGTTCCCAGGTTTGTATTTCAGATCTTACATTCTTGTCTTAGGATTTACCGAGGAGCATTGTGGATCCTGGGAGAGTACTGCAGTACAAAGGAAGACATTCAGAGTGTGATGACTGAGGTCCGCAGGTCCCTTGGGGAGGTATGTTTGTATGATGCTCTGTGCTTTAAAGATTTATTTTTATTTATTATATGTAAGTACACTATAGCTGTCTTCAGACACTCCAGAAGAGGGCACCAGATCTCGTTACGGATGGTTGTGAGCCACCATGTGGATGCTGGGATTTGAACTTATCACCTTCGGAAGAGCAGTCGGGTGCTCTTACCCGCTGAGCCATCTCACCAGCCCTGCTCTGTGCTTTAGAAAACTCTGCTGTGCTGGCAGTGCAGCTCAGTGGTAGAATCCATGCGTGGTGTGCATGCAGTCCTAGTCAGTCCTGGTACAGAACAACAGCAATTGATACTTACGTAACCATTCACTTAGGTGTTTTTGTTATGTAGTGTTTGAGCTAAAGAACACTGAAAATTATATTTTAATTACCCAGATAAATAAACCTCAGGGGCTATAGAAAATTAAAAGTGTTTCCCCCTCCCCCTGCTTCCATGAGAACTAGTAACACCTGTTCAAATAATCATTTGTTTATCTTTGGGTAAGATTTTGTTTGAGCAGAATGTCTGTGCAGCTAGTAAAATTTTTTTCTTTTTTTTGTTTTGTTTTTGTTTTTGTTTTTCAAGACGGGGTTTCTCTGTGTAGCCTTGGCTATTCTGGAACTCTATTTATAGACTGGCCTCACACTCAGAAATCTGCTTCCCTATATCTCCCAAGTGCTGGGTGGGATTAAAGAGAAGTGTGCACCACTACTGTTGGCTTTTTTTTTTTTCTTTTTTAAGATAAGATCTCACTATGTAGCCCTGATTGGCCTGAAACTCACTATATAGACTTGACTGGCTTTGAATCAAGGATCTACTGATGTACTTGCCTCTAGCTCTTTTTTTTTTTTTTTTTTTTTTTTTTTTTTTTTTTTTTTTTTTTTTTTTTTTTTTTTTTTTTTTTTTTTTTTTTTTTTTTTTTTTTTTTTTTTTTTTTTTTTTTTTTTTTTTTTTTTTTTTGATAATTTCTTTATTTACATTTCAAATGTTACCCTCTTCCCCTAAGCCCTCTATCCTGTCCCCCATCCTCTTGCTTCTATGAGGGTGTTTGGTCACTAACCCACCCACTCCTACCTCCCAGCCCTCAGATTTCCTTATACTGGGGCATCACCTGCCTCTAGCTCTTGTAAGGATGTGTGCCACCATGCCTAGCAATAGCTGCAAACTATGCTATTGCTGATTTGCCTTGAAAGCCTATCTGAGAGCAAGGCTAACTTGAGACTGTTAATGTACTAATATTGGAATATTCATTCATCAAAACAACTTCATGGTAGAATTCAGAGAACAATGGACTACTTTGTCAGGAGACCTGGGTTCTTTACTAATTAGGCATTAGCTCTGAGACCTTCACTTTTTTTTTTTTTTTTTTTTTTTGGTTTTTCGAGACAGGGTTTCTCTGTGTAGCTCTGGCTGTCCTGGAACTCACTTTGTAGACCAGGCTGGCCTCGAACTCAGAAATCCGCCTGCCTCTGCCTCCCGAGTGCTGGGATTAAAGGCGTGCGCCACCACGCCCAGCTCGAGACTTTCACTTTTAAGTTCCTTAACTACCTAAACTTTTTTTCATCTCTAAAATAAAGGACATAAAATAGGTTTAATTAAAGACTCTTAGAGTTCTTCATACATGAGAAATTTAAGGCAACATGTTGACAAACAAGCTGTAGCAGCCCTGTGATCAACTAATAGGGTGGTTGGGGAAGTTACTTATACATTTCATTTCACAGAGATGAGGGTTGTTTTAGTTCATATTTTCAGAGGAAGAGATAAAGAGAAGGAATGAGGCCCAGAAAGCATCTACTTTGCTAAACACTGTCCTGCCCATTTTTCTGTTAAGGAATTGTTCAAAAAGAATTAAGATTCTCCCTTAATAGATTCAGAAATGACGCTCGAAACTATTGTGCAATTCAACATCGAACAATCAGTAAATGGTGGTGTGGGAATTCACATCAGAATCACTGACTATAAACCTGTTCCTCCCACAGAGCTCTACAGTCAAAATGCCTTCTGTATAAAGCTGATTGACTATTCCAATGTAACTTTACTTAAATCATTGTTTCCATTTGGCTTTTAGATACCAATTGTAGAATCAGAAATAAAGAAAGAAGCTGGTGAGTTAAAACCAGAAGAAGAAATAACTGTTGGGCCCGTTCAGAAATTGGTTACAGAGATGGGCACCTATGCTACTCAGAGTGCACTCAGCAGCTCCAGGCCTACCAAGAAAGAAGAAGACAGGTAACAGCCTCTGCGCCCTGCTGGCTGAACTGCTCTACTGTTCCTCTGTGGCTTCTCTCTCTCTCTCTTTTTTTTTTTTTCTTTTGGTTTTTCGAGACAGGGTTTCTCTGTATAGCCCTGGCTGTCCTGGAACTCACTTTGTAGACCAGGTTGGCCTCAAACTCAGAAATCCGCCTGCCTCTGCTTCCCGAGTGCTGGGATTAAAGGCATGTGCCACCAAGCCCGGCAGTTTCTTTCTCTTAATAGTTTTTGATGCTTAAGTGAAAATATTTGCCATTTAAGGTCTTGAAATACGGTTGTGTGTAAGGTTTCCCTCTGAAATGGGCTCTGTAATTTTAGTCTTTTGTTTCTACTGTTCACATTGAAGTAAATATTCTTATAAAACCTACTCACATAGGAAATGCTGTGTTTATATTTAAGTCTGATTGCTTGTTAGTTAGTATCAGAAAGATATTTTGATGTTTTCCCTTTTTCTTTTCTTTTTCTTTCTTTCCTTTATTTATACATTTCTGTCTTGGACTAGAACTCAGGGCTATTCACATGCTGGGTTAGTCCTTTGCCACTGGAACTATAGTCTCAGTACAAATTGTCCAGTTGTAATTGATAAAGTAACATTTCGATTTTTTTACCTCTTTATTTTGCTTTCTGTGTTTATAAGAAGATGAAAAAAAAAATGATGGTACAGTGTCACTGAGCACTTCTTATGTACTAGAAGCTACACTAAATAGTTGGCCTCACAGTCTTGACAGCAGCCCTTTGAGAGAGAGTGTACTATCTCCATTTTCAAGAAGAGGAGTTTCAGACCTAGAGAACCCTATATAAGTAACTCTGTGAAAGAGTACATAAGCTGGCACTTGGAAGTAGCATATTAGCTCCAGTACATCTATCCTTAATTAAACATCCTTTTCTTTTTGTTCTTTGGACTGCTAAGTTATTTAAGAAAAATATTAGTTATATATTCTTTTTCATTTTGAGAACTAATGAGGAATTTAACTGAGGTCCTTATCACCAAACAGGAAATAAGTAGCTAACCTGAACCATTTATACAAAAGCTACATGCTGCTTCAGGATTTGTGGAGTTTTATCTTTGTTAATTCCTTTGCAGACCACCCTTGAGAGGGTTCCTCCTGGATGGAGATTTCTTTGTTGCTGCCTCCCTTGCCACAACTCTAACCAAGATTGCATTACGCTATGTAGCGTTGGTTCAGGAGAAGAAAAAGCAAAACGTATGTTTACTTATTCTGTATTTGCCCAGTCATTGATTACTAAATGTTTACTCTGTTGAACAGTGAAAAACTTCAAAGATAATGCTGAAGGTCATGTCATAAAAGAGCTTAGTAGGGGAAATAGACACAGTAGTATAACATGACTAAAAAATTGACAGAGAAATACAGAAATGATATGATTAGTCTGAAGAATGAGGAGGAGGGGTTACGAAGTCACTTCTGTAGGCTGGGGTTCTTTATCAGCCATTGAAAGCAATGGCCTTTTCTCATTAGCATTTTTGTTGTTGTCTGTTTTATCTTAAAATGTCTCTGAAATAGTTCCTGTCTATAGTTGGAACCTAATTACAACTCTGACAGTTCAGATTATACTGTTATTTACAATAGTGTGCTTCCACAGTAGTGTGCTTCCACAATAGTGTGCTTCCACAGTAGTGTGCTTCCACAGTAGTGTGCTTCCGTTTTCTCAAGCCTTACCAGCCCACACCTGTAAATCCTAGCACTTACAGGGCTTGGTCAGGAAAATCTGTGTTTGCAGCCTGCCTGAATTACATAATATGACTGTTTCAGGAGAAAAGAAAAATATAAGTATCCCTTTTTCAATATTCTTTCTGTTGTCTGGATCAAGACAAAAAGTGACCAGATATTGAGAGTTGGAAACAAGACAAAGTTCAAGCACCTTCCAGAATACTTTTTCCTGAATTTAAAAATTGTGGTAAAAAGAATACATAGTCTGAAGTTTACTATTTTAACAATTTTTAATTGTTCAGTTAAGTGGTACTAAAAATATTCACATGTTAAGCAACATGGCTGCCATTCCTCCCAGTGCTTTTATTATCATCCTAAAATGAAATTTGTACACAGTAACAGTAGCTCCTCTGCTTGCCCTCCTGTCCCCAGTCCCTCCTAACTTTTAATTATCTTTTTTTTTTTTTTTTTTTTTTTTTTTTTGGTTTTTCGAGACAGGCTTTCTCTGTGTAGCCCTGGCTGTCCTGGAACTCACTTTGTAGACCAGGCTGGCCTCGAACTCAGAAATCCACCTGCCTCTGCCTCCCAAGTGCTGGGATTAAAGGCGTGCGCCACCACCACCCAGCTATACTTTATTTTTTAAAATAGAGTGTTTATGTGTATGTTTGTATGTGGTGTTTGAAAGGATGCACCTGTGTGTACCCTTGCATAAATGTGGAGGTCAAAGAACAACCTCAAGTATGAGATAGGACCTTTCTTGTTGTTTACAATTGCATTGCATGCTCCAGGTTAGCAGCCTTCAAAGAGATTCTTCTATATCTGGCATCTCCCCGAAGGAGTGCTAGGATTAGATATATACCATTGTGTCCAGCTTTTCACATGGGGTCTGAAGATCCACACTGAGGTTGCGTACAAAACCATCTCAGCTGTCTTATTCTAGGTGCTGTGTTTAAGTGGAATCAGCAGGCCCTATTCTTCTGGGTGTTTCACATACCATAATAGCTTCATACATATGGTACCAGGATTCCTTTTTTTAAGGCTGAGTAAAAGTACATTGTGTTTGTGTGTGCATGTGAGAGAGAGAGTATGTGTGTGTGTGTGTGTGTGTGTGTGTGTGTGTGTATATAACATTTTCTTTACATTTTGTCGTAAATAACAGTTAATTATCTGAGCTGAGCATGGTGGCAGCTGCCTTTAATCCCAGCTACCTGAGAAAGAGATAGAGTCAGGAGAATCAGGAATTCCAGATCATTTTCAGCTAGAGAGGGAGTTTGAGATCAGCTTGAACTACAAGAGGCCCTATCTCCAACCAAAAAGTTGGTTATTTTTAATTTTTCTATGCATTTATCACCTGATATTTTCTTTTTGCCTAATTAATTTGATTATTCTTTTTTCTTTTCTTTTCTTTTTTTTTTTTTTCCGGTTTTTCGAGACAGGGTTTCTCTGTATAGCCCTGGCTGTCCTGGAACTCACTTTGTAGACCAGGCTGGCCTCAAACTCAGAAATCCACCTGCCTCTGCCTCCTGAGTGCTGGGATTAAAGGCGTGTGCCACCACGCCCGGCTGATTATTCTTATATATCAATTAGTAAGCAATTCTTTAAGAATCAATGTGCCTGTAACCCAAGCACTTAGGAGGCAGGATTGCAAGATTGAGGGAAGCTAGACTGATGAGTCACATAGCAAGACCTTGTCTGGGGAAAACGTGTGTGTGTGTGTGTGTGTGTGTGTGTGTGTGTGTGTGTGAAAAAGAGCACCGAGTACTTACTTTCCTAAAACAATTTTTTTTTAAAGATTTATTTTATTTATTATATGTAAGTACACTGTAGCTGTCTTCAGACACTCCAGAAGAGGGCACCAGATCTCGTTAGGGATGGTTGTGAACCACCATGTGGTTGCTGGGATTTGAACTTATCACCTTCGGAAGAGCAGTCGGGTGCTCTACCCGCTGAGCCATCTCACCAGCCCAACAATTTTTTTTTAACTTGGAAAAAAATTATCTTCCTGATATAATAAAGATAAGCAAGGAATGTTATAAGAGAATGCAGCTTTGTGATAGAGAAACTGCTTCACATTATATAATGTCCTGGTTTTAAAAAAAGTAAATAAAGAAACTTGAGTAGAGTCTCTTAGGACTGCAACACTTAACTACGAATTTGTTAATGTTGTAGGGACGATAGAAAATTGAAAGATGGGGTCGGGAAACCCTCCAGAGTTTGAATTTGCTAGTATCTGTCTTAACATTTTTTACTGATTGAAAAACAATAATTTTGTACTTTAAAAGTGCATTTTTCACTCAGCGTGTAACAAACACTTCCCCATGTTTTTATAAACTCTTCCTAGTTGTATTCATAATATTTAATTGCTTTGCAATTTAAGCATCCAACTGTTTTTATCTTAAGAATCCAAAGTGATTTCCTCAGGATTGGTTGTATCACTAGGAGAATGTTGGTTGATAGCATTTTTTTTTTTAAGATTTATTTTATTTTATTATATGTAAGTACACTGTAGCTGTCCTCAGACACTCCAGAAGAGGGAGCCAGATCTCGTTACGGATGGTTATGAGCCACCATGTGGTTGCTGGGATTTGAACTTATCACCTTCGGAAGAGCAGTTGGGTGCTCTTACCCGCTGAGCCATCTCACCAGCCCGGTTGATAGCAGTTTAAAGAAGCAGATTTCTAGCCGGGCGTGGTGGCGCACGCCTTTAATCCCAGCACTCGGGAGGCAGAGGCAGGCGGATTTCTGAGTTCGAGGCCAGCCTGGTCTACAAAGTGAGTTCCAGGACAGCCAGGGCTATACAGAGAAACCCTGTCTCGAAAAACCAAAAAAAAAAAAAAAAAAAAGAAGCAGATTTCTTGCAGAGTCTAGTTAACACACTTAGCTATGCTTTGTACAAAGGTGGGTGCTTGTTTTTTTCTGTCTCATCAGCATGCCTCGATTTGTGCCATTCCCCTCTCTCCATTCTGCATTTACTTGAATTGTGACGTAGGTCTGAACACAGGTCCTCACACTTGTGTTGCAAGAGTTCTACCAGTTGCACCACCTCCCTCTTCCACTTACAATTTTGAAAGATTGTTTTGTAAAAACTGAGTTCCCAGTTGGCATTGTTTTCTCCCAGTGCGATAAAGGTGTAGCTCCCATTGTCTTCTGCCTTCCTCATGAGAAATCCTGTCACTCCTGCCAGTCCATGGCTGGTTTTAGATTATTCTTATCATGGGTTTTAGCAGTTTGATTTGTCCATGGCTCAATGTGATTTTCCTCATGTTTCTTCTGTGCTTCATTGAGCTTTGGGGGTCGAGGATTTACAGTTCTTAATAGATTTAGGAAATTTCTGGTCATAGTTTTTTCAGACATTGTTTTTTACACTCCGTCTGCAGGCAGGGTTCAACCTTGGGGACTTACACCTACTTTTCTGCAAGTTCTTCCCTGGCCTTCAGGAGTTTTTCATATGTGGACCTAAGTCGGTCCTCAGCTAAAGATGGTCAAGGGCATAGAGCATCTATGTATAATGTCACAATAATATACATGAGATTCAAAATATAACATGGAATTCGATTATGTTCTTTAATTGTAGACCTGATAATAGAGATTTCATTATGAAGTCTGAGGAAAAGTCATTTAAGGTTGCAGTATAAAAATGAAGCTAGCCTAATAGGTGGCTGTACTTACCCTTGCCATGAATGGCATAGCCTCACATAATGTGTCTCCTAATGCAGTACAGTTAGGAACATTAAACAGCACCTGCTCTGAATTGCAGCCAAGAGTAGTGAGCGTCCTGGTGGATTTTTGTTTGTTTAATTTGTGTGTGTGTGTGTGTGTGTGTGTGTGTGTGTGTGTGTGTATGTGTATGAATGCCTCCTTATCTTATTTGTACTACATACATACAATGCTCACAGGGGCCGGAAGAGGCATCAGATGCCCTGAAACAAGAGTTTCAAGTGGTCATGAACCTATGAGTCTAACCAGGGTTCTGTGTAAGAACATCAAGTGCTTTTAACCACTGAGCCATCTCTTTATCTTGGCTCTTAAAAAAATAAAATCTTGTGTGATTAAAAACAGACAGAAAAGCCAGGAGGTGGTGGGTCACACCCTTTATCCCAGCTCTCAGGAGCCAGAGGCAGATGGATCTCTGTTAAGTTCTAGGCTGCCTGATCTACAGGGGGAGTTCAAGGGCAGCCAGAGGGCTACACAGTGAAACTGTGTTTTGAAAAACCAAAGAAACAAAACAGACAAAAACAGGAAACTGGTCAAGTTTAAAAGACACTGAAGAGAATAGTAGCTGATAAAATGTGTGAAGCTGATCCTGGGTTTTAAAGTAAAATATACACATTTTGAGGTGATTTAGGAAGCTATTTGAATTCAGGGTATAGCACATGTATTTAGGGATTGTTCAGTATCTCAAATAAGAAATCAATACTTTTGATTTTATAGGAAATTGTACTCGTTCTTAGTAAATAGTTGCTAATATATTTATGAGAGAGAATTCTTGTTTTTATATGGCCAGCCAAAGTATATGAGTTAATAAAAAAGAAAATAGGAAGGTCTGGGGAGCTAGTTTAGTCAGTAAAGTACAGTCTTGAGACTGAAATCTTATAATTTTGAGAACCTGAATCCTGTCCCCAGCACCCATACAGAAAATCAAGTACAGTGACAAGCTTGAAGTCTGAGTAGAGGCAAAGACAGAAGTATCTCTGGGGCTTGTTGGCCATCTAGACTAGCCCAATCTCATTGAGCCTCAAGTCCCAGAGTAAGGTCCTGCCTCAAAAGCAAGCTTGACCCTGCCTGCCTCCACATGCATGCTCCCACAGGGAAGTGAACACACGGAAAGCAGGTATGCCTAAGAGGTCACCAATTGCTGAAGAACATTGTTCTTTCAGCTTTTCTGGTGGGTTTAAAGAGAAAACCATTAAAAGTCCTTGCTACTTTTCAACCAAGGGTCAGTAAAGTCTTAGAGTGACTGACAGAACAAAACAGGTAAAAGGGTATGGGAATATCTAGGGAAATAAAATCTGAACAGTTTGCTTAATTCAGGTGCGTTCTGGAATTGTCTGTTAGTTATATTTGAGTGACATAGGGGAATCATAGCAATAACCAATTTCTCTACTTTTGCAGTCTTTTGTTGCTGAGGCTATGTTGCTTATGGCAACTATCCTTCATTTGGGAAAATCCTCTCTTCCTAAGAAGCCAATTACTGATGATGATGTAGATCGAATTTCCCTGTGCCTCAAGGTCTTATCTGAATGCTCACCTTTAATGAATGACATTTTTAATAAGGAGTGCAGACAGTCTCTTTCCCAAATGTTGTCTGCCAAACTCGAAGAAGAGAAACTATCCCAGAAGGTAAGGTATATATGAAAAGTCTATAGAGTGCTTCATAAGTTGGGTTTTTTTTTTTTTCCTTTTTAATCGTGTTGGTTTTTCAGTCTCTGTTTAAGTCTGTCCCTGGAAAGATTTATGAAAAGCTATTGTTCTTTCCATACAAAAGACATGTGCATTGCTTTTTCAACACAGAAAGAATCCGAAAAGAGAAATGTAACAGTACAACCAGATGACCCCATTTCCTTCATGCAACTAACTGCTAAGAATGAAATGAACTGCAAGGAAGATCAGTTCCAGCTGAGTTTGTTGGCAGCAATGGGTAATACTCAGAGGAAAGAGGCAGCAGATCCCCTAGCATCCAAACTTAACAAGGTAACGGTATCAGATATATGACTTGTTTGGCGTTTGTTCATTTTAGGTGGGTCTCACTGTGTAGCCCTTGCTGACCTGGAACTAACTGCTTAGACCAAGCTTGCCTCAAACTCATAGATCTGCTGACCTCTCTCCCAAGAGCTGAGATTAAAGGCTTGTGCCACCAAGACCAGTTGAAAATTTATTTAAATTGGCTACTTACAAATAAGTGACTGGTCCTGCTATGCATATGTGACTTTTTTTGTTATTATTTTAATTAAATAACTAGTTACATAGAATTGAGTACATGGGAGCTTATGTGTGCATATATGTATGTCTATGCTAATGATGATAGCAGGCAAACACTGTACCACTGAGCTATATATACCTCCAGTCCTAGCATCTGTTTTTACCAAGTCCTTGTGATATTTAGGTCTGTGAAACTTCATTTGAATCACACATGGTAGTACACATCTGTAATCTCAGCACTTACAGAAAGATTACAAAGCTAGGGGCAGTCTGGGCTACCTAGTTAAAAGGCAGACTATCAGCTAGTTATCCATCACCTGTGGGATGAGTGAACAGTCTCAAGTTGGCCTGACCATTACAGATAAAAGTCAGTAACAGAATCAGAACTACTAAAGCTTTTTATTGTTCAAAACTGAGAATTGGCATTTGGGAAGCTGAGAGAGCAAGACCACAAGTTTGAGGCCAGCTGAGGCTCTATAACTATGCTTCAAAAACCAACAAATTAAAACCTGTTAGCAACAATCTTACACTTATAAGTTTTTAGATTTCTCTTTTAATTGTGGTAAAAATTACAGAACATAAAATTTACTGTTTTAATCTGGTCTTGTTTTGCTTCATTCCGCTGCTGAGCTCCCTTGCTTCAGCGGGTTACTTGTGTTTCATAACTGCAGCCATCTCCAGAACGTCTCCATCTCATGAAACTGAATTTTATACCCATTAAACAGTAACGGGCCATTCCCATTTCCTGCTGCTCCTGGCAGCTAGCAGACCATTTTCCCTTTCTGATTTTGACTACTTCTACTGCTCATATAAGTGGAATCACTGTGTTTTTGTTCTTTTTGACTGGAATTTTTCACTGCGTATAAAATAATGTTTTCATTATTCCGCATGTTTACAGTATATAAACAATTTACTTTAAAAAAAAATTATTCTTAACATTTATGTATTTGTTTGGTGGGTTGGGAGTGTACTCTATGGGTGGGGCTCAGATTGTCCATCTCTGCAGCATGTACATTAACTCACATGTGTTTGAGGTCAGACACAGCTTAACAGGATTTGGTTCTCCTGCCTGGTGGATCCTAGTATTGAATTCATCAGGCTAAGTTGTTTCATTCTTTGATTATGTCTGTTTTTGTTTTGACAGGTCACTCAGTTGACAGGTTTCTCTGATCCAGTGTATGCAGAAGCTTATGTTCATGTCAATCAGTATGATATTGTCTTGGATGTTCTTGTTGTAAACCAAACCAGTGACACTTTGCAGAACTGCACGTTAGAGTTAGCTACTCTAGGTAAGGAAATGTATCCTAAAGAAAGTTTTTATGTAATAAATCTTCAGGATGAGTTACTACGAAAAGGTCATAGCTTTCAGTATAAAAGATCCTTTTGAGAACTTTTTAACATTGTTTATAATCAAGGCTTAGTTTACAGTTTAAATTTTTGTCTCTGTGAACTACCAGTTTTCTGAACCTTTATCATACTGACTGACTTAGGCTTTTTGTGTGACTCAGTGGGTTCAGTTCTGAGTTTGAGACAGTAGTTGTTTGAATTTGTGGAGTACTTGCCTAGCATGCTTAAGGCTTCCGGTTCAATCTGCAGTCCCACATTCACCAGCGTGGTGGCCTATGTTTGTACTTCTGTCACTTCAAGAAGACAGGGATTTCAGGAGTTCAAGGTTGTTCTCAGCCACACAACCAGTTCCAAACCATTCTAGTCTATATGATACCCTCTCTCAAATAATTAAAAACACATTTACTAAGTAGTTCACTTAGTTAAAATTTAAATTGCCTTGGTAGAGAATTAAGTATTTTCTGTTCCCTGCCACATGGGGTCAAAGCAATGCATCATTATTAACATTTTTCAACATGTGTTTTTTTTTTTCTTGATAAAGACATAGATTAGATTCTGTAACCATGTGTACATCTTGTTTTGAAATTATATATGTAAAACAGTGTAGTGCCTCCAGGTATGGTTTATGCAGTAGTTAAGGGACATTAGGATTTTAGAGAAGTTATGCTTTACCCTATTTTCAGTGAGTCATATCTTAAAGAGTGCACAGGTATTTTGAAGGGTATCTTACCCCTTTGTAATGGTATATATAGGTTAAACTTTCTGAGAAGTTCATAATCATTCATTCAAATAAAAGTGGTATACTCCTTCCACTCATGAATATAGTTATTCTGTGTAGAATATAGAATTATGCCTATTACCTTTTTAAAATGGTTGTGTGGATTAATATGATTGCCAAGAATAGTAGATGATTTCCTTATTTATTTCTTTATAATGTTTGAAACATATACTTCTCATTTTTCTCATTTTTCTTATTTTTCTAGAAACTATTAACTTGTATACATTCTAAAACTGTTTCATGATTAATAAATGTATTTTTAGCTATATCCAAATTCTTGTTTATTTTCTCTTAGGGGATCTGAAACTTGTGGAAAAACCATCTCCTTTGACTCTTGCTCCTCATGACTTTGCAAATATTAAAGCTAATGTCAAGGTAGCATCAACAGAAAATGGAATAATTTTTGGCAATATAGGTATGGTTTTGTTTTATGGCATGTGATAGTTGAGTGTTTTTTTTTTTTAAAGAATTTGGTAGTATGTACTTATGGACGTGCTTGAGGGCAGAACATGAATCCGCTTATTTATAGGGTACTTTGTATGATAACCAAGCATTGTATTACATTTTAGGTAATACCAGATTGAGCTGATGGAGGATTCATATTCCTCAGGAAACCACTAGACAGAATAAAAGGACAGATGTAACAACAATGTAGTTAGGATTAGTTTTATACACGGCATACTTGGGGGGCATATAGAAAGCATTGTAATGTGGGAAGCTGTGTAAAGAAAGATTTGTTATTAAGGAATAACATTTGTACTGGTCATAAAAATTCATATAGGTCCTTGTAGCCAAGCACACAGGAATATTTCAAACATTGAGATAAACTTGTACAGAAGAATTCAGTCAGTATTTTCTAGCAATTTCTGGTATAGGGATAAACTACCATAGTAAGGAACAACAGATATGTCTTAAGATGGTTAAGGTCAAATAAGGGAAAACAGATATGCAAAACAAGTATTTCCATATATAAAGCTAAATATAATGAGAGATACCTATGAGCAGTGAGTGAGTCCATGAAGGGATTTGGTCAGTTTTCAAAGTGTTATAAGGATTGAAAAGTTAGGAAGGGCTTCACAGCTCATGTTGAGTTGGATTTTAAACAATCAGGAAGTAATCCACAGAGGATTGACTGCAGGCAGAGTAAATGCACATGGAACGATGTGCTGAGCACATCGTCAGGGAAGCTGACCCTGCTTGCCCTGCAGAAGAGTTGAGTACTTATCCATGGAACAGGAAGACACTGGAGGATGACAGTGAGATGTATAGTTAAATATTTCTACAGCCAGGGCTATACAGAAAAACCCTGTCTCAAAAAAAAAACAATTTCTGTGACAGCAGTAAAAATGAGAACTCTGTAGAGGATATAGAAGATTGCCTGAGTAGGCTATATAAATATTCACCAAGAAATTTTTTTTCACTTGAAGAAACCAAGTACTACCTAAACTGACAGAGCAGTGCTTAGGGTAGAAAGGAGGGGAGGAGATAGAGTCCTTAGGGGTATGTCTTTAGATACAGGACTGTAAACTAAAGGAAGACAGTTTTGGTAACCCTCAGTTTTCCCTAAAAGTAAAAAGAGAACTTAGACCCCTATCAGAGTATAACTTTAAATTTAGGTTTTAGTTTTAGGGTCCCCCCCAGGTGGGGGCCAAGGGGATGGTGATGGACAGTGCTTGTTGTTAGTTGGTTGTTTTCTTGAGACATGGTTTCTTAGTGTATCTCTGGCTATCCTGAAACTCATTTTGTAGATCAGGCTAGCCTCGAATTTGGAGACTGGTTTGCCTCTGCCTCCCAAGTGTTGGGATTAAAGGTGTACACCTAACTTTGATTTTTGGGTTTTTTTTTCCTGAGACAGAGTCTCACTGGGTAACCCAGACTAGACTCAAAGTAATATTTCTACTTTAGCTCCAACTTCTGAGATTATAGGCATGTACTGTCCATCACAGCCATCCCAGATTATGTCTTTCTAGGGAAGAGACAGTCTTAGAGACAGATAATCTTATATTATGAAATTGCATCAACATATAACCAAATATTAGGAGGAAAAGTTTAGATTTATAACTAGATCTCAACTATGAGACTACTGAACTATTTGTGTATCTAGTGTAGTACCTGGCCCATTATAGCCGCTATATAAATATTCACCAATTTAAGCGTAACAACAACAGACAAAGTGTACCTGAGCCTAAGTCCTAAGTCTTAAGTCCTATTGCTTATCAGCTCGGTAACCTGAGATAACTTATTTGACTTACTTGCTTTCCTAATCTATGAAATGGAAAATAGTAAGGTAGAATTGGTGGCACTATTCAATTGGTAATATTTATAAAGCACTTAGAATCTAGTATATATAAATATTTGCTAATATCATAAATATTTGTTATTTTAAACAAACTTCTACCCTCTGGGGATCTTTCTATATGTTTATTACAGTTTATGATGTTTCTGGAGCAGCAAGTGACAGAAACTGTGTGGTCCTCAGTGACATCCACATTGACATCATGGACTATATCCAGCCTGCAACTTGCACTGATGCTGAGTTCCGTCAGATGTGGGCCGAATTTGAATGGGAAAATAAAGTTAGTCGTTGAGAGGTTTCTTATGCATATCTTCCTGATGACTAGTGATGAGGGCTTTTTTTTTTTTTAAGCAATTCCCCCTAAAAAGCATAAGTGAGAAGCAAACAGCTTTTCATTATCTATTCCTGTGTATTACCTTAACTAGAAACTATGCAAGCCCTTTAATAATTCCCTGTGGTGAATTAAGTAGAATGGCAGTTATTTCTGGGATCTCGTGGTAGTATCTTGCTCTCTAGCCTAGTCAAGTCTCCAGTGCCTGACCCTCCACCCATGTCATCTTGGCACAGATACTACCAGTGTTCATCACCACACCTACCTAGTCATAACTCTGTAACTACTTTGGTTGAGACAATGTAGACAAGATTCCTCCTCTTCTGTGACCGGGTGATAATCTACTATTGGCTCTTGTATCTTTGAGGCTGTGCAAAGTCTGTGGCCCAGTGGGAAACTTTGTCCCTTGAGTTTTACTGGAACTCTATTTCCTTGATGGTCTAGTGAAATGTCTGTATCTGAAACCACTGCCGATGCCAGTTGGTTTCGTAGGAGTCGCTTACTTTTTTTATTGCCCACTCTCCACTCTCCCCCTCCATAGTTGGAAGGAAGGTGTAGGATGAAATGACAATGCAGTTTCACTGTCAGGTTCACTGAGTCTTCTCCTCTGCAGGTGACAGTTAACACCAACATGACTGACCTGAATGACTATTTACAGCACATCCTCAAGTCGACCAACATGAAGTGCCTGACTCCAGAGAAGGTAGAAGGAGACTAGAAAAAGCTAAAGTCCATAAAAAGACTAGTACAGTAGATGGCTGTCTTTTCCGGTTTCCTCTGCCGTTTTTTTATAATAATTCAGCATGGGAAAGAAAACTGAGTTGCTCTGGATATCAGAGTAATAATTACCCACAGTGTGTCTGACGTGCTCACCTCTTTTCTGTCCACGGTCACATGACTTTACCTGGATTACCCACAGTGTGTCTGACGTGCTCACCTCTCTTCTGTCCACGGTCACATGACTTTACCTGGATTACCCACAGTGTGTCTGACGTGCTCACCTCTTTTCTGTCCACGGTCACATGACTTTACCTGGAACAGCCAGATTACTGGGGTTTCCTGGTTTTAGTTTTTTGTCTTCTCCATCTTTCAGATCAGAGACTTTATTCTATAGCCATTTATTTATTTGTGATATTAGATTAGCAAATGCCCTCCTTTGTGGGCTAATTGTACATCAGAATAAATATAATACAGTGGCTTTCTGCTATCTACATGCAAAAAGACTAGAACAAAGACAAAATGAAATTGAATCTCTAAGTATCTTTCTTTAGAAAATTTCCGTTAGTGCCATAATGTGCATCTTCCTATTAAGAGAATATCAACTGTCATCTGGGTGTGTAGCTCAGTGATAGAATGTTTGCTTAGTATCTAGCGCGCTCGCGCGCACACACACACACACACACACACACACACACACACACACACACACACACGGAGAGGGCAGGTGGGGTGAAGGGGGGGATGTGTTTACTGCCAAACAAGTAGATTTTGTATATTAGTTTCTTCAACAATTTCTAAGTCCAACAAAAGAAGTCTTTCTTTATGGAAGTTAAAAGCCTGGTACAGGAGACAAATAAGTAAATAAGAACAAGAATATATAAATATAAATTTGAAGAGATATTCTCTTCAAAGTTATGTTTATTAAATATAATATGCACAGGGAATTCTTAAATTTTTACACATATATTTATTTTGAGCTTTGGAAAACTCATTAGCTCCTATTCCACATAAGTAAAGCTTTAAATAATAGTTTGCATGTATATTTGAGTTTGCCAAGGTATAATTCTCTAGCAAAGTATTTATCACACATTTTTTCCCCCAGGCTCTTTCTGGTTACTGTGGCTTCATGGCAGCCAATCTTTATGCACGTTCTATATTTGGAGAGGATGCGCTTGCAAATGTCAGCATTGAGAAGCCAGTTCACCAGGGACCAGATGCTGCCGTTACTGGCCATATAAGAATTCGTGCAAAAAGTCAGGTAATAACATTCTTTTTTGAGAGCATCTCTGCACCAAATAAAGGGAGGAAGAATTCGTGTCTGTCTTATTTCTGTGGTATAATTTCTTCTGTCATAATTATGTTTTGTGCATGAGATACATACATACATACATATATATGCATGGTATTTTCTGAACTTTAATTCATTTAAAATGGCTTATTCTACAATACTGCTAAAACATTGATTCCTGTGTGATATTTGTGAAACAGATTCTGTAGAGTTTTTTGACAGATATGGCATAAATCAAGCACTAACCAACATAACTAAAATCAACCCAGTATAAGTTTTTAGAGTCTGTTTTGTATATCCTTTGCTTTGTTGTTGAATGTGATGTCATCCAATGGAGGCTTACTTAAGCTGGTATAACCTATTTGGGCATTGTTTCAGTAATTACTTCTTTGTTGAGTGTGGGGATAAACTCAGTCTTGGGAATGCTCTTCTAGCATGGTAGACCATGAGTTAATCCTTAACATCACAAAAACTAGATCAAAATATGAACATCTTCATTCTTCTTTACAGGGAATGGCCTTGAGCCTTGGAGATAAAATCAACCTGTCTCAAAAGAAGACTAGTCTATAAGGATGAACAAAAAGGTCCTTGAAAGTTTATGGTTAAAATTTAGGTGTGGGCTGATTGGACTCCAACATCTTTTGTACTCTTTTCATGCTTTATGTTATGTAGAATTTGAGTTCATGCTGAATGCATTCCAGCCAGTAATTTATAGCCTTTCCCCTAAATCAAGAATGAGTTTAAAATTATAGTTTGTCTTTTATCTTAACAGTTCTGAATGCTGTCCTCAAAGTATATAATGTTTCTCATATGTACCAAGACCATTTTCACAATAAACAGATCTGTTCATAAATTTTTGTTATTTTATAAATAAATTACTTAATTTTAGATTTGTATCTGTGGGGTTATTTTTTTACCTTGCCTACATTTATGAAGAAAGCTTACAAATTGAGTGATGTAAAATGGAACCGGTACTGATTTAGTGCATTATTGTTTCCTCATTTTCTGTAATGACATCAGTGTCTCTAAAACCTCTAGGGTCTTTTCTCAAACTTTGCTTCAGGGAGAAAGTATCCAAATTACTTGAGAAAAGGTCCATCTTTGGCTTAAAGGAGCTATTACAAACTGACTGACATCAGCATACTGTTCTTGATGATCCTGAATTATTATGGAAATTAGATCATCTAAAATCAGTTTAAAAAATCATGCACATTTAGCATTGGGTGTTTGTACTTGTTAGTAATTACAGTGGTTCTAGCCAGTTACTGACTACACTAGGAGGATTAGCTTGGGGGATTCAACAAGCTGTTCGATTTCCAAATGGCCTGTTTTTTTATTCCTTCTCAGCTGTTTATAACTTTTCATCAGGCTAGGCAACACACATACCTCGTTATGATTCCACTTGTGTTTGTGAATAGTTTCCCAGCCTATGCCATACTTTGGGCTCTATACTAGGAATGATTGAGATAGTCTGAGTTTTGCTAAATTTCAGCTTAAGCTATTACTTTGTCTTTCTTTCAGGACTTCATCCTTCATTCCCCACAAGTCCATAGATCAGAACTGGGGCAGAGTGTAAATAACATCTTCTGTTGTCAGTGAGAACAGAATGATTTGTTGGGCCTGTAAGAAGATTAATACTTTGTATGATATCATAAGTTTTGAAGCCACTTGTTGTATTAGTCAGCAAACCAGAGAATTACAGGACATTTGCAATCCTAAAGCACTGAGATCTTTAATAAACTCACTCATAGCTGCCAATTGGGAGTGATACAAGGACTGTGGGAAAGGAGTCATATTGATACAGAGTCAAAGAGTGGAGATAACTTGAAGGGAGTTGAGGAATGATTGCATTTGATAGTTCCCACGCTCTGTTCTTTTGAACATGGATTTCATTAAGTGACATTGGATATTCTGAAAGAAAAAGACGACATAGCTAGTAATTCAGGGAATGCTGCATATTGTCCTTACTAGAGAGTCATATAGTACACATTAGCATACTAAAGATTCTGAGAGATCCTTCAGTGGAGAAAGTGGAATATCTTAATCTTCCTTTGGCAGGGACTCCTTCACCATAGGACACCTGTTGACATAGCCTGCACAGCCATAGTCTCAAACTTATAGCCAGCTTGAAGTCTGAAGAAGTATGTATGCATTAAGGTGTCCTAGAATGCTTACTAATGTAGAGGGAGCAAGCCACAAGTAGAATTTAACTTTATACCCAGTTCATTTCACTGGGACAACTTTGCTGGAATCAAAAATCTAGTACTAGCATCCTGAGAAGTAGGCCATGCCAGCAGTGCCAGCTTACATTGTCTTCTGTATAACTCATTATGGAGAAAAAGAAGAAAAGAATGCAGTTGAGTCACCAGAAGCTAGTGACAACTGGGGTGCAGGTAACCTCATTAGATGTTCACCATCTTTGTACATGTAATGATTAGGAACCAAATTGCAGAGCAGTACTTGTTTGATGAAGTTGTTTACAGTATCACCATTCAGGTTGAAATGTAGTTTTCATTCAAAGGTCACAGTAGATAATACAGTATAATTATAATTACAGTGTCTCATAAGAAAATAAACACACGGGGGCTGGCGAGATGGCTCAGCGAGTAAGAGCACTGACTGCTCTTCCGAAGGTCCTGAGTTCAAATCCCAGAAACCACATGGTGGCTCACAACCATCTGAAATGAGATCTGAAAACAGCTACAATGTACTTAGATATAATAAATAAATAAATCTTAAGAAGAAAGAAAGAAAGAAAGAAAGAAAGAAAGAAAGAAAGAAAGAAAGAAAGAAAAAATAAACACACTACCTACAGCAAAGACTTAAGATCCTACTATATAGACCTATAAATAGGACAGTGTTATGTTTCATAATGTCTTGACACTAGAGGGAGCTCTGTGCAATTATTTTCATTTGGAGATTAGATCTAAAAAGTTATCTAAAAGAGGAAAAGGCAAGGTGACTTTATTATCTAGTTACTTCATAAAAAGAGCAAAGAAAGTTACTATAGCTGTCACAATAACAGATTGTTCACATTGGTAATAGAAAAATTACCTTGTTGTTATTAAAATAACTACTGCACCTTACTACTAAAAATACTACCTGTTGTATACCTGCACTTGGAAGGCAGAAGGACTGTGGGTTTGAGATTACTTTGAGCTATATAATAAGACAATCTGAAAATCTAAGCCAAGAAGCTTGGATGCTAAAATTAATAGAAATGTTTTGCTACCCGTCAAACATTTCCATATGATTTAGAAATAATGTGAGAGACAAAAACTCATAAAGAACATGTGAAAAGTCCACAAGCTAAAAAATGTTTAAAATTTCAAATAAGGGATAATGAGATGGCTCAAGGGTACAGACGCCTGTTGCCAAGCCTGACAACCTGAATTTGACCCCTGGGGACCCATATTGTGGAAGGTGAAGGCCTATTCCCACAAGCTGGTCCCACACACATACAAATAAAATGTCGTTTTAAAAAGCTCAGTATTAGGGGCTGGAGAGATGGCTCAGCAGTTAAGAGCACTGACTGTTCTTCCATAGGTCCTGAGTTCAATTCCCAACAACCACATGGTGGCTCATCACCATCTCTAATGGGATCCGATGCCCTCTTCTAGTATGTCTGAAGACAGCTACAATGTGCTTATTATATATTCATATATGTGTGTATGTGTGTGTGTGTGTGTGTGTGTGTGTGTGTGTGTGTATAATAAAATCTTTTAAAAACCCTCAGTATTAAATATGAAATGCAGTAAAATAAGTTTTATTGGTTATTTGGTTTTTCCACATTAATAAGTATTCTAATCAGTATGTATAACTTTTCTCTTAAATCAAGATTGAAGGCTAGAGATATAGCTTAGTGAGTAAACTGCTTCTTTTTTTTTTTTTTTTTTTTTTTTTTTTTTTTTTTTTTTTTTTTTTTTTTTTTTTTTTTTTTTTTTGGTTTTTTTTGAGACGGTTTCTCTGTATAGCCCTGGCTGTCCTGGAACTCACTTTGTAGACCAGGCTGACCTCAAACTCAGAAATCTGCCTGCCTCTGACTCCCAAGTGCTGGGATTAAAGGTGTGTGCCACCATGCCCGGCTGAGTAAACTGCTTCTTATGCAACCATAAAGATCTGAGATCAGATCTCAAAAACCTATGTCAAAAAGGGAGTTGCGGGGCTGGTGAGATGGCTCAGTGGTTAAGAGCACCGACTGCTCTTCCGAAGGTCCCGAGTTCAAATCCCAGCAACCACATGGTGGCTCACAACCATCCGTAACGAAATCTGATGCCCTCTTCTGGAGGGTCTGAAGACAGCTACAGTGGACTTACAAATAATAAATAAATTAATTAATTAATTTAAAAAAAAAAAAAAAGGGAGTTGCTCAACAGCAAACATCTGTGCCCCCAGTGTGGGCAATGAAGATGGGCAGAGCCAATGGACTCACTGGCTAGCCAATCCAGCTGAACTGGCAAACTCTAAGTTCAGTGAGAGCACCAAAAATAAAGTAGAACTGGCCTTGGAGGCGTATGCCCTTAATTCTAGTATTCAGGAGGCAGAGGCAGGAGGATCTCTTTGCATTCAAGGCCAGCCTGGTCTACATAACCAACATAGACATCCATGTCTTATATACAGAGACACTGTCTCAATAAAGAACAAAGAAAAGGCTAGAGGAGGAATCTCATCATTGGCCTCTAGTTTCTACATGCATATCTATGAATGAGTACAGACACACACACACACACACACACACAAGATTCAACTTAGTGATCGTTAAATTCCCATCCCTAAACAGAAAAATCTTACCACTTCCTCTAAGGCTAAGGGAACATCATGGAGAGAGAAAGACTAAGAGCCTAGAAATCAGGAGAAGGGCTGTGAAATGCTATCTCTGGACACAATGTAGCCAGTCATTGTTGGGAACAAAAAAGGGGGTGGGGGCCAGAGGAGGCCCTGGGGAAGAAGGGCAAGAGAAAAGGGACCAAACGTCCAGCCAGAGTTCCTGTGCTCTGGGCAGGCAGACGCAGGCGTTGGGTGGCTGCCAGGATGCTTTCCACTTGGCCCAGGGTGGGCATGCAAACCTCTGACCCACGCAGCAGGGGATGAAGAAGGGGCAGCCCCCAACCAGGGACCCCGAGGCAACACCCTGTCGCCCCGGGGTTATAGGAGAGAGGGAATAGGGAAGAGGTTCCCAACATTGACGAGAGTGGTGCAGCGGATCTAGATGGAGCAGAGACTGGTTTAAGAGGTTTATTATAGAAATGCGGGGAGAAAGAGAGAAGGTAAAAAGAGAAGGCTAGAGAGAAAGAGAAAGAGAGAGAAGAGGAAAGAAGAAGACAAAGAGAAAGGGAAGAGGAGAGGAGAGGTAAGAGGACAAAGGAGTGAGAGAAAGCATAAGAGTAAGAGTGAGGTGGGGGCTGAACACCCCTTTTTATGCTCTTCACTATTGCTAGGTAACTGGGGAGGAGTTTAGCTTGAAGGTCAGAAGTTTGGGCCACTGTCTATGTGACTACTGACCATGCTTCTCTTGTGGGGGCTGTGGGAGCTGGTAACTTAGGCAGGGGCCAGAGTTCCAGGAGCATGAGGGAATGCCTACCATGTCACGAAGGTGAATTATGACCATCGGGGTTCAGACCTCAGCTCGACTGGAGACCAGCCTGCAATTCCCCACAAGTCATGACATCACAGCAGCGATAGCCACCTGTAGTGAACCCACACAAGACTGGACGTGTCAGCAAACAATGAGTCAGAGAGGTGTTCATGGGACACTACCCCTCCTTTCTGATTTCTTGGCTATTGATGGATTCTAGAGAAGAGACAATTATTGTCTTAGTCATGTACCCACTGAGGAGAAATAGGGATAAGATGGTAATTAGAAGAGGAGGTTATAAAAAATGTACTTTATAAATAGGTGATATCAAAGAATAAAAAGGGTTAAAGGGAGATTGGATAAAAGGGCTAGAGATGTAACTCAATGGTAGTAGTATGTGTGAAGGTCCTGGGTTTAGTTCCTAGTACCACCCACCAAGGAAAGGGTTGCACTAAAGTCATAGTATGGCTGGTCAAACTAACTGATCACCTTCTGGCGCTCTCCAGAATGGCAGTACATCACTAGTGTTTGCTTTCTCTCAAAGCTCTGTCTACCTCCAGATCTCAGGAGCTAAAAAGAACAGTGTGGTACAGCAGTGTGGCTCAGTGAGTTTGCTGCTACATTAAAAAACCTTGTCTGCCACACACTTGCTGTGTGATCTTAAACAATCCTGAGGTACTAACCTTATGGCTTGGCATATAGCTAAGTGGTAGAGTGCCTGCCTATCATGCCATGCCGGGACCTTTGATCTCCGGTACAAAGTAAGTAAAATAAACTCCAGCTACTAAGTATTTTATCTGTCAGGTGCAACGCTGAGTGCTTTTTCCCATGGCATCTATAGTCCTCATAATGACCCTGTGAGGGGAAACTGCTGTCATCATTTGCAGATTATGGCTACAGTCTTAGAAGAGGTTAAGTTACTTAAGGCTTAAAAGAGATGAGCCCAGATATAAACCAGGGTATCTTGTAATTAATCTCATCATCACTTCTATCTGTTCTCGTGCCTTATCCATCACCTAGAGGGTTCTTGTGTCTACTTTCCATAGTTGATGAAGTGATATAATGCATTTATAGTACCACAGTTGGTGTTGTAGTATTATATTTGGCATATAGTAAACATCCACCCGTAAATGTTCATTCCTTTTCTTCCCCATTCACCCTTCTTACAAAAAGAGGAAAACCAATCCTAATTATTTTGCCTCCCTCAGAATTTAGTTCCTTGTTTTATATTCTACTGTGTGCTTTTTGGTTGTCTTTACCTAGAAGAAGTTTTCTTTTCTTGAGATGTCTTTGAGCTATCATTGAGCCTCAACTGTCTTGTGCTGTTTTCATAAAACTCCTGACCCTTCATTATCAGGTTATCTCAGTTGTGGCTCTCTACCCATATTCCTAAGGATGGTCTCTAATAGGTACACTTGATTTACTTGGTGAATGACAGTCACATGACTGGTCCTTTAAAAACATGGATCAGTTACAGTAGCAGAGTGCTATCTAGGGATTTCTGATCATCTGACCACATCCTCCCTGTGTTCTTTATCTAGCAGTAGCAGCATATCTTTGATTGGGACTTGTGCTATGCAGTGACAAGAGTGCAGGCAGGATTCATGTGCTTTCCCTGAGGTTCTACATGCTATGTAGGGTTCTAAGAACACTCCACTGCTTGTATCTGAAATAAAAGTAAGGCCAGTAGGATATACAGTAGTTTGCAGCTTGGTGGACTGACAAGGCTAATCCCAACTCTAAGTAGTTTTCTGAAAATAATGCCTGGACCTGTCTTGTTATCTATAAAATGAAACAGTTTAGCTAATTGACTTCTGGAGTGTCTAGCTTAAAAAAGAAAATTAATACCCCCCCACCAAAAGCCTTGTGTTTTACCATTATCTCCTTAACATGAAATGGGGGGGGGTGTGTGCAGCTAGTGGGAGACCCGCTGCCTAACATGCGATAGGTATGGGTTCAGTCCCAGCACTGAAGAAATACATGACACACCCTAAGTCTTCTGTTGTGCTCTGTGTCACTTTGCTGGAAACCTTAATTCCGCTTTTCCATATCATCAAATTCTAAGCTCTGTGTTCCCTTCTTCAGTAGTCTTGTAGTTTGTTTTGTTGTTGTATGTTTTGAGGGGTTTTTGTTTTGTTTTTTGTTTTTATCCCAAAGACAGTGTCATTGCCCCAGTTTAGTTTCTTGTCATCTTTAACACACACTACAGTCGTCTAAACATAAATTCTATGTATAAATTTTAAAATTATGCTTTAAAAAAAAGGAGGAGTGAGCCAGGCATGGTGGTCATGCTTTTAATCCTAGCACTCGGGAGGCAGAGGCAGGTGGATCTCTAAATTTGAGACCAGCCTGCTCTACATTGTGAGGACATCCATGACAATCTAGAGAAGCCCTCCTGTCTTTAAAAAAAAAAAAAAAAAAGTAGCTATACAGTTCCCTGACTTCTCAAACTCTTCCTTGATAATACTGTTTTGAGAGACACTGTAAAAAAGAAGTGTCCAAAGATTTTAATAATCTTTTAAACATAAATTTTATAGAACCATGACTTACCAAAATGGGGCCAGTAAGATATAAACATGGGTAAAGGTGTTTGAAGGCAGATGATGTGCAGGATCACACTTTCCTTTAAGATTAAACCTCTCGGGCTGGTGAGATGGCTCGGCGGGTAAGAGCACCTGAATGCTCTTCCCAAGGTGATAAGTTCAAATCCCAGCATCCACATGGTAGCTCACAACCATCTGTAACAAGATCTGGCGCCCTCTTCTGGAGTGTCTGAAGACAGCTACAGTGTACTTACATATAAATAAAATAAATCTTTAAAAAAAAAAAAAGAAGCCGAGCGTGGTGGCGCATGCCTGTAATCCCAGCACTTGGGAGGCAGAGGCAGGCGGATTTCTAAGTTCGAGGCCAGCCTGGTCTACAGAGTGAGTTCCAGGACAGCCAGGACTACTCAGAGAAACCCTGTCTTGAAAAACCAAAAAAAAAAAAAAAAAAAAAAAAAAGATTAAACCTCTCATTTTAGAGGGAAGTCCCTTTAAGACATAGTAAGTTAAAGAGGAGGTGAAACACCTGGGTGTTCTTAGGAGAAAGGAAACATTGTATCCTGCAGGGAAGCTGACCAAACTTAGTCTCAAGTAGTAAAGAACTTAATCGCCTCGGGACCAGATTCACTAGGCCCTTCCATATATACATATATATGGCTTGCTAAGAGTCACTCTCAGGGGCTGAAGAGATGGCTCAGCGGCTAAGAGCACTGACTGCTCTTCCAAAGGTCCTGAGTTCAAATCCCAGCAACCACATGGTGGCTCACAACCACAGGTAATAATATCTGACTCCCTCTTCTGGTGACTGCTACAGTGTACTTAGGTATAATAATAAATAAATCTTAAAAAAAAAAAAAAAAAAAAAAAAGAGTCACTCTCAGAAGAGCTAAGCCACCACCAGGTGAGCGGCTTAGATGAGGCTCAGATCAACAGAGCAACCTGGAAAGAATCTCCTACCTGTTGAGCTGCCTGCAGGCTGTGCAGTGCACTTCAGATTTCCGAGCACATGTTGCGGTATGTTATGACTTTGCAGTTGTCTTTGTGTCATTTCTGCTCCGGTAAAAACCCCTCACCCATAAACTTGTAGGTAACCCTCACCAAGCTCATTGGTTTTACCAAGTTGGACTTTGGTGGTCTCCTTACTTTGGTCTGCCTCCAGGTCACCCTGCCTGGGTGAGTAGACATTTACTTACACAAAGCACAGTGTAACCCTGGTGACCTAAGTTAAGTTCTAGCCTCACAGAATCCATGTAAGGTGCAGCCCCCAACATACACATACAACAGTTTATTTTTAAGTCTGTGAATTACACCGTGGATGTGAAATAACAGAAAAAGATGACTGAATAAAAATCTATGTGCTAGCGGGCGTGGTAGCGCACGCCTTTAATCCCAGCACTCAGGAGGCAGAGGCAGGCGGATTTCTGAGTTCGAGGCCAGCCTGGTCTACAAAGTGAGTTCCAGGACAGCCAGGGCTATACAGAGAAACCCTGTCTCGAAAAACCAAGAAAAAAAAAATCTATGTGCTTGATATTAAGATAAGCATGCCAGTTACACTGCCAATCTATCCAAGAGAGTCAAATGGAAATATATTAATTTTATACCTAGTACAGCTTGAAAATAGATGTTAGAAGACTCAACAGCAACCAGAAAGTACCAGTAGGACCAAGTAAGCTCACCCTGTATATGAGAAAAAAGGCCAGAGTATCAAATCTTGCCAATAAAGAATGATAACTAAGGACTTTTAAAAAAATGAAAGAAAAGCAAATGTTAGATATCCTACCAATTCCACCACCACCACCACCACCTCTACCATTCCAGCTCTTGTGATTTTTTAGATCTGTGATCTTGATCTCTTGGGCTTCAAAATAGCTGAAGCCTCAGCCTACTTGGGCCCACCCAGAACTGGCATTCCTCCTGAGAAAGCCCTGCATTCTCCCTGGAGGGTGGGGACTGTGGGGATTCCACAGCCAGGCTGTCAAGAAAATGCCATCTGACTAGATGAGTCTGGGAAAGTCACTGAAGTACCAAGCTGTGCAAACTTCTTTCTTTTTTTTTTTAAGATTTATTTATTATTATATCTAAGTACACTGTAGCTATCTTCAGATGCAGAAGAAGGCATGAGATCCCATTATAGATGGTTGTGAGCCACCATGTGGTTGCTGATATATGAACTCAGTACCTTCAGAAGAGCAATCAGTGCTCTTAACCGCTGAGCCATATCTTCAGCCCCAACTTGTTTCTTTCTTTCTTTCTTTCTTTTTTTTTTTTTTTTTTCGAGACAGGGTTTCTCTGTGTAGCCCTGGCTGTCCTGTAATTCACTTTGTAGACCAGGCTGGCCTTGAACTCAGAAATCTGCCTACCTCTGCCTCCCGAGTGCTGGGATTAAAGGTGTGTGCCACCATGCCCGACCCCAACTTATTTCTTAAAACCCAACAATATATATATATTCCCCTGAGGGACAACACCTACTTACATACACACACACACACACACACACAAACACAAACACACATGGTAGTGAGTTGCATGAATCAACAAAGTCATTTGAGGCCACACTGTATTCCCCTTCCCCAAGTGGCCCTCACCATGAGTCAAGGTGTGACTGTTTTCTCTGCGAAGAGCATGGGTTCTAAACTATCTATGCCAGAATACTAGAATTCCACAGGGTGGGGGCATCGAGCAGGGCTGGCCGGACTGAGCGGGGTCGAGTGGAGCGTGCGGGGTTGACCGGAACAAGGGGGAAAAAAAGAGGTGTGCGCCACCACTGCCCGGCTGACAGCCAGTGCTCTTAACCGCTGAGCCATCTCACCAGCCCCAAATACAGCTTGTAAGATCCAGGCACTCAAGCACTTTGTACAGAGTGCATGCCCATGGGTGCTATTATAAAATAAGCTTAGGTAATGACATACAAACACAAGTCTCAGTTTATGCCTTTAACTTTAACAACTCTGGAAAAGCCCCAAGAGAGAGAGAGAGAGTGCCCTGGCTTTGCAGTGCTCTAAGATTACCTCCTCTCTTGTCAGTAGAAAGGAGCAGTCTTCGGCTGGTGAGATGGCTCAGCGGGTAAGAGGACCCGACTGCTCTTCCGAAGGTGATGAGTTCAAATCCCAGCAACCACATGGTGGCTCACAACCATCCGTAACGAGATCTGGCGCCCTCTACTGGAGTGTCTGAAGACAGCTACAGTGTACTTACATATAATAAATAAAATAAATCTTTTAAAAAAATTCTTAAAAAGAAAGGAGCAGTCTGGAGACGCATCAGGACCCCAGGTTCTAGCTGATAATCTCCTGCACTCTAGCGCTGTACTGTGTCTTGGAGTTAGGTGGTGTACAGAGTCTGGTGAGCACTTCAGGGTCCAAAAGGCGGCGAGCCACAGCACTGTCTAACTACTTGAATAATAGGGAAGTGTACATACTGCTGTGGGAACGCAGATGGCTGTCACAGGGAGTCAGGTATGGCTTCATAAAGAAATGATTTTTGAACTAAACCATCAAAGCATAAATATGCTTGTGTGTTTTAGGATTATTATTGCTGCAATGAAACGCCATGACCAAAAGCAACTTAGAAGAAAAGGTTTATTTGGTTTGCATTTCCATATCACTATTCATCTCTGGAAGAAATCAGGACAGGAACTCAAAACAGGGCAGAACCTGGAGGCAGGAGCTGAAGCAGAGGCCATGGATTGCTGCTTACTGGCTTGTTCCTCCGGGCTTGCTCAGCCTGCTTTTTTTTAGAACTGAGGACCTTCAGCCCAGGAATGGCACGGCCCACAATTGACTGAGCCCTCCCCCATCAATCACTAAGAAAATGTCCTCCGCGTTTGCCTATAGCCTGATCTTGTGGAAACATTTTCTTTTTGTTGTTGTTTGTTTTTTATTTTCGAGACAGGGTTTCTCTGTGTAGCCCTGGCTGTCCTGGAACTCACTCTGTAGACCAGGCTGGCCTCGAACTCAGAAAACCGCCTGCCTCTGCCTCCCGAGTGCTGGGATTAAAGGCGTTCGTTCGCCAACACGCCAGGCTGTGGAGACATTTTCTTAATTGAGGTTCCCTCCTCTCAGATGACTCTAGGTTGTGTCAAGTTACTATAAAACTAGCCAGCACACTGAGTGTCAGATAAGGAATAGGAAAAGAGGGAGACAAAGTTGCTCTAGCCAAGAATACTTTGTTTAAAGTCATAGAGGTATATAAGCACAGAGAGGTGGGTTCTGCTCAACTTAGGGTTTTGTGAGAGAG
>LR749682.1:0-60373 GCA_902729485.2 Mus minutoides | reverse complement strand
GGGGGGGGGGGGGGGGGGGGGGGGGGGGGGGGGGGGGAGCAAGATAGGCTGAAACATATTAACTTCATCTCACCAGGAACACAGAGCTCAGGATTCTAGGCAGAGAAAGAACAAGTTCCTGTTGAGTAAGTTCAACAGAGCATGGTATGGAGCGGGCTGTAATGGGACGAGAAGTGGGGACAAGGTTTGTGGCAATGCTACTTTAATGAAGGAGGGGGAAGCTCAGCCCCACCTTCCCTTCTGTATCATGGGGCTGTCTGTGTCCTGCCCTTCCTGCCTTGAAGGGTTCCTGATCATGGGTTAAAGAGTCAAAAGCAATATCATATGGATTGCTTGTTTTTATTGCTTCCTGCTTCCTTTCGTTTAGATCATATCAGTACCTTAATTTTCTTTTTAAAAGATGACCCCGATGTGTTTCGTCAGTGAGGATTTCCAGGAATGTTAGGGAGGCAAATGTGGCAGAAAGAAAGTATGCAGGCTTTGGGGCCAAGTGAACCTGGAATTAAGTTTTCCCTTGTATTTTATTAACTATGATCTTGAGCAACAATATTTGTTTCGGCCTTTCTCTGCCCCCACCCCCCCCAAACACACACCCTAATAAATAGTGACTACCACCAGGCTTGGTTATAGATACATACCAGCCCTCAGGAGCAGAGGGATTGTGGGTTTAAAGCCAGCCTAAGCTACACAGCAAGACCCTGTCTCACAACAAACACCATGCCCATTAGTGAGACTATGCATGGCTTGCTTGTTAGTATGTTGTACATAAAACTTATCTGGGGCTGGACGTGGTGGCGCACGCCTTTAATCCCAGCACTCAGGAGGCAGAGGCAGGCGGATTTCTGAGTTCGAGGCCAGCCTGGTCTACAAAGTGAGTTCCAGGACAGCCAAGGCTAGACAGAGAAACCCTGTCTCGAAAAAAAAAAACCAAAAAAACCAAAAAACCCTTATCTGATCAGAGTTGGTCTCAGCATCAAGCGTGGTGGCTTTTGCCTGTAGCCCCATTGCTTGGGAGGCTGAAGCAGGAGGATGCTGCTAGTGAAAGGCCAGTTGAATTACATGGTGAGTTCTGGGGCTTTCTGGATCACACAGTGAAAAGCTGGCTAAAAACCAAAACCCCAAAGATAAAACAGCTTTGTCTCAGCTGTTCCAAGTCTCCTTTCACCTTCACCGCCTCTACTTGGCAAAGAACTCGGAATTGTCTGCTTGTGTCCAAGAAAAGCCCAGTTATGACAGGTGGTTAGTATGCCCAGGACGTGTCCAGCTGTCTTGACTTCAGGCCATAGTCTTTTAGACTGAGTGACCATTAGCAATATCAAAATATTCCACTGAGTTGGCTTAGCATAGCATCCGTGTCAAGTTTTTCCAGGAGGCTGCAGCCTTATCGCTTTCACATCATTTGGGAAGTTACTCAGAGTAAACCTGCCCTTCCAGTCAGCTCATACAGAATGCATCGTGCTCCCTGGAACATGCTGTGCTCCCTCCCTGGAAATGTCAGCATCTTTTTTTTCCCCTTTTAATGTGATAATTATTGCCCCTCCTCTTTAAAAATCAGATAACTGCTTTTGTGGAAAGGAGAAAAATAAAAAGTTGAATTGTTTTTATCACCTACTTCTGCCTCAGTCCAACCCCCAACGTGAAATCACAGTTACTAATGCTTTACCCTCACAGGTTCCAGCTTCCTTTTCCGAGATGCAGATCAAACCTAGGACCTTGTGCATGCTAGGCAAGTCCTTTACCATGCCCCACCCTAAGCCCCTTCCTTGCTTAGCATTTTTGTCGGGGTAATAAGGCATTCATTCATGTTACATATTGATTCAGGAACTGTCTCTATTGCATACACACACACCCCTTTTGTGCAGGCACTATTCCTGTCACAGCTTGTAGATCAAGAACAATATACAAAACTTTATTCTGAGACAGTCACCAAGTAAGGAATTTTCAGAGTAAATAAGAGAGGGCTGGAAAGAAAGAAATGGACTCATGGGGTAGAGTGGCTGGTAGGTGGGAGGGAGGGAGCCAGAGCAGTGGGGCACTGAGATGGTTTGTAAATGCTTGGCCCAGGGACTACTAGAAAGTGTGGCATTGTTGGAGTGGGTGTGGCCTTGTTAGAGTAGGTGTGTCGCTGTGGACATGGCCTTTAAGACCCTTGTCCTAGCTGCCTGGAAGCCAGTCTTCTTGCTCCTCCAGCCCCATGTGTGCCTGGATGCTGCCATGCTTCTGCCATGACAATAATGGACTGAACTTCTGAACCTGTAAGCCAGCTCCAATGAAATGTTGTCCTTTATAGAAGTGGCCTTGATTGTGGTGTCTGTTCACAGCAGTAAAACTCTAAGGAAGATAGGCACTAAGAGGAACCTGAGGTGGAAATGAGCTGGGTATTGTCAGAGCTTACTTTGGCAGTCCTGACAACTTAGGCTTGAGTACCCCTCCTCAGCAAACCAGTTAGGAGCCACTGATGGAAACCAGAAAAGGGGATTTAGTCAATGTGGCCACACTGGGAAGGGAGACAAAGAGACCCAGTACCACCCCCAAATCCATCTTCCAGGGTCTTTTTCTTTTTTTCTTTTTTTTTTTTTTTTTTTTGGTTTTTCGAGACAGGGTTTCTCTGTATAGCCCTGGCTGTCCTGGAACTCACTTTGTAGACCAGGCTGGCTTCAAACTCTGAAATCTGCCTGCTTCTGCCTCCCAAGTGCTGGGATTAAAGGCGTGAGCCACCATGCCCGGCTCATCTTCCAGGGTCTTGACTCAGGTATAAAGTCTATGTAGTCCCAGTCACATGTCAAAGCATGGTCCCAGCCATCACTGACCACCACTGTCTGGATTTCAGTCTATCCTACAAGGTGGCTACAAGGGAGTCTGAGAAATTGCTAGCGCTGTGTGGAATCTTTTGGGGGGAGACAAGTTCCTCCTACAGCTATCACCAAGCTTTAGTATTTTCTTCTCCCAGACTGAGATCCCTGGGGGAAATTTTAATTCCTTGAGGTCCCTTGTTCCAATCATCTGGTAGCCAAAGGGAAGAGTCTAAATATCTCTTTGGAAACTTTTCAATTACCTTTTAAACATGCCAAAAAGAAAATTAATTCTAAAAATATCTCTTTAGAATATTTGTATTCCTTTGGGTTTACAGGATGGCTAAGATTTTTTTTTCATATGTATGTGAGTATAGTGAGCATACATGTATGCATGTTCACATATGAATGGACATGTGTGTGCAGTATGCATATGTGTATGGATTTATATAAACATATATGCCACGTCCATATGAACACATGAACTTGCTGTCAGGAGTCTTGCTTGCTCTCTACTTTATTTTTCAAGACAGGATCTCTCAGTTAACCCCAGAGCTGGCTGACATGGCTAGTCTGGATATCTGGCTACTCCAGAAGGAATAGCTGTCTCCACCTGTGGAACAGAGGAATTAGAACTCATAGAACAACGTGTGTGTGTGTGTGTGTGTGTGTGTGTGTGTGTGTGTGTGTGTGTGTGTGTGTGTGCTTGTGTGTCAAATGATCCTTAAAAGGTACAACTTTCCTGGGAGAGCTGTCCATCCACATGGTGACCCACTGGCCTTTCCTTTTCTGAATGAAGTGTGACAGTCAGCCAGCAGCAGGCTTCATCATGCAGTTGGGAGCATGACACCTCCTAGCTAAGAAATGAGAGCTGTGCTTTCACACTATGACAGCCTGTGGCTGACAGTAAATTGCAAAGAGATTAAGCAAGAATATGAATGTGGTGTTCCCATGGCAGCCAGGCCTTTAAGCAAACTCATGGAGTATGCTCCCACATGGGATCAGGAATTATCTTTTTTTTTTTTTTTGGCCAAAGAATGATGTGGAAGCAAACTTGTAACTGTAGGTCCATACCCTGGATTCCAGTTGGGACTCCACCCTTAATGTCGGAGAGCAGAATAGCTCTTCTCTGGCATGATAAAGGGTCAGATCAACTGGTGTTTCTTCAGTAAACGCAGCACATTTAGGCTCAGGTGTCCCTCTTCCAGGCTCATGCAGGGCTCACTGCTCCACCACTATTGTTAGCATTTTGTCTAAGCTCTGCCCCACAGTTACCTGGCAACAGCGGAGTATGCCTAACTCACTATAAAAGGGACTGCTTGCCCCTCTGATTTCTCTTGCTCCCACTCTGTCCCCTTGCCCTTTCCTCCCTTTCTCCCTATTCCCTTCCCCCTCTCTCTCCACTTGCTCATCTCTCTCTCTCTCTCTCTCTCTCTCTCTCTTTCTGTCTCTTCTCTACTACCCCTTCAGCATGGGCCCACTGAGGCACGCCCTTCCCCCATACCTGACTACACATCCACTAAAACATATCCCCTTTCCCCTTATCTCTTTGTAAACACATCAACTATACCATATGGCATAATGGAGTAGGAAACTGTGTTTGTCTCTCAGGCTGGGAACTTCAAAAGTATGGATCTGGGCTGTTTCATCTCACAGTCACCCTGCCTATCTCAGTTACTGACAAAGAGTAGCACTCAGTAAATGTTTTAGTATTTACCCAGCCTTCTTCCCAAGCCTATTCTAAATTTAGAGAAAGGAATCAAGAACTTGGCTGCAAATGCTGCCATGAAGTCATGATGCAGTAATAGTAACAACAACCTATATGTGTAGATCACGACAGTTTTCAGCTCTCAATCGCCTATTAGATCCATGTGATAATCCTGATAGTGTTCATTATTTCACAGTTAGGAAAACTGAGCTCAAAGATTGACGTCATTGGCTAGATTGCTTAGCAAATAAATGACAGATGCTGACCTTTGACCAGGGCCTCTCCCCTCTTAACTATATGTCACTTTTACTGCTGACTCAATCCTTGAAACTATTGAAATACAAACAAATTAAGCTAGTGGCTAGCAGCGCAGGCCTTTAGTCCTAGCTCTTTGAAGGCTGAGGTAGGTGGACCTCAAGTTTGAGGCCAGCTTGGTCTACACAGTGAATTCTAGGATAGCCAGGGTTACAGAGAGAAATTCTGTCTTGAAAAGTCACAAAAAAAGGGAAAAAGAAAAACAAATTGTCAAAATATCTACAAATTTTAGTTTCATGGAGGACGTCTCCTGCTTGGCTGACTGTCAAGGTCATACCTTGCTGTCCACTCTTCCAGTCTCTGGTTAGCTGCCTGTTTAATACACCACGGGCACATGAGCTGGCAGTGTTGTTCTTCAGTCCCTATTGGCACTAACCTCCACAAGCTTGTCTTTGCTGACTCTTAGAGGTTCACACTGTCAAGCTCAGCCTGTCAGAGCCTTCGTCCTGGGGCTTTGGTTTGTATGGCTGGTCCAAGAAGAAAAGGACTGATAGGAGGTCTGTGCTTGAGGCTCATACTATTTTTTTTATTTGTATATACCTGTATGTTTTGCAGGCAGAAGAGGGTGTTGGATCCCCTGGGACTGAAGTCACTGGTGGCTGTGAGCCATGTGGATGCTGGGAACAGAACTTGGATCAATTGGAAGAACAGCCAGTGCTCTTAACTGCTGGGCCTTCTCTCCAGTCTCCACCTCTTGCTCTGAACTGTTAGCCACAGTAACCACCCATTCAGAGCCACTTCAGCCATTTATTTCAAGGGTTAGACCCTGGACCTTTAGTTGAAGTTGTGCTCTACTTTAGAGGCCTTACAATCTATTATAGCACATTCCTTGCCCCCTTCCCCCCATAAAACTACTCTTGGCAATTGACTGCTTCCTACTTCATAGGAAATTTAAAGTTTCAGGTGTGAACTTCCTCAATTTCCTGCCTCCACACCCACATATTTAGCTACTGAATTTCCCTCACTTCCTTCCTGACAAAATCAAAGAGGGTCAAGTCTCTTTTCTGAGGCCTGTCATTGTCCTATCCACCTTCTCCAAGACCAAATACCATGCTGCTTTGCCACTCCTCAAAACACAGCTCTTTTCTGTTTACAACAATTAAACACACATTTGTAAACATTGTCTCTGTATTACATTCGAGGGCTGATTTGTATACAAGAGATCTGATTACAGGCCCGACTTCGGTATTGTTAGCCATATGGCTGCATCATATTCTGTAAACACCCCCTCTCTCACCTTCTGATTTATTATAATAAAAAGCTGATGACCTATAGCAAAGACAGGAAAGGAAGGCTGAGACTTCCAGGCAGAGAGAGAACTCTGGCAGAGGCCCAGTGCCAGAAGCAGGCCCTGGTACCGAGACCGAGATGCCACAAGCCACAGACCAGACATAGAATAATATAAATGGATTAATACAAGTAGCAGGTGCTAGTTAATTGGGAACTAGAGAACCAAAAGCTTAAAGCTACTTCAAATAAATATAAGTCTCCTTGCCGTTATTCAAAGCTAGGATGAGCATAGACAGGCCTTACAGTTATATAGACTTCCTTGTATCCCTCACCCTAGCTACTCTCTTACCTCTCTTCTTTCATTTATAACAAGTTTTATAGTCTATACTTCCAGTAATGAAAACAGTGGTGTCCACCAAGTATTCCATCTGCTCTCTGTATTTCCTGCAGCTTTGGGGCTAATTAGGTGGCTTGTATAGCACTCTAGACCAAAGCACAGAGTGGCTGGCCTGAGATGCAACCCTGCCCCTGTCCTCTACTCCACCCCCACTTCCCCAACCCCATCCACTCACCCTCTACCCTACCCCCACCCTTCACCCAGCCCCCCCACATGCTCCTATCCATTCTCTACCCTCCATTCCCCACTCCCCCACCCACCCCCAACACCTCCCTACCCCCCACCCTCCTCTACTGCCCTCCCAATCCCCCACCTACTCTCTACCCTCCACCCCACCCCACGATCCCTTTGCTTTACAGTTTTATGAATCACTTGTAAAAGAAGTTGGAATTCCAAATTCAAGAAGTTGGAACTAGGCTTGGGGAATGGCTACATGGTAGAGCACTCTCCTTACATGTACAAGACCCTTTGGGTTCTGTCTGGGCAAAGTAAAAGAAAAAGGGAAAAAAGGGAATTTCTACCACCCTGAGCTCATCAGTGACTGTAAACCTGTAGACTGTAGACAGTAGGTAGTCCCATCCTACCTACTGACTATAGGTATAAGAAAGAAAGCTTTATAAACTGTATGGTGGTACTTGGCTGTAATCCCGGCCCTCAGGAGATTGAAGTAGAAGGATCAGGCATTCAAGGGCTTCTCTCATTATAGAGTGAGTTAGAAACTAGCCTGGGATACATGAAATCTTGTCTCAAAATTAAGAAAAGAAGCAAATAAAAGCAGTTTTGTGCTATCATCACTGACATTTCAAGGTTCTTTTTATTCTCACATAGCTTCATGCTTTATTTAGTTAATTAGGTTTTGGGTTTTCTTTTTCTTTCTTTCTTTTTTTTGGGGGGGTGGATTTTTGGTTTTTTGATTTTTCAAGGCAGAGTTTCTCTGTATAATAGCCCTGGCTATCCTGCAACTCATTTTGTAGAACAGGCTAGGCTCAAACTCACAAAGGTCTACCTGCCTCTGCCTCCCTAGCCTAGCACTTTAAAATGTAAAAGAATAATATCACTCCAGACATGATTTTTTAAAAAGATGTATTTATTTATTTCATGTATGTGAATACACTGTTGCTGTCTTCAAACACATCAGAAGAGGGCATCAGATCCCATTACGGATGGTTGTGAGCCACCACGTGGTTATAGGAAATTGAACTCAGGATCTCTGGAAGAGCAGTCAATGCTCTTAACTGCTGAGCCATCTATCTCTCCACCCCCCAGACATAATTTTTAACCTTTTTCCTCTCTGTTGACATTACTCATATAAATGCTATCACAATTCTATTTAGTTATTTAATTTTTATGTATATGAGTGCTTTATCTGCATGTTCACCTGCATGCCAGAAGAAGGTATTAGATCACATTATGGTTGTGAGCCACCATGAGGTTGCTGGGAATTGAACTTATGACGTATGGAGAAACAGCCAGTGTTCTTAACCAATAAGCCATCTCTCCAGCCCCCAATTCTTGAACTTATAAGTCAGTGATTTGACCGAGACACCTGTCCTCCTAAAGCTTCTCTCTCCTCTGCCTGATGTGACATTGTCGCGTCTTAGTGACACTGTCGCGTCTCAGTGACACTGTCGCGTCTCAGTGACACTGTCGCGTCTCAGTGACACTGTCGTGTCTTAGTGACATTGTCGTGTCTTAGTGACATTGTCGCGTCTTAGTTTTCCTTTTTGTTTTTCTAGAACATGGGATTGTGGGTAAACAGGATTGGTTTCTTTATCAGAGAGGAATCACAGCTCGTATCAATTTGTGCCCTGTTATTTAAAGATTTTACTGTGTGTGTGTGTGTGTGTGTGTGTGTGTGTGCGCTCGCGCGCACACATGTGTTGTCTGTTCATGAGTACAAGTATTCTTGGAGGCCAGAGATGTCAGATACCCTGGAGCTGGAGATATAAGCAGTTGTGAACTTCCTGACACAGATGCTGAGAATTGAACTCAGGCCCTCTGCAAGAGCAGTGCATGTTTTTAATTGCTGAGCCATCTCTCCAGCCCTTGTGCTCTGTTTTTAAAGATTCCTTTGGCTTTCTTAATCTAAGCATTTCTAACTGACGTCCTTGGCTCTCCCTCTTTGTCCAGGACCTACCTTTCCAGCCTTCCTGTTTACCACTTTCTCTGCATGGCTCACCTCGGGCCTAGCAAGGCTTGATGAAGGATCTCTCCCCTTGGATCGTCCCTAGGCTGCTCTTCATGAGTGGTGATAGGAAACCTGAACACTCAAGTTCAAAAGAATGAAATTAGATCTGTATCTCTCACCCTGCCCAAAAGCATTAATTCAAAATGAATTAAAAACCTTTATTTAAAATCTCAAACACTGAAACTTCTAGAAGAAAGCATAAGTAGGTGTAAGAGAACTTTCTGAAAAAGATCCTAACAGCACAGAAATAACCCAGCAAGGGCATTGCATCGACTTAAAAAGCTTCCTTCCCGCAAGGAAACTATCAATGTAGCGAAAAGATGGCAAGGATGAGGATGGAAGAAAATTTTTGGCAGCTCCACTTTAGACTTCCAGTTAATATCTAGACTACTAAGGAACCACAAACATAAAACATCAAAACAAGTAAATAAGTGATCAATAAATGGGTTAGTAGACTGAACAGACAAATCTTTTTATTATTATTTATTTTATTGGCTTTTTAATATAATGTATATAATATATTTCTATCACATTCTTTCCCTTTCCCCAACTCCTCCCAGATCCTCCTTACCTCTTTACCCATCCAGCTTCATGTTCTTTCTGTCAGGAAATTCACACACACACACACACACACACACACACACACACACACACACACACACACAGGGATGTGTTTTGTGCTGGCCAATCCTCCAGAGTGTGGGATCTGCTCTAGCATGTGACCGACCAATAAAGCAGGTGACACCCAGCTGGAGAAAACTGACTTTCCCTCTCCCAGCAGGTATCAATGGCAAACAGTTTTTTGGTTAGGGGTGGGACTTTGTACCCACTTCCCCTTCTCTATACTGGGGGTTTTTTGTTGAAAAGACAATTCTTAAAAAAAGAAACATAAATAGGCCAATGTTTTCTTAAGTGTTCAAATCCATACTGGTTAGAATGGAGATTAAAACTACTTTGAGATTTCATCTCATACCAATCGGAATGATTTTCAAGAAAGCAAATGACAGCAAATGCTGGCTCAATTGTGGGAAAAAGGAATTCTTACTCATTGCTAGTAGAAGTTTAAACCAGTGCAGCCACTATAGAAATCAGTATGGAGGTTCCTCAAAATACTAAAAATAGCCTCAGCTGTGCTACCATTCATGGGCACCACACACACACACACACACACACACACACACACACACACACACACACGCAGGCACCACTTGTATGCTTAGTACCATAAAGGTTAGAAGAGGGCATGGGAGGCTGGGCGTGGTGGCGCACGCCTTTAATCCCAGCACTTGGGAGGCAGAGGCAGGTGGATTTCTGAGTTCGAGGCCAGCATGGTCTACAAAGTGAGTTCCAGGACAGCCAGGGCTATACAGAGAAACCCTGTCTCGAAAAAAAACCAAAAACTAACAAATAACACATCTTCTCTCATATGTGGTCCTACTTTTGAATCTTTATATGTTTGGAGGGGTGTGGGTCATGAAACTAGAAAGAGAACCTTGAAAGGGGAACTAGAAGGCAGAAAGGGAGGGAGAGGGGGAGATTCACAGAATGTATATAGTATTTGGGAGGAGAGGAAGGGGAGGGATAGAAAAATCAACAAATACTAAGCATTCATGACAATGTGATAACGGAATCCATTACTTTGTATGCTAATTTTAAAAGGCTGGTCTAGAAGTAAGGCCTTCCTCATTCTGCTTCTTGTATCTGTCCATTTGGTTTCTTTTGATGTTGTTTGAGATAGGTCTCTCTATAGAGGCTGTTTGTTCCTGGCTATCCTAGAACTCGCCATGTAGACCAGGCTGATCTTGAACCCACAGTGATCCGCCTGCCTCAGCTTCCTGGGAGTAAAGATGTGCGCCACCATTTGGTTTTTAATCACTTGATCCTTTAGACACAGGCAAAACTGCTTTTGTCAGCCTGGCTTGTAGCCAGATGTAGTGACACCACCTTCAATCCCAGCAGTCAAGCAGGAGGACTTTCAGGTCTTTGGGCTCAGCACTGAGTTCCAGTCAACCTGGGCTACACAACAAGACTATACCTTAAGAGAATTAAAGACAGAATAAAACAGACAAACAGGACCCATGATAGCTTATGATAGTGGCATGTCGTGAATGACTTTAGTGTGTCTCTCACTATGTGACTGGTGGTAAATTCATGCACTGTTTTCTAGAGATCTAGTGTAATATGCTGTGTTTGGAATCATTCACTCTATTAAGGCAACGAAGCAGTAAGGTATATATACATCAGCTTCTTTTGAAATTGTTTAGAATTTTTAACTTTTTATGTGCGTGGATGTTTGGGGTGTTTTGCCTGCCTGTATGTAGGTACACCACATGTGTGCCTGGTGACCACAGAGGACAGAAGAAAGTGTCGTGTTGTATTAATTATTATTCTGGAGGTTGCTACGGTCCCTGGTTGTCTTTAAATATCTTTTAGGGGTTTCTACCCCACTTGTGACCATATTGTTCCCAGATAAAAGACACAGAAACCTTTAGATTTATAATAAGCTTCAGAGCACTAGAGCTGGGCAGATGTCAGCCCTCTATGCTGTTCTGTCTACTTCCCTGTGGTGATCCCCGAGATATCACTTGCCATGTTCTGCCTGGGCCCCTCTACTCCATCCGGGCAGCCGTCATGGCCATGTGATCTCATCTCTCTCCACTCTGCAGGGTCCAATCAGCATCAAGCACACTGCACTCATGCTCCAAGCATGCAGGCTAGACACTTTGGGATAGGGACACAGCGCACACGAGGGATGACACTATGAGTCAGGCGGATAGCCTGTGATTGTTGCCACTGCGCATGTACCAAAGTCTGACAAACAAGTAGAGATCAAGGGGCTTGGCATAAGGCCAGGGCGCCATCTTGGCCCATGTGACCGCACCCGCTTCCCACAGCCATGTGCTCAGGATCCATGCCCTCCACGGTGACCTCTTCTTCCTCTCTTTCTCTCTCTCCTTGTCCCCACCTCAGACCCCAAGCCTGGAAACCTCTACTCTGCCCCCTCTCTTCTGCCCAGCCCAGGCATAGACATCTTTATTAACCAAACAGGAATAACTGGGGTGAGGGGTGGGGTGGGGGTGAGGTGCTAGGGGGTGGCAAGGTTTACTCTACAAAAGATGGTGTAAAGATAGTTCCCTGGGGCAATCAGTTCTAGGGATAGAGTATTTAGCATGTGAATACACAGCAGCACCAGACCAACCCTCTACCTTGTCTGAGTCTCTGGAATGGGATTTACTTACAGTGAGCAGCCACGTGGGTACTGAGAACCAAACCTGGGTTCTCTGGAAGAACAGGCATGTTCTTAACTTCTGAGCCAACTCTCCAGCCCCCACCTCATCTTTTTAAAAAATGAAACACCCATCTGGAGGAGTATACTAGTATATTAGTGACAAGGAACACATAAAATGGGCTTTATCAAAACATACAAAACAGGGCTGGCTACAGAGAGAGGGTCCAGTGTTAAAAGCACATGTGGCTGTAGCAGAGGACCTGTGCATGGGTCCCAGCGTCTCCTCGGGTAGCTCATAGCCACCTGTAACTCCAGCACCAGGGGATCCACCGCCCTCTTTTGGCCCCCACAAGTACCTGCATGTATGCACACATACCCATAAAAGAATAACAGTCCCCCACCACACACACATATAAATAATTTTATTCTTAAAAATTAAGACAAATGAAGCAGGGCAGTGGTGGCACACACCTTTAATCCCAGCACTTGAGAGGCAGAAGCAGGTGGATGTCTGTGAGTTTGAAGCCAGTCTGGTCTACAAAATGAGTTCCAGGACAGCCAGGGCTATACAGAGAAACCCTGTCTTGAAAAAAACAAAAAAACAAAACAAAAAACAAAACAAAACGTAAGAGCCAGAACAGGCTGTATAAGACTCATTGTTCAATGAAATTTCAAATTCAATTAAAATTCATTTAATGTTAAAATGAAATCAGAGACAAGATAGGTGGCAAGAAATGAATGCCTACTAGCAGGCAGATGGTGATGGGTCATCCTGGGCACTGTGGCAGACCAGAGGAAGGTTCCACATTTAAGGTAGAGGCACAACTCCCTTCCAACTGATGGTGCCTATAGTAATGCAGTTCTAATACTGATGGTGCCTATAGTAATGTGGTTCTAATACTGATGGTGCCTATAGTAATGCGGTCCTAATACTGATGGTGCCTATAGTAATTCGGTTCTAATACTGATGGTGCCTATAATAATGCGGTTCTAATACTGATGGTGCCTATAGTAATGTGGTTCTAATACTGATGGTGCCTATAGTAATGAGGTTCTAATACTGATGGGACTTTTGGTTTTCTTTCCTTTCTTTCTCTTAGTATATCAACCCCGAGCCTGATGTCTGCTGGGCAAGCACCAGAAGCTAAGTCTTTGGATTTCTTGGCAGTCCAAACACTTTACTTTTTTTTTAGGAAGTTTCTTGAGTCTAAAAAACCTTCAAGAGGCCAAATAAAAATCTCTATGGACTACATCTGCTGTGGTTTTCAGTTTGTAACTTCTGATGTGCATGTTTGCATAGAAACAGAAAGTGTCTTGGCAGAGGCAAATTTGTGCTGGTTCCATGGTCTTGGGCAAACTATTTTTCCTCTTTAAGAATGAGGACAACAGCCGGACGTGGTGGCGCACGCCTTTAATCCCAGCACTCGGAGGCAGAGGCAGGTGGATTTCTGAGTTCGAGGCCAGCCTGGTCTACAGAGTGAGTTCCAGGACAGCCAGGGCTACACAGAGAAACCCTGTCTCGAAAAAAACCAAAAAAAAAAAAAAAAAAAAAATGGGGACAACAATTCCAACTCTCAGAGCCACACCCATCAGAGCCATGACTCAATATACAGGAAGTTCTAAAGATTTCCCTAATAAACCTGGCAGGCTGAATGTGTACATCTGATTTTGCTCCTTCTGAAAAGGCTATAAAAAAAATCTGTCAGTATTATGACAGTTATAGGACACCATCAGTTAGAATGAAGTTGTGTCTGCACCCTTTGGAAAAGCAGAAAGCCATAGGATAAGGTGTGTGTGTTGGGGGATAAGAGTGGGGGATAAAATAAACCAGAAATAAAACAGTGACAAAAAAAATTTTCAGAATCTGAAAAACAGGTGGACAAGTACTAACTGGAACAAAAAGAAGCCAAGAAGCCCTTGTTGACTCATAGATTTAAATCTTAGTCACCAGGGAGTAGCACTGTTTGAAAGGATTAGAAGGTTAGGAGGTGTGGCCTTGTTGGCTGTCCTGGACTTGCTCTGTAGACCAGGCTGGCCTCTGCCGAGTGCTGAGGCTAAGAGAATGCATTACACTGCCCAACCTAAAGTTGCTGTTTTTAAGTAAAGGGACACATATAGAACAAAAGGAGGACTCTTGGAAATTTAAAACTTTGTAAGAAAATTGGAGATTTCAGTTAAGAAAATCTCTCAGAAATCAAGGGGAAGTTCAGAAGCAGCTAAGGGAGGAAAAACAGAGGATTAAAGTGAGAGGACCTAACTCACTCTATTTTAGAACTGGCAGCCATGTTAGGCTTTAAGCTTCAATTTCCCAAGACAGCCCAGGCTTCTCAGAAAAAAAATTCAGAAAAGGGGCAGTCAATCAGCAAATGCCCCAACATTTGGCCAGGGCCTTACAACAGATATAAAAAAGTCTGTATCAGGTAACCCGCTCTTCCTCAAGGTATGAACCAATCAGAAGTGTACAAATATCCTGTACCATGAGCTCATCCAATCCTGATGAAGGTGACTAAACACAACTGGTAAACCCCTAACTGGTTTTAAAAGGGGCCTGTGAGCATCCCCTGTGATGGCCTCTTTGCTTGGATGGTTGACCTGAGCATGCTGGCTGTTTCTGCAGAATAAAAGCTCTTTGCCTTTGCATACTGTCTGAGTCTGGGCTCTACTTTCAGTGATCCTTGGACCCTTACAAAAGATGCAACTGTCAGGGCTGACATTCAAATGGAGGGAAATACTTAGGAGGAAAAAAAAAAGAAAAAGAAATCAGATGAATGAAAACTTTCCCATCACCAGAGTGACTTGCTCTGATTTTGACTTGTTTTCACACTGAAAGAACCCGCAGAACTCAGAGTACACTAAATGAAAATTAACCCACATCTCACAGATGGCGAAATTCAGAGCATCTACTGTGAAATTTTCAAGCATCAGGAACAAAGATTCTAATCCTCCCCTACCCCCAAAAAATACACAAGAGCTTGCAAACTTGTTTGGGGCTAAATAGCACATTCCAGAGATCCCAGAACTTCTAAGGGGGATTGCCAACAGGTCTGAGACCAGCCTGGGCTACATAATGAGTCCAGGACTTCATAGTGAAACTGCGTCACAAAATACCCAATGTTATGGTTTGGATATGAATTTTGTCCCAAAGGCTCATGTGTTTAGGGTTTGGTCTTAGCTCTTAGATCCAATCATTGAGATATGGAACATGAGGTCTCCGACCTGATCAATGGCCTAATCCATTGGTAGATTCACAGTTAGCTGGTATTGTTGGGAGGGTGATGGGGCCTCAGTGGAAAAAGCAGGGGCATGTTCTTTGGGGCAATATCTTCTCTCTAGCCCCTTTCCACTGGCTTTCTGTGCTTCCCAGTGGCCAGGGCATAGGCGGCTTTGCTCTTGTACACCAAGATGTACTGCCTGCCTCACCAAAGCTCAGAAACAATGGAGCCAACCAACCATGGTCTGCAACCTCAGCACATGAACTAAAAATAAGTCCTTCCTTCTTTTACATTGCTTGTCTCTGGTACTTGTCAGGACAGTGAAGTTTACCACTCAGACAGTCAGGAAACAGAATGGCTTCATTATTCTTTTTTCTTTACTTTTCTTTTCTTTTGTTTTTGGTCTCTGTAGACCACCAGGATGGCCTTGAACTTAGAGATCTGCCTGCTCTGCCTCCCACGTGCTGAGATTAAAGGTGTGTACCATCACTACCTGGCAAGCTATTTTTCTTTCAATAATCAAGTGTTACTGAGTTTGTAATCATAACAGAATAAAGGTTCTGATCCTTCTTAGTGCCTTCTTGGTTGAGTGACTCCCGGCAGACACTACTGATTACAGACAGTAGATGCCACCCTAAGGTTTCTCCTCTCCATTTTCAGCATGCTCCTACCTTAATGCAAGGGACAGGAAGCTCTAATTTGACTGTGAGTTAGCCACTATGGTACACTCCTGAGTGTCCACCAGTATGGTGTGCACTCTGCTCTTTTCTTGTGACATTCTCTTTTCCAGCTCCTCCCCTATTCCCACTGCCACTACCTTCCTAGGCCTTGGATGGGTATTGTCTGGAGCATCAGCATTTCATAGCTGTAACTGATCAAGGTTAGACCATCCAGAGCAAATACCTGGAAGTTAACTTTGACATTCCTAATATATGGCTAAAAGCTGGACGTGGTAGGCAATCCTGCCCAACCTGTCCCCGAGGATGATGTGTTCTCAAATCACCCAATACTGTGTGCCATTAAGTCAGGTTGACACAAGTTAGGGTCACTTGAGAACCTCAATTTGTGAAAAATGTCTCCATCAGATTGGCCTGTCGTGATGTCTGCGGGGTATTTTCTTGATTAATGATTGATGTGGGAAGCTCACAATGGTTGGTGCCACCCCTGGGTCCATGGTCGCATGAGAAAACAAGCTGATACTTAGCATTGCTCCATGGCCTCTGCTTCAGTTCCTGCCCTGTTTGAGTTCCTGCCTTGGCTCCTTCATGATGGACTATGGTCTGGATAATATGTAGGCTATATAAACCCTTTTCTTCCCATGTTGCTTTGGGTCATGGTGTTTTATCAGAGCAATAAAAAGCAGACTGAGACAGGAAGTTAAATTACAAGTTGTAATTATAGCAGGAACTAGAGCTATAGTTCAGTGGTAATGTCTTTTCCTACCCTGAACAAAAGCCTTGGGTTTGATCCCTAACAATATAAAAAAAAAAAACCAACAAAACTAAATAAACTCATGTAAGTTTGTGCCTAACTTTTAAAATTGTTTGCTAAAGAGGGATCAACTGTGGGCCAATATCTGTCCCCAGCTTTCTCCTTTATTTTCTTTTTTATATTTTCTTTACTTTCTTTTTTTTTTTTTTCTTTTCTTTTCTGGTTGTTTTCAGTAGGACCTTGCCAAGCCACTTAGGCTGCCTTTAAAGTCAAAATCGTCCTCAGTGATCTCCCAAGTGTGCTTAACTTTTTTTTTTTTAAATGGGGCCTCACTTTGCAGCCCTGGCTGTCTTGTAACTCCCTCTGTAGATCAGGATAGCCTCAAACTAGGGAGATCCACATTCCTCTGCCTCTTGAGTGCTGGAGTTTGTGGTGGAATATTTTTCTGAAATAGCTCTTACCTTCAAAGAAAGTTAATTTTCCCTGACCTTGAAATTATATTATTCATAATTTAAGAACGAGTACCTAACATGCTGTCCTACTGTGTACTCATCTTGTTAGGTTTAACTTGCATTCAAGAAAACAATACAATCAAGCTCTTGTAGTGGTTTGGCTGAGGATGGCCCCCATAGGCTCATCTGTTTGAACCTAGTTCCCAACTAGTGGAACTATTTGGGAAGGATTAGGAGGTATGGCCTTTTTGGAGGAGGTGTGTCACCTGGGGGTAGACTTGGAGGTTTCAGAAAGACTCACACCATTTTCCATGTCTTCCTCTCTTTCTGATTCCAACTTGCAGACAATGTAAGCTTTCAGCTATTCATATCATCATGCCTTTGCTCTCCTGGAGTCTAACCCTCTGAAACTGTAAGCCCCCAGTGTAAACACTTTCTTTTATAAATTGTCTTAGTTCTGGTGCCTTTCACAGCAATAGAAAAGTAACTAAGACAAAAGCCAGTTTTGGTTTAACCTGCCTTTAAAAGAACAGTGTAACCAAACGGTGTCTTGAATTTCCTAAGCAATCAGTTTTTAAAACCTAAGCCAAATGCAGAGCTTTAATCTTAAATTATGAAGTCTTTCACGTCACTGATGTAGAGTAATGCATATATGTTGTAGCAATCGTTTACTGAAAGCAGCCAACAAATTGAAAGCACTCTTGGAACAAATATCCACCACAAAATTGGAAGCATTGTGTGCGGGGAGGTAGATAACAACTGTGTGAGGTTTAAGTGCTAGTCTGGATCACTTGGGGCCAGTAAATACCTTCTTCCCTTATGAGACTACAAAAGTTTTCAGAAAAGAATTCCACTATCTTTTCTGTGTTGTTCAATGAATACATAACAAAGCTTTTTTTTTTAGGCACAGGTAAGAGGGACAGATCAGATACACACAACAGACAGATGACAGCCCAGTAACCACAAACTGCAGAGAGATGAAAGATGGGATTAAAAAGTGAAGAACTCAAATTTGGGCTCACCCTGGTTAAATTAATCCAAGAGGAGCTTTCTGTCTTCATCTCTTAATGCAACATCAGTGCATTTTGGTACGCGATCTGGGATGTCATTAATGTGTTAACTGACATGATAATTAGATGTGTGTGCCATCATGCTCAACATGCTTAACCTTCTAAGAAGCAGAAAACTGTTGTCCAAAGTCATTCTTAGTTTTTTATGCTCATGAGCAGTTAATACTCTGGTTTTTTTTTTCTGATTTTCTGGTGAGTATATAGTGATATTTACTCTAGTTTTTATCTTATTATTGACAAGAGCATCTTTTCATATTCTCTCTCTCTCTCTCTCTCTCTCTCTCTCTCTCTCTCTCTCTCTCTCTCTTTGGTTTTTCAAGACAGGGTTTCTCTGTATAGCCCTGGCTGTCCTGGAACTCACTCTGTAGACCAGGCTGGCCTTGAACTCAGAAATCCACCTGCCTCTGCCTCCCGAGTGCTGGGATTAAAGGCGCCACCACGCCCAGCATCTTTTCATATTCTCATTAGCAACTTGTTACTTTCCTTGGGTGAATAATGATTTGTTAGTTTTTGGTTTTGTTTTTGTTTTTTTTGTAAAGAGGTGAATTTACTTGATTTTTCTCATGTAAAAACCCTATGTTGTAGGGTATGGCCCACAGCTGGAGCTGGGAAGCTTCTGAATGGAGACTCTGGTATGAGCTTTTAGCCAAGCTGGTGACTGACTTTTCTGATAGGGTGAGTTGTGAGCTCACTCTCTTTCCCAGATGTCTTGGTTCTAGAAGTCTATAGTTTTCGTTAAATTTGTAAATTTTGGGTCAGGTATGATGATGCACACATTTAGTTCTAACCTTTGGGAGTCATAGTCAGACAGATCTCTGTGAAGAAGAGAAAAATTGGGGTTACTGGGCTGGAGAGATGGCTCAGCGGGTAAGAGCACTGACTGCTCTTCCAAAGGTTATGAGTTCAAATCTCAGCAACCACATGGTGGCTCACAACCACCCATAACAAGATCTGACACCCTCTTCTGGTGCATCTGAGGACAGCTACAGTGTACTTGTGTATAATAATAAATAATTCTTAAAAAGAAAATTGGGATTACTACTTTGTTCTACACTTCTTTACCCCTATTCTGGGATTTCCAGTGAGACGTCTATTGGGAGCTCATAGCTTGCAGATATTTCATTTTCTTTTCGTTGTTTATTTTGTTTTTCTTTGACAGAGTCTCACTGGAGCCTAGGCGGTGCTCAGACACACTATGCAGCCCAAGAAGGCCTCAAACTGATAGATTCTTCTGCCCCAACCTTCTGAGTGCTAGGATTGCCAGCATGAGCCACTATGCCCAGCTAAAGAATTAGTGCCAGCTAATTCTTTTGAGATATTAAAAAAATATACGCTTCATCCTGGAACACTTCTGTTGCTATGACTTCTAGTTCTCTAATAGTTTCTTCTGCGGTGTAATCTGTTGCTATCGTCTACTCGACTTTCATCCGAGTTCTGCACTTTTTACTGCTTTAAGTTTGGTTTGGCCCTTTTTTTACACCATCCATCCCACCCCCCAACACACTCATGTTTTGTTCTGTCCTCTTAACTATAGGAAGTGAGGTATATTTTATATCCGATATATTGTTTTTCTCATTCTCTCATTCTGTCAATATGGGTCTGTTTCTATTAATTGATATTTCTCTTTATTGTGAGTCATAATTTCCTGTTTTCATGTCTATGAACTTTACATTATCTGCGCTGGACTTCTTCATTTCCTTGTTTGGAGCTCTGTTCTGGGGTGCGGTTAACTTACTTGGACATAGTTTGGTACCTTTGAGATTCCTTTGTAGCTTTGGGAGTGAAGCCTATTCTAGGACTAAGTTGGCTTCAGTATCAGGCAACATCCTTCCAGCCTTCTCTCCAGGTTTCATATAAGGTTTCTCCACTCTGTTGGGCATATGAACTACTTCCAGCTTGTGCGGCACTGCACCTGTTTGCTCCCAGCATCCTTTCCTTGGCCTTCAGCTGCCTCCTTCTATGTGGTTAGCCATTATATCCAGGGAGAGCAGAGGTTCTCAACCTTCCTAATGCTTTGACCCTTTAATACAACTCCCCATGTTGCAGTGATCCCAACTATAAAATTATTTCCACTGAAAATTCCTAACTGTAATTTTGCTACTATTGCGAGTTGTAATGTAAACATCTGATATACAGCATATCTGATATGTAACCCCCCAAAGTGGTCACAACCCATAGATTGCAAAACACTGTGGTAGAGACTTACAGGCCCTGTTCTCTGGAACTCTGGAGAGCTCTCTGTACCCTGTGAGCACTAACCATTTAGTGTCCCTGAACAACCAGTTCTGACTGCTCCTCTCAGAGACTGTGTCTGCTCCACTTTGGATGCCTCTCTGTGCCCTGCAGCCTGCAAACTCTCCACATTGCAAACAGATGAGGTGTGAGGACTCGTCTTATTTTTGGCCCCTGTTTTAACACTTAGCATCCTGTGCTTCTGTTCTCTGCTCTGAAGCTGTTGTTTCGTGCATTTTGCCTTGTTTATCATTGTTTTCAGCAGGATGTTAAATTTAATGCTTCTTACCTCATTTTGTCCAGAAGTTGAAGTCCTTTATTCTAGCAGCCTCTCACGGTCACCTATGGTATGCCCTCCCATTGTTCAAATTTGGTGCCTACTCTCTGGAGTGATTCAGGGATGCTGGGGTCACGATGTCAATAAAGAGCATTAAAAAAAAGTCCCTCCCGTTCTGCTTTGCACCATTCCTCAGCCTACTTGATCTTACTTTAGCCTTTGACACTAATGACCATTTCCTCATTCTTAAAATTCTGTGCACTTTTAGCTTCCAGGAGTCAGTTCTCTTCTGAATCTATCTCTAGTCCTTCCAAATCCCAAGAATTCTCTCTCTGGCTCTGCCACCCTTACATCCTGACTTCTTTCCTTGCCCTGTTCTGTGACATCTTTCCTCTCCCTTACTGATCTCAGCCACCACCCATGACTTCATTTATCGTCCATCTCTCGTGACTCACAGATTTGCTTCCGAATCTCTCTTCCCAGCGCTCCACATCTACATAGCAAATTGCTTAGTGTGAATCTCTCCTTGGATGGCTCATATTGTGATCCCAATCCCTGTCCTTCCCAGAGGCTATCACCATAGCACTGTGGGTCCGGCTCAGCCAATGGCACAAACCTATATCTTTCTGGCAAGCTAGAATTAAAAAAACCAACACTCTTCCTTTCTGCTTCCCAGGAGCAGCCTGATTCCTGACTGATATATCTGCTAAATATGTTTAATGCAAACTCTTCCTCTAGTTTCCGCACATGGTGTTGCTCACATCTTCATTTTCTCTCAAAGGGACTATTGCAACAGATTTCTATTTGCTCTCTGGGTAAATGCTAGGTGTATTTTGATTTCTGCAAATCACTCATTAGGTCAGACTATTCCTTGCCCATATAACTCCAGAATCTTTTGTCTAGTGATGCATCAGGCCCTCCAGGGCTGCTCCAAGACTCTCTTTCAGACCACACAGAGCATCTCTTCTGCTTTTTATGTCCTTCCCCATCTTTGTGATTTCACAATTGCCTCTCACATTTCTATGCCTTGCCTGAGTGTCTGCCTCTTCTGTGGATTGGTGGATCATTCCTGGACCCCCTCTGGCAGTTTCTCCATCAATCTGTCTCTGAACTCACTGCAACACTCTATTACAATGTATCTACATCCAATTCTCTTGTGGACTCCCTAAGCAGGTCTCTAGGTGGCTCTCCCTACATGCGGTGCAAATGTTTAGTTTTCTTAACCAAAAACTCATAGCTAGGTTTTGGAGAGTACCTTGTGAGCTCCATGAAAATGTATGTGAAATGATATGTCCGAGGTTATTAAAAGAACCAGAGGTTTTTTTTTTTTTTTTTTTTTTTTAATTAATTTATTTATTATATGTAAGTACACTGTAGCTGTCTTCAGACACGCCAGAAGAGGGCATCAGATTTCATTATGGATGGTTGTAAGCCACCATGTGGTTGCTGGGATTTGAACTCGGGACCTTTGGAAGAGCAGTCGGGTGCTCTTACCCGCTGAGCCATCTCACCAGCCCCAAAAGAACCAGAGGTTTTAAGGAACCCTAAATTCATAGACAGTTAATATCTCTACCTTATGGGTAAACATTGTCAGGAAGCTATGTTTAGAAATCTGAAATTCATCCATTTCAGACTACATTTCACAATGGGATGGGATAATATCTGCTGCTGCTGCTGCTGCTGCTGCTGCTGCTGTTGTTTTTGCTGCTGTTGGTGCTGCTGCTGCTCCTGTTATTGCTATATGTTGTTGCTGTTATTGCTGCTTGTTGTTGTTATTGTTGCTGCTGATATTGTTGCTGCTGTTGCTCCTGTTATTGCTGCATGCTGCTGCTGTTGTTTATGTTGTTGCTATTGCTACTGTTGCTGTTCCTGTTGTTGTTGTTGCTGCTGCTGCTGCTGCTGCTGCTGCTGCTGCTACTGGTTGATGAGGGCAGATCTGAGGGAAGGGGCGTGCAGCAGCTTTCCCTGCAAGTGGGGATACTCAAAAGCCACCCCTCCTTCTCTCTTCCCCCGCATCTCTGTCTTCCTCTTTCATTGTGTGAGCACACACAACCAGAATCAATGCAGATTTGAAACTTGAACATACACACACCTCTGAATGTACACACAAGAGACACACAACCAGGCACGCACACATAGATAAACATACACACAAACATCCAAGTGAGCATGTGAATCACAAACACCCTCGCTCCTAAGTACACACGCATACCCATATACCCATACATGTGATACTCACAGAACTAGGCTCCCACAACTCCCTTCTGCAAAGAGTGATTGCGGCACCTGGCACCAGGCCCATGAAGACAGCCGAGTGGAGCCATCTGTCAGGCTGAGGTTCCTGAACACCACCCATCCTGCCTGAGCTCAGCTGGTCGGCATGCCGGGCATGCGGCCTTGCTATTCTCTCTGGCTGAATCATGCTGAGTGAGCTGGCCTGGCTAGAGTTTATCAAATCGGAACAGAATTTTGGCAAAACAGATGACTCGTGAGCTTGGCATTTGTGTGCTCAGGAGACAGACACCCTGAAGAAGACAGAGAAGGGGGTCTGTATAGAGGGAAGAAATCACTTCTAGATAGACTGAGAGATGCTAGTGGATTGAACTCAAGAAGCAGTGTGGCAGAACCCTGATTCAAATTCCAGCTCTGCCACTTAAAAGCCACATGACTTTGAGCATGACAGCTTATCTCTTTGAACCTTGATATCTTCTACAAAAATGACCTAATACTATGATCTGACTCACAGGTTTGATTTCTTTTAATTACTGTAATATAATAATTATAAATTAGCACAGAGGCATATAACAATGACGACACTAGTAGCTATTATAAGTAGGGGATATCCAAGTCTAATAAAGATATATACTAGCGCAGCCTGATAAGCCCTTTTAACCCACCATCCCATCCCACAGGGCAGCAGCCTGGGCATCCAGTCAAGACTGATCTTCATTTATAAACCTGTTCTCTCTGCCTCTTTGTATTCCATCAACTGCTTGTCAGTTTTCAAACCACTTCCTTCTGCTCCTCCTTAGAGGTTTTTTTTTTCCTAATTTTAGGATTTATTTTTATTATTTTTAAATTATGTATAGGTGTCTGTGTGGGGGGTATGTATACATGAGTGTAAGTGCCAGTGTATGTTGAGGTTTGGCCTGTTGCTATGTATTTTAATGCTAAATTCTGTATCCCAAGGTCTAGTTGCCTCAAGACCTGTGAATTCTCACTTATGCCAGTGCAAACCTTGCTCCTTAGTTTAAAATTATTTGGTTAATAGAGATGCCTACAGCCTGTAGCTGGGCAGAAGAGAGGCAGTCATGGCAGGGCATGAATTGAGGTCTTGGGATCTGAGGTAGAGACCACAAAAGATGGGAAGGAGACAGAGGTGGAGAAATTGTCACGGGGTAGGTGGATCATGAACCCACGGGCGTGAGGGCTGGCCTGTTGGGTTAAGAGCGGCCCAGACAGAACCTGGCAAGTGATATCTCAGAGTTACTGACGGGGAAGAAGACAAACTAACATAGAGGGTAGATGTCTGCCAAGCTCTAATGCTTTAAGGCATTATATAATGTTTTTGTGAACTAAATAATCAAAGGTGGGGTAGAAACCTACAAATAATATTTACCACAACAACTGGAGCCAGAGGCTTGTGGCCTGCTGGAGCTGTACTTACTGATAGTTGCCAGTCACATGACAAGGGTGTTGAGAGCTTGAACTCAGGTCCTCTGGAAGAGCAACGAATGCTCTTAATGGTTCAGCCATCCCTCCATCCCCAGCCCTGGTATTTTGTTTTTTAGATGGAAGTCCTTCTATGTATCTCACCTAGCTTTGAACTAGCAATCTTCCCACCTCAACTCCTAAGTGCTAGCATGCAGCGTCACGCTCAGTCTACACGCCCCCTCAGATCATGAGAACTACCATTGCCCTGCCGACCCACTGTCACCTCTGCACAGCTGCCCAGGTTGCCGCTGCCAGCAGATGCTCACGTCATAGCACTGTTACCACTCCCCATCTGGTCTGACATAACACAAAAATAAGAGTGGGATTTGATAAGCCTTCATGATATGTCAGAAACCTGCAAAACAAATACAACTTTTTATTTTTACAACAATTTTATAAGGCAGATACTATTAATAGCCCCATTTTACAACTGAAGAAATTGAGTTACCAGACTATGAAGGACTGGGCCCAGTGTGACACACTGATTGTAAAGACATTCTGTCACCTTGTGGATTGTTAGGAGACACCAGAAGCTAAACTACATTGCAGCACAGAGTGAGTTCTAACTGCGGAGATGTTCGAAGTATGGAGGTAGTCAGTCAGAAGAGAGCTCTTCAAAATTAATGAAATAGTAATTGTCCTGGAGCTAGAATGTGGGCTCTGGAAGACTTTGTGCCTGAGAAATCATGCCTATTGACCAATTCTGTGAAATAGAAACAGGCTAGGTTCTTAATGCCTTCCATCTTATTCGACCTCATCACTTATCTGCTAAGTGGGAATACATTTTTATTACTGTGAGGAAACCAAGGCTCAGGGTGGTTATAAAATGTCCAAGGTAATGTCAGAAGTCACCAACATGAGACTCAAAGCAGGCCCATCTAACACCAGCATCTCCACTCCTCCATGGTAGGAGGAGTTCAGAAAAGGTCTAGATACATGCATATTATGTTGTATAGTTGGGCTAAGCTTGTAGCAGTTCTTCCTCAACCTCATGAATGCTGGGCTTATGGACATGAGCAGTCTTACTTTCTCTGAGTCTCCAGGATCAACCATCATGGTAGCCTCTGCTTCTCTCCACGCAGATGGTTGTTTCCACAGTTGCCCTCTCTACAGAGTGGTCCTGTATTAAGTCACAGGTGCCCTCTTGGTGATGTCTAAGCCCAGAGTTCCTTGGGTGAGGGAAGGAAGGCCCAGTCCTGGGCATCAGGGCAGAACATTGGGCTCATGTGTTTCCATCTTGTTGGAAGTGGGGTTAAGGGAGGGCACCTCAGGGAGAGTGCTTGTACTTGGTCTGCTTTACCAGTAAGTCATCAACATGGAAAATGATTCTATTCTTGGTAACTGTCAAATCAATAGGCTTCCCCTACCCCCAACCCAAGACATCATTGGTCTTTATGTCATTTTCCCAACTAAAGTCCTGGCCTTGATTCCCCAAAATGGAAAATTTCCAAAGGCTCTCTGTCGCCTGCCTTTGGCCATGCCTTTCCTTGTTCCTGGATCATTAGCCTTGAAGTGGTCCATTTCTCCTACCTGGCTTTGTTTGTTAGCTTCTAAGACAGTATGGCTCTGGTCCTGCATATGACTCATAAATAGAGCATCTCGTCTACAGATGATGTATTAGTTTTCCTCTCTCCCATTTGGTAAAAACATCTTCATTTTGCTCTAGTGATTTTCCTTCCCTTTTAATCAGTAAGAATTGGATGGGGCTGACTCTAGCTCAGAAGTCTAGAGGTAGCCATGTGGTTGAGGCCTGCCTTTTCAATGAAATCATTGTGATTAGCTCAGTCGATCGAGTCACTTAATCAAAACCATTGAGAGGAGATTGTCTTTAAAATGCAGCACCCACCCTTGGGTGTATACTACTATGCTTTTCTAAATAAATCTCAACTTTGCTTCACTTACAAACAAACAACAAAACCCTATGAGGGGGCTCTAGAGATGGCTCAGAGGTTACAAAAAACAACTGTTCTTCCTGAGGAGTTGCGTTTGCTTCTCAGCATACACAGTGGCTCCCAACTGGGTATAACTCCAGTACCAGGGGATCCAGGGCTTTCTTGTATCCTCTGAAAGTACTGCACACAGATGGTATAAATACCTACACGCAAAGCAAAATATTCCTACTCAGAAAACAAAGATAAATAAATTAAATTAAAAAATAAATAAATTTCAAAATTGAGGGGCTGGTGAGATGGCTCAGTGAGTAAAGTGCATTCAGTCCCTCGGACCACATAGCCAAAAGATAAACACAGCTCTGCCAAGTTGTCCTCTGACCTTCATGTGCATACATACCATCACACACACACACACACACACACACAAATAAATATAATAAAATATTTTAATAGTAGTATTTCTGAGACCTTTTATTTTTAAATAGGGTCTTACTACATAGTTTAGGCTGGTCTCTAACTTCCTATGTAGCCCAAGCCAGTCTTGAAGTTACAATCTTCTTGCCTCGGTCTCTCTAGTGCTGGGATTACAGATGTGCACAACCCCTTCCGGCTGGAAACATTGGAATTAGAAACTCTATTTTGGTTGTGATTAGATGTAAACACAGAGCTTGCTGTTGTTAGGAGTGTTCACAGGGACAAAGGATTCCCGAGGACCAAGTTACCAAGCGTAAGTAAGTTACAGGAGGAGAACTAATTTTGTGAATAGAATTGCTGGAAGCCCTCCAATCTCAGCTGTAGCTACGTCTGCAGTGAGACCGATTCTCCCCAGGACACATAAATGGTACGCCCTAGCCATGTTTGCTTCTCTTCAACTACTTTATATTGCGTTTCTGTGATGTGTAATAAGGAGATATGAATGCACCCTCAATTTGTTCATTAACATCAAGAGAAAGAGCCTAAACTTTTTTTCATTGTCACAACAAGCTTTTTATTAATAAAACATCATAAATGCCACATTCTACAGATCTCTGAAGTGTTTAAATACCATCTATCTAAGGTATATCTGAACAGGCAAACATTGCTTGTTTCTAGCTATTTACTATCTGTGTAACTTTGAAAACATGGAGGCTAAAAAAACTTATTTCTGTAATTAAATAAACTAATATTCATGATGACAAGAAGTTTGGTTGACTACTAACTTGCATTTTTTTTCTTATTCATTCATTCATTCATTCATTCATTCATTCATTTATATTTACATTGCAAATGTTTTCCCCTTCCCCTGTTTCCCCTCTGCAAACTCCCTATCCCATCCCCCCTACCCTGCTTCTATGTGGGTGCTCCCCCACCCACCTACCCACTCCTGCTTCACCGCCCTAGCATTCCTCTACACTGGGACATCAAACTTTCACAAGACCAAGGGCCTCTCCTCCCATTGAAGCCAGATAAGGGGGCCTACTCTTTTTAACTTTATACCTCTATGGGGCTTCAGTCTAGCACCGGGTAAGGCAGAAAACTCTTAAGGAGTTGTGGTGACTGATAGATAAGGGTATACTTTGTCCAGTCTCACTTGTTCTCGTGCCCCGCTGATACTTAGCTAAACCAAGCAATGGAAACATGGAGGAGGGAGGAGTATCCAAGAGTGGTCTTGTTCCAGAGCCCCCCCACCCTGGCTTTGTGAGGTAGGGGGTTGAAAACAAGGTCATTGTGATAATATTTGAGCTATAGTAGAAATCTGAACAAACTTTTGTAAGTGCCCAGAGTTGTCGGTTTGGGACAATGAGACATAGGAAGGACTCACAGAGGTGTGGCATATGACTCAGGTTCTTAAAGAATGAAGAGGATCCCTGGGCAGAGGAACACGGGTGAGGAATAGGTGCCCCAGGGATAGGTGTTTCAGACAGAGGGACTGTAAGATTAACAAGTGGGTGGGTGAGATGGCACACTCCTGTATACTACACTACTGTCCTATCTCAATAAATCTCAACTTTTATCTCATATAATGAGAATATTCATGGAACAGTTTTGATTTTTGTTTTTTGTTTTTTGTTTTTTGTTTTTTGTTTTTTGTTTTTTTTTTAGAGGGTTGAGGGTTGGTGGTAGTGAGGAGACAGAGTCTCATTTAGCCCAGGCTGGCCTCAAACTTTTCTTCTACTTTTTCTTTTTTGTTGGTTGTCATTTTTATTCTTTAAGGAGACACAAATTAAAACAGAAGCAGAGTGGACTTACTGGGACTCAACTGTAGTCACAGCATTTAGGAGACAGAAGCAGGGGACCCTAAGTGTAAGTCCAGCCTGGACTACATGTAATGATTTGTTGGCCTCAAACTTTGTATGTGGCCAAGGCTAACCTTGAAATCCAGATCCTCCTACCTCTGACTCCTGAGTGTTTGTACTATGTATGTCATCATGCCTGACTTATTGGAACTTTTCGGGGGGGGGGGGAAGGTCTCACTACACAGTTAAGGCTAGTCTTGAGCTTGCTATGTGGGAAGGCGGAGGCAGGAGGAACAGAAGCCTCCTTCTATGTATGTAGCAAGGCCAAGACCTTGTCTATGTAGCTAGTTCAAGATCAGTTTCCTGAAGCTCATCCTCAAAACCAGTCAGAGCTAGTGGTGTAGGCCTATAATTGTAGCTACTCAGAAGGCTAAGGCAGAAAGATCCATGAGTTCAAGGCCTGCCTGGACATCTTAGTGAGACCTTATCTCAAAATGAAAAATGCAAAAAGCAGGGAGCTGTGGGTAGAGCTCATTGGTAGGGAACTTGCCTAGCATGTCCAAGGCCTTGGATCCCCCAACAACTGCAAGCCAACATAAGTAAACAAAAACAATAAGAATATGATATCTCCTCTTTCTCCTCTGGCTTCCTGGCTTCTCTCATGCTCTCTTTCTGCTTCACATAGAAATGAATCCAACACTATGGTAAAGAACAGAGGCTCTGAGCTCCAGCGATTTGGTTCTGCCATTTACTACCCATAAGACCTCGAATAAAACCCACTTACAAATAAGGACAATAGTTGTATTTGTCTCCTAAGGTCATCAAAAGCAGTAAATAAAATTGCAGATATAAAAAGTGTGTCTGGCATGAGCTCATTCTTGAGAACTGCTAGCTGCTAAAACTTTATTGTCTCAGTTAAGACCTTCCAACATCACGAAACAGAAGACCTAACTGGAGTGACACAAACAGTGAAGAGCTTGTTTGTGGCACATAATGGGGAGGCCTGAAGTGCAGCAGCTCCAGGCATGGAATAATCAGGGCTCTGACTCCATTGCTCTGGAGTTCTCCCCACTCCATCCTAGTCTTTGTACTGGCTCTGTCTGCAGACTGGCCTCCTGCATTGTCCAGAGATGGCCGTGCCACCATGTTCTGAGCGACTCCTGTGACAGCATTCTTCCTTGTTCACTTCAGAGAAAACTTCTCCTCCTCCCAAACAGAAAATAAATCCCTTCTTTTAATCTTCTTAGACTAGCTTAGGTTGTGTACCTGCTCCTGGACCAGAGACCATGGGCAGAGGGCTCCTATGTTGCCTGGCATTGGCCAGACTTTTTGAATTTGTCTCTGGCAAGTGAGAATGGGTTTCCAGGATTGCATTAGAGGGGTTGGGATCTAATTGGGAACCACTCTAGGGTGAGAGGTGGGGTCAGCTTTCACCTAATCATTCATTACATCATGGCCAGGGGGAGGGATTCTGTTACTCAGCAGAAAGGGTTAACTGGACTGTGGGGAGACAACCAGGAGCTATGATACTTGTGTGTGTGTGTGTGTGTGTGTGTGTGTGTGTGTGTGTGTGTGTGTCTTATGGCGTTGGCTCGAATAGTTCCTAACCAGTGAGGTCTTTCTTGGTCATGTGACCAGTCAGTCACAGGAAATAACACACATGCTTCCCTATCTCTACCCACCCTCTCCTTTGTAGTTTTTTGCTCTCTTGCTCTGTATCCAGTTCATCTAATCCCTAACATGACATCTACTTTTAGCTGGGATTGTTTTTGTTTGTTTGGGTTTTTTTTTTTTTTTGAGAAACGGTTTCTCTATGTAGCCTTGGCTATCCTGAAACTCTCTCTGTACACTAGGCTGGTCATCTGAGATCCATCTGCCTTGTTGATCATGTCTTCTTCCCAGACAACATAAAGTCCACGAAGACAGAGGTTTTGGAATCATTTGGAGGACATTCAGTGCTGCATGTCTAAGACTACAGTAGTTTACTGAGAGGTAGCCCCATAGGCTCAGGTGTTTAACACTGTCCCCTCCGTAGTTGTGCTGTTTGAGGAGGTGCCAGGACCACCCTAGTGGAGAAGGAGCATCACTAGAGGAGAGCTCACCCTACTTCCAGCTCACAATTTCTGCTTCTTGTTTACATTGAAGATGTATGTGATCTCTTTGCTTCCTGTTGCAACTGCTTACTGCCAAGCCTCCCCTGTCATTATGGACTCCCTCTCTGAAACCATAAGCCCAAATAAATTATTTCTTCTTTAGCTGCCTTTGGTCATGATTTTTTTTATCACAGCAACAGAAAGGTTAACTGATACAAGGACCTAAAAGAATCCTGGCTCACACAGTAAACTACTGTCGTCTTAGACATGCAGCACTGAATGACCTCCAAATGATTCCAAAACCTCTGTCCTCATGGACTTTATGTTGTCTGGGAAGGAGACATGATAAACAAGGCAGATGGATCTCTGAGTTCAAGGCCAGCCTGGTGTACAGAGAGAGTTTTAGGATAGCTAAGGCTACACAGAGAAACCCCTTTTCAAAAAAAAAAAAAACAAACCAACAACAAACCAAGCTAAAAGTAGATGTCATGTAAAGATACAATAAATAGTTTGTTAAGTGAACATGATTCTGACCAGAACCAGAATCCATGGATCTTCTCATAAGCTGTGCTCTGCTCTGCTGGACCACCTGTCTTCATCTTCCCTCTTATTCTTTCCCTGAACATTCACTGTCTACCCTCCCCCCATATGTCTTTCTAACTAATATCCCTCTTCTGAGCAGGCTAATATTTGTCCTTATACTATAAACTACATAGTGTTCACCAGAAACCTCTTCTCCCTTTCCAAGATGATTACCTGTTTTCTACATGCAAAACAGTAAATCTTGGTGTTAAAAAAAAAAGTGGGGGGGAAGCCAGGCAGTGGTGGTGTACAACTTTATTTCCAGCACTAGGAAGGCAGAGGCGGGAAGATCTCTGTGAGTTCAAGGCCACACAGGGTTGGAGTCCCTGGGTCTGTGATAAGGAGTCCAGGGCCAGGGGCTCTGAAATGCCTGGACATCCAGGTGTTGCTGGGTCTCAGAGAGTTGGGAACAGAGTTGGACTACAAAGTTCCAGAACAGCGCGGCCTACACAGAGAAATCGTGTCTCAACAAAACAAAACAAAACAAAACAAAACAAAACAAACAAACAAAACAAAACAAAACAAAACAAGACAAAGATAAAACCTACATATTCAGTTCTTCCCATTTTCTTGAGATCTTCAGTGGTGCTTGTGTCTCAGTGTCTAAGAAATGCATATGAAGTGTTCGCTGTGGGCACTTCTGAGCTCACCATCCAAGGCTTCCTGAAGTTGTACCCACCTGTAAGTCTTCCTTGGTAGGCATAGTATATAATTTTCTTTTTTTTTTTAAAGATTTATTTATTATTTATATGTCAGTACACTGTAGCTGTCTTCAGACACACCAGTGGAGGGCGTCAGATGTCATTACAGATGGTTGTAAGCCACCATGTGGTTGCTGGGATTTAAACTCAGGACCTTCATAAGAACAGTCAGTGCTCTTAACCGCTGACCCATCTCTCCAGCCCCAGTATATAATTTTCTTAAGGGGGAAAAACCCCTCTCTGCTTCTTCCCATATCACTCCTGCCCTAAAGCCTCTCTGCCTTTAGTGAAGGGTCTGCAGGTTTTCTGAGCCTATAATTGATAAAGGGCTGGAGTGATGCTCTGGGATAATGCACATGCTTAGCTAAAGGCCCTGCACTTAATACCTGATGTCATAATAGTAATAAATCACTAAGGATGAAGATGATGACAGTGGGGCCTGGTGGCACACACCTTTAATCCCAGCTCTCAAGAGACAGAGGCAGGTGGATTTCTGTGAGTTTGAGGCCAGCCTGGTCTACAGAGTGAGTTCCAGGACAGCCGGGGCTATAAAGAGACAAACAGCAAATGACAACAATGTTCTTGTCCTATTCTTTATCATGAACCATCCCCATTGGCCATCCCCGACTCACAAAGCAAATTGGAACCTACACAGTATGACGAGTGAGTTTCAAGTGAAAATTGCTTGTGACTTTTCTCCACCCGCGCTCAGCACACAACCTCCACAGACAGACCTTACACTGCATACATGACTTGACAACCTGCGTCCACTCCTGCTGTGATACAGGCTACTTCCAGGAAGTAGCTACGCAGCATGATTGACGTTATTGGCTCTCTTTACATCCAGGTGCGAAGTGCATATAGTTGTGCCTGTGGGGTGTAAGCAGAAATGTGTATGTTTCTGGGCCAAAGCTTTCAGGAACTGAGCATGACTGCTCTACAGTCTCTTTCTCCTCCTGCCTGCTGAAGCCCTAGGGGGACAATAGAACCACAGGATGAAAGGACTCGGGATCTATAAATCACTGAGGAAAGAAAGAACCAACTGTCAAGCAACTCAGCTGAATGTGACGGAGAGAATCCAGTTGAGTCTATCTGTTTAGAAATTTGTTACTGTAATGGGCAATGCCACACTCAATACAGCATATAAAATACATATTATGCTGGACATGATGGTGCCTGTCTTTGTTTGTTTGTTTGTTTGTTTGTTTGTTTGTTTGAGACAGGGATTCTCTGTGTAGCTCTGTCTGTCCTGGAACTCACTTTGTAGATCAGGCTGGCCTCGAACTCAGAAATCCACCTGCCTCTGCCTCCCAAGTGCACCACCATGCCCGGCAATGGTGCCTGTCTTTAATCCCACTTGGAAGGCAGAGGCAGAGGGATCTCTGTGAATTCAAGGTCAGTCTGGTCTACAAACTGAGTTCTAGGACAGATAGGGATATAGAGAAACCCTGTCTGAAACACAAACAAAAGATCACAACAACAACAAATTATTATTATTCATATTAATTATTATTATTATGGGGCTGGCTAAATGGCTCAGCAGGCAAAGGCCCTTGTTGACTGACACACAAACCTGATGACCTGAGTCTGACCCCCAGAATTTGTATAAAGGTGGAAGGAGAGAGTTGACTCTACCAAGTTCTTCTCTGTCCTTCAAACATAAGCCATGGCATGTGTACTCATTCGCACACACTCATGCTGGCACACGTACATAATGCACACACACAATAATAAAATATTTTAAGCACATACTGGATTATATATTATACTCATCATGTACACACTCAAGAAAAAACGGAGGGATTATGTGACACGGTAGTGTTGTGTGAGTTTCACAGTCTGAGGAGCTATCTTAGAAACATGGCAGAGGCAGACACCCCTCTTCTGGGTATTAAGCTGCCCTCCACCTCTCTTGGATGGGTGAACATGGAAGAATGTGTTATTTGTTAGGCATCTCAGATGACTCAGACCTGCTGCATTCCCCTCTGAGGTGGGGTAACCCCAGGTAGGTTCTGCCCATCCAGTAGCCTGTGGCTTCCTGTCCTTTTCATTTCAAGGGTTTCTCAGACAAGGAGGAGCCTTGAAAATGTTTCTACCTTCCCAGAAGACATACCTCGGTTTGACAGGCAAAGGCTACAAAGACTGCCTGCAAGGGCCAGGCCACAGTGGAGGGAGACTGGAAGGGCTAAAGGTCTCCTTCTCCCATTCACCACCAACATCCTGAGGCCTAAGAGTTTGCAACTACCAAGCATGTGCTCCCAGAGGGGCCTCTGTCCTCCAGGCCCCAAATGCCACCAGAGAGTGAGCTTCAGAAGCCAGATGTCTCAGCTCTTACAGGCTTCCAGGAACACTCAGCAGTTCTCAGAAGCCCCCATTTCCTGCTTCACACCCACAGCCTGGTCCTCGGTGGAGGAAAGCAGGAGGCTTTTACCCCGCCCCACCCCCACCTCCCTCTCAGTGCCGTGCCCTCTCCCGGACAGGGCTTGGCCCTGGGGACTCCTACAGGTGCTCTGCAGCCACTCATAGGAGCAGGAAGGGCAGTTCTGTGTGAGTGGGTTGAGGCGCGGCGGCTCAGCAAACCCAGGCGCTGTGATCCTCCACCTCTCCCCTATCCATTCCTAGTTTATCATTTGTCCTTCACCTCCCAAACTAAAGACAGGCCCCAGGGTTAGCCAAAACAACTGATAATCCAAAAGACATGTCAATGTGGTGGTGAAATTTAACAGACCAATGTTCTCTAGAGTGGAAGCCACGTAGTATAGGATGATGTAAAGTGGATTTAAGGTTTCTACTGGAACACCAACACTAAAGAATGCTTTATCGCTCCCTTCTGATCCCTCTTCATTACTTTTCATTATTTCAAAAATAACATCACCATTCAGCACCGTCGGTCTTTGTCCACTCCCTGATGCCTGTAAGACTCTGGGGGTGGGAGAGTGGCAATAAATAATATTAGAGATCAAAACGGGCTCATAAACATTTTCTACTGTAATGTAATTTTAAGAAGAGACCCTTCACAAAAACAACACAATTTCATATATCTAGAAAGAAATTCAATAAAAGATACATGCTTTATCTTTATGGAGAAAACAGTAACGCTTTAATAAACAACATAAAATAGAAACTTGAACAAACAAAGAGCTGCAGCATGAACTGAAAGAAGACGATGTTAGAAAAGGGTCAGCCAAGGGTGGTGCCGTTCAAACCCGCACCAGAAGAAGACGACAAGCCAGAGGAGGCTATCCCAGGCTACATAGCAAAATAGATATGGGGAGTAAAGGAGGCTATCCCAGGCTACCTAGTAAGATGGACAGAGGAAATGAGAGAAAGGAGAAAGGTAAGAAATAATATGGTTTTATTTTGAGATAGGGTCTTGTTGAGTAGCCCAGGTACTGTGTAGCCTACCCAGGCTGGCTTTGAATTCACAGCAGTCCTCCTGCCTCATCCTCTCAAATGTTAGGGTTACAGGCATGTGTCACCATGCTTGATTGAAAATATATATGCTATATTTTTATATCATGTTATATATCATTTATTTTTCCCATGTTTTTCTAGAAATATAACACAATATCAAACAATATTCTGGCAGTGGGTGTGGACATTTTCTGGATGCTATGACACTTTTTTGGAAGTGCAAAGAGGCCGCTCTTGTGCACAGACTGCTGAGGAAGGCCCTTTCTGAGGACTGGCATGGGAGGAGGGAAGCATTCCAGCAGCTGAGCCAAGGCTCTGAAGTAGCAACTTGCTAGGAATGTTCCAAGAATACGCAGAGGTCAGTGTGGCTGGAGTAGACTAAATGGGTGACAGAAATGAGGTCAGAGAAGTAGTGGGGGTTGAGGGGAGGGCACCGAGACTCACCTGGCGATGAAGAGTCATTGGAGTAAGCAAGGAGGTGCTCAAACTGATCTAAATATTTAAAGGTTTTGAGGGGCATTCTCTGACTGTATCGTGTAGTGCTAGGGATAGAACCTACAACCTTCGTATGTGTTAGGCAGACCTTAGGTCCAAGCCACACCCTAGTTACCCAGGTAAAGACTTGGAAAGGGTTAAAGTGATCCACAAACAATTGCAAGTGATACAGAAATGCAGTAAACAAAACAAAAACAAAAACAAAAACAAAAAACAAACCATAAAACATGAAGGGACACATAAGTGACTGAAATTTGGGGAATTTGAAATAAACAATTTCTTGGGTCACAGATTTGGTCTTTTATATTCAGCTAAGCCCAAACTCCTCAGGAAGGAGATCATAGTCCTCAGAGCCCCAGCTGACATTGCAGGGACTTGGTAGGCTCTTGGCTGGTGATCCAGGGAACTCTCCCATGGTCAGGCCTCCAGCCTCAGCCTCCTGGAGAGCAGGTTCAAAGAGCAGGAACACCAAATCCACTCCTGAGCAGCGCCTCTGGTACCTGCCTGTAATCCTAGCATCTGGGAGGCTGAGGAGGGAGTTTAAAAGGCCAACCTGAGCCATATAGCACTCTGAGAAGGAAGAGGGGGAGGGGGGAAGAAGAGGAAGGGGGAGGAGGAAGAGGAGGAGGAGGAGAAGGGAGAAGAGGAAGCAGAGGAGGGAGATGAGTGGGAGAAAGAAGAAGAGAAAGAGGCAGAGGAGGACGATCCAGAACAGATCTCACACTACCTACCTGTCAGTGTGGGTCTCTGTGAGGAGCGGGTCGGCAGGGGCTCTGCTCTCACAGAGCTCAGACTCTACAGTGGGAAGGAAGGTAAAGATATGACAGGAACTAAATAGGCATGAGCCAGTTACAAAACAGGAGAGAGGGTGAAATCTGCCCCACTGCCTTTTTGTTATTATTGGCGTTGTAATGTTTTATTGAAACATGTGTTTGTTGATGTCTTACCTGCGCTTGCTTCGCACTCGGAAGCTTATGAAAGAGAACCAAAGTTGCTTTCGTTTGTTTTGATTTGGATTTTGTTGTTGTTGTTGTTGTTTTAAGGTGTTCACCACCACACCCAGGCTTTTAAAATAAATGTACGTAATTTATTTTTACTTTATGTTCATTGGTGTTTTGCCTGCAAGTGTAACTGTGTGAGATGTCAGAGCCCTGGAACCGGAGCTACAGACTGGTGTGGGCTGCCACAGGGGTGCTTGGAATTGAACCCAGACCCTCTGGAAGAACAGTCAGTGCTCTAAACTGCTGAGCCATCCCTCCAACCCTGAGACCCAAAGTATTATAGAGTAAGTTTGGAACTTTTTCTCCAGCCACATCCAGTGGAGTTTTTGAAATAATAACAAAGCTTTGTATCTATGCTATCATGGTGGTCACTGGCCTCGTGTAGCTTACAGAGCACTGGAAATGTGGCTAGTCACTGAGGAACTGAAACCTTACTTTATTTAATTGAAAGTATGTTACATGCAAACTTAAGTGACCCTGTGTAGCCAGTGGTTGTGTGTGGGACCATGAAAGGCAGCCTGTTTTCTGGTTGAGCGAGACTTATTCCAGAGACCGAGTAGAAACTTTACAAGGGACAGAACAGTGAGCCATCCTCCCAAACAGACATAGATGCCTGACACCACGGAGCCCCCAGCTCCATAATCCTGTGACTATCAATCATGTCCCCAAACTCCTAGCATTCTGGCTAGACTCCAACAGATAGCCAGGTATGCTCCTCCCCACAACTACCCTGCAACTGCAAGATAGCCCAGCCTACTATAAAAAGGACTGCTTGGCCCCTCTCTCTTAAGCTCTTACCTCTCATTCTCACCTATAGCTCTCCTTCTCTCCCTTCCTTCCCCTCTCTCTTCACGTAGCCATGGCTGGCCTCTCTCTACCTTCTCTCTTTCACTCTGCTTTTCTACAATAAAGCTCTAAAACGATAGACTGTCTCTGTTCATCAAGACCCACCATGCTTGAATGATGGATTAGGCTTTCCCCCCAAAGAGCCGCGTCTAATCTGTAGAAAGGCCTCCCAACGTTTCCAGCACCCAGACCGGACCAAAAGCTCTTGTGGAAATCATCCAGAACCCCTCTCCCCCTGCCCTCTACTCCCTTCGGCTGGCTGCGGGGCTGACCGAACCCTCCCCAGGGCCCTCACTTTGTTCTCGGCTCTTCTGAGACATACATACAGCGAGGTCTGGGATGTCCAAGACTGAGAACCTGTCGTTTCAGGCCCAGAGACCCCCAGATTGCTCCTGTTTTGTTTTGTTTTGTTTTGTTTTGTTTTGTTTTGTTTTGTTTTGTTTTGTTTGTTTTGTTTTTCAAGACAGGGTTTCTCTGTGTAACCTGGCTGTCCTGGAACTCACTCTGTAGACCAGGCTGGCCTCGAACTCAAAAATCCGCCTACCTCTGCCTCCCAAGTGTTGGGATTAATGGTGTATGCCACCACTGCTTGCGATTGCTCCCTCTTTACCCTGGCAGACTGGGGTTCCGTGGCTTCCCACAGCCAGATACTCCCAGGTGGCATATATATAGAGAGAGAGAGTTCCAGGACAACCAGAGCTACACAGAAAAACCCTGTCTTGAAAAGCAGGCAAACAAACAAACAAACAAACAAAGAAAAAAACATCACCATCATCCTGAAGAAAGAAGCACATGGGTGATTTTCCCTTCCCTTTCAACTCTTTCGCCACTTCAAAGTCATATCTCTTAAGCATCTGAGATAAGGCAGTATTTGACTGTATTAGTTGTTAAGTGAATATCAGAGCTGGAGAGATGGCTCAGCAATGAAGAGTCCTACTGCTTCTGCAGAGGACCAGAGCTTGGTTCCTAGTACCCACACTGGGCAGTTCACAACCACCTGCAACCCCAACGCCAGAGGATTCTAACTCCTCTGGGCTCCACTGGCACTCGCACTCACATTCATGTGCATACACACACACACACACACACACAGAGAGAGAGAGAGAGAGAGAGAGAGAGAGAGAGAGAGAGTTAAAAATAAAACAAATTTTAAATTAAGAGAGAGAGAGAGAATATATGAATCAGTCCTTTTACCCCAGTAATGAGTGGAGGCAGCAGCTAACATGGACAGACAGACTTTTCTCCTACTCTAATAGGGACTGGGCTATATGTTCTGGAAGTCTGTGCTGGCTCCAGAGGAACTCAGGAGCCCCTTCTGCAGGGGTCTGTATTTGACTGTATCAGTTGTTAAGAGACTGTGGCCCCCCTCTGCAGGGGTCTGTATTTGACTGTATTATTAGTTGTTAAGAGATTGTGGCCCTCCATGCACAGCTGCTGGTGTGGCTCGGTTGCTTAGTCAGCCCTGTTCACCACTCCTGTAGCTTCTGTCTCCTTATCATTTGCCTATAGTTTTTCATGGCTTCTCTACTTCCTTCTACATACCTTGCTATGAAATACTTCATCTTCTTGGTGTTTCTCTTTGAGTTCTCAAGTGAAAACCATGGTTATCGCAGCACTTTTTGTGCCTTTACAGGGCCTGTGTGACACTTGGATTTAGGTTTCCGTTTCCACCTTCCTAGTCTTTGTGCCCAAAGAGATATCTAGGGTCACATGTTAGAAATAAAGACTGTTGTCGGCCACTCCAGCAGGGACAATGAACGAACTTTGCTTAGGAGGGACTGTGAGTCTAACAGTCGAATTGCTGTGTTAAGCTTCATCTATGATGTCTGTGTTAGCTAGCACCATTGATAGGGGCCTAGATCTATGATGCTAGGATCATCCAACCTATGGGGCCTTTGAACCCTGGGTCTGGTGTGGGGTGGATCTGTTATTCCTTTTGCTGTGGTGGCGGCAATTTTGTTTGCTTGCTTGTTTTTTGATACAGGTTCTTGTCATGTATTCCTGGTTGCCTGGAATTCACTTCTATAGACCAGACTGGCCTCAAATTTGCAGTAAACCTCCTGCCTCTGGCTTCAGAGTACTGGAATTACAGGTTTGTGCTGTCTCGGTAGTTGATGTGTGATCTTGAATTGACTCTCGTGATGGCTAGGAGTTCCCAAGTAACTATGGTTGCTTGGTTGGGACAAACCAATTATTCCCCATACCAAACCTCTCAAGTTCACCCCATCCTTTTCCTCAATTTGGAGACACTTGAGCAATGGAGGAAGGATAATACCACCCACACGGGTCACAGAGCTGCAGAAACAGGGCGGTCGGTCCCTCGAGAGGAAGCCTGCTGCAAAAGCTGTTGGAGAATTTCCGACTTTCTGCTTCGCTTTGGGGCTTAGTTATTTATCTGAGGACGATGTGTTTGGACCCTTTGGGGACAGTTTTGCAATTCCACCCCTGACAACACGAGCATAGGTTCTGACACGTGGGCCACCTCTGACTCAGAGCTCAGCAAAGAAAGAAAGAAAGAAAGAGAGAGAGAGAGAGAGAGAGAGAGAGAGAGAGAGAGAAAGAAAGAAAGAAAGAAAGAAAGAAAGAAAGAAAGAAAGAAAGAAAGAAAGAAAGAAATCTGCTGCTTTCCCAGCCTGGCAGGAATGGTGGTGGGTGTTGTCTGGGAAGGCCCTGGGGATCTGCTAGTCAGACACAGTGAGCTTCATATGACTGTATGGCAGGGTAGGGAAACCTGAACTTCTTCCATTGTCAGCAAGCCTTCTGTGCTGCTCGGGGTGTCTGAGATAAGGCGAAGACCCTTTCCTTACCCGGAGGCATTGGTCTCAAATGAATGCAGCTCCCCAAACGCCCAAGACCATGCTCAACGGTAGCAACACTCCTGTGGACTTTATGGAAGACTGAATTCATGTTCTCCTTCTTACTGGGTATAGAGCGGGAGGTAATTGGAAGCAGTGGGGTCAGGGTGGGGAGAGGAGCATGCAGGCCAAGGCTGCATACAACCATGGGTGTCATTTCTCAGGCATCAACCATTCTTTTCTTTCTTCCTTCCTCTCCTTTCTTTTGTTTTCTTTCTTTCTTTCTTTCTTTCTTTCTTTCTTTCTTTCTTTCTTTCCCTCTCTCTTTCTTCCTTTCTTCTTTTCTCTTTTCTTTTCTTTTCTTTTTTTCTTCCTTTTTTCTTCCTTCCTAGTTATTATTTTTTATATGTGTGGGGGTTTGCTTGCCTGGTACACACAGAGGCTGGAAAAGGGAATTGGATTTCTTACAACTGACGTTATAGATGGTTGCAAGCCATTATGTGAGTGCTGGGAATGGAACCCAGGTCCTCTGGAAAAACAGCCAGTGCTTTTAATCACTGAACCACTTCTCTAGCCTCCTTTTTCTTTGTAATTTATTGTTTTGTAATGGTGGTAGGTTTCTCTCTTTCTGGCCTGTAGGTGGCCAAGAAAGCTAGGATAGCTGGCCAGTAAGTGCTAGAGACCCACCTGCCTCTGTCTATCCAGCATTAGGGCTGTAAATACAAGGCACCATGCCCAGAGTTTTGATATGGGTTCAGGGGATCAAATCCAGGTCTTCATGCTTGCGTGACAAACATTTCACCAACTGAACGTTCTCACCAGCCCACATATCCTGACTTTAAGAAACATTACTATCATGTGCCAGAGATTTGCCTTAAACATCTACACAATTACAGTGTCTGCAAGACAAGAACATTGTACAGCAGGTACTCTCTGCCATGTGTCATACTCTTTCAATGGCAAGGTATGGGCTTAGGAGAGACTGGGTACCTAAACACCACGCTATAGGACTACATTTCTAAATGAGTGAGTCTCATTCCAGAGCTTCTGATTTAGTATAACCTAAAAGATATACATTCTTTTTGTAAATTTCCCAGGTAACATTAATGCTGCTTGGCTGAGGGCCAGCCATGTGCTCATAACTGCCTTGTTAGAACATTCAAGGAAAAGAGACTCTTAGAGGAACTAGATGACTTCCCTCTATTCTGAATCCTTCCTGACATATTAGGAGCCTGAGAAGTGTTGTAAGTAGAATTTGTATCTGGTTCTCTTTCTTCTCCAACATTGTGTTATTCCCTTATATTATTGATGAAAACTCCCGCATCTTCCTCAGCCTCTCTAAAGGGACCCGAGGAAAGATGAGGCTGAGCTAGACTTCCTGGAGGTGGAACATTCTAGAAGCCTCTAGGATTTCCTTCATAACATCAGACTCAACAGACTCCATCGGAGCACAAGGTAGCAGCTCACTCAGAGCCCTCAGCAAGGTCAGTCAACTCAGAAGCAAACATGCAAAGCTGAAGTCTCCAGGTCCAGCCCTGCCCTCTTACCTCATCCCTTCCCTCTTACCCTCTTACCTCATCCCTTCCCAATCTCAGCAGTAAGGTCCCAAACCTTGTATTCCACATCTGAATTTTGAACCTACCGACTCTGTGACCAACAATCCTACACCTGCTTGATGGCCATCAGTGAACAGAACATTTCCCCTTCCTAGACATCGCCTAAGTAAACACCCTGAAGTGTGAGCTTCAAGCATGCTCAAGGATGGGCCACAGGGCAGGGTGAGATTCGGCTGTAAGAGATGCTGGAGTTGGGCTGGCGAAATGGGCACTGACTGCTCTTCCAAAGGTCCTGAGTTCAAATCCCAGCAACCACATGGCGGCTCACAACCACCCGTAATGAGATCTTATGCCCTTTTCTGGCTACAGTGTATATAATAATAAATAAATCTTTGGGCCAGAGCAAGCAGGGACTTAGCCAGTGGAGTTGACTGGAGCGAGCAGGGCCAACCGGAGTGAGCAGGGTTGGCCAGAGTGAGCAGAGGTCCTAAAATTCAATTCCCAACAACCACATGGAGGCTCACAACCATCTATACAGCTACAGTGTACTCATGTACATAAAATAAATAAATCTTAAAAAAAAAGAAAGAGATGTTGGAGTAACAAGGCAAATGTACTTAATCAAATGCGGCAAAGATCGTGTTTCCTTGACATCCACTTACAGTCTGTTATAAATTTAATCACAAGGACACATGTAGCCACCTGCTACTATTAAAGAGGAAGAGAATAGATTTAGGGAGACAATTGTCAGTCCTGTCATAGTGACTTTAGGGTAGTAAGTGACCATTGCTCGGGAGATTTAAGATTAATTAATTAATTAATTAATTAAAGATCCCAGGCCACTAAATCCCATCAGCTCACTATAAGAAACAATAGAAAAGCACCTTCCTTCTCATTACTTGTTTTGTTTCTGAGACAACACAAGTGTTTGCTTTCTAGCCCATGATGATGCAGAACTTGCTTTGTAGCCCAGGCTGGCTCTGCATCCTCCGCCCAGCTGGGATTACAGATGTGTACCAACGTGCCAGACTCAGAAAGGAATTTTACTCATAGATTCTCTCAGACTACTGTCCCACATGTGTTCAAAAACAGGTAGGTCTTGTCGGATGTGGAGTCTGGGGCAGGGCAAGTCATGAGTTTGAGGTCAGCTTGGGCTACATGTCAAGGCCCGTCTCAAAGAGTAACAATATCCCTCTTCACTGTGAGTCAAAATTACAAGTGACCTTCGGCACAGTAAGTCCACTTTCTCTTGACATACTAAAAAATGAGGAAGCTTGGGGCTGGGGAGATGGTTACCAGTGATTACGAGGACTGGCTACACAGCCGTGAGGATCTGACTTAGGTCCCTGTGCCCATGCTACAGTCTTCATGTGCTCTCATATGCACCTGGAACTTCAGCTCTGCGGGTGGGGGCAGGGGCACAAAGGAATGCTGGGAAGAAAGAGTGAATAAACACAGGAAGAAAGGAGAGAAGGAAAGAAAGGGAGGAAGAGAGGAAGGAAGAAAGGGAGGAAGGGAGGGAGGGAGGGAGGGAGGGAGGGAGGGAGGGAGGCCGCCTCCTCACGAGGCAGCCCCACTGCTGCTCCTGCTTCCTCAGCGAGGCCCGAGATTGTGCTTGCTTGCCCAGTCCTACCTCGTCTCATCTGGAGACTCAGGGTGACACAGGTTGGCTCTCATGTAGGGAGTATTGCTGTCCTCTGAGTTTCTAGGGCCCAAGAGTGAGGTAAGACCCCCGCCATTAGACCCTTGTCCCAGCAGGACAAGTATATATGAAAGGCAAGTATATGTGAAGTATAGAGAGAAGTGTTCAGCTTTAAAACGGGGGAGGATATCTATAGTTGACAACTCCTGATGACTGCTCAAACCTAGCTCTGTTCCTCGGACTGCCAGCGCTGCTATCAGGAGTCTGTAGTCACAACCACCTAGAACTTCCCAGAAGTGCCTGAGTTACATGAGATCCTGTTTCATAAAAATCAAATTAAGACATGTAATCTGAGCTATCAATCACCGACTCAGGGGAATATGCTAGACTAAGCCATGTTTCTTTTGGTTCTCTCCTCGATAAGGTGTCAAAAGTTCTGGGAACCAGTCATTTCAAGTCTCAGCTTATAACATAGACAAGTGCAGCCAGACATTAGGTGAACTTCTAAAGAAAGGAGAAACTCGGTGGTACCAAGAGCCTGGGATGAGGTCATTGCAGCCATTGAGCTTATGTATGGCTCTAAGTCTCTTGGTTTTGAGAAGGAGGGATGATGGATGATATAATTGTCCTTGTTTTTTTAATGAGAGGGTTCTTGTCCATAGATACAGACGTGCAATTCAAGAGGACACTCATCAGAGAGTCTTCTGTAAGGCAGACTGACCACAAGTGCAGACAGACAGTGCCTTCAGTGAGGGGACAGACCACTCAAGGTAAGAGCTATGGCTGAGGGCGGATCCCAGAACCCGTCAGGGATACGGGTAACAGGAAAGAAAGTGGAGAGATGCTTTAGGAAGGATGGCAGCTAGATGTCTTACATCATTAGCTGTGTCAGGCCAGCAGCTTCCAAGGAGAATTAAACCACAAGGATTTACAGTGTCTGTAAATTCACAGTGGGTTCTCTGTGTTGCCTCCAGCTTCCATTTGAACTGGTTCTTTTTTTGTTGTTTTGGGTTTTTTTTTGTTTTTGGGGTTTTTTTTATGGTTTTTCGAGATAGGGTTTCTCTGTGTAGCCCTGGCTGTCCTGGAACTCACTCTGTACACCAGGCTGGCCTCGAACTCAGAAATCCGCCTGCCTCTGCCTCCCGAGTGCTGGGATTAAAGGCGTGCGCCACCACCACCGGCTTGAACTGGTTTTTAAAAATCATCTCTTTCCCTCCCTATCTGTTTCTCCCTCGCATAGGCAAGAGTATCGGGAGAAGAAGACCACTCTTCCTTACTCCCCACTCCTAAAGGTCAGCCCTAAACACAGTTTTGCAGAAGTCAAAGAAAGATCCAGGAAGAGCTGAGCATGATGGCACATGTGTGTAATCCCAACACCTGGAAAGGAGAGGCAGGAGACTCAGGAGTTCAAGACCAACCTCAGCCACACATCATGCTTTAGGCCAGCCTGAGAATGAGACTCAATCTCAAAATACCAGGGGAATGCCAGGAGAGAAGCTTTCTGTTTTTCTTCTGGATTGTGTATGACACCTGAAACTTCCAGGCATCTTGTCACTAGAAGATGATATCCATATCGAATGTGGCATACTCAGCTGGAAAGAACCTGGATCCTGACGACACTGTTAAGCCTCTGAGTCAAGAAATCTGGGAAGCAACCGTACCTCTAACCCTCTAACCTTCCTCTTATGCACAATACCTCATTCTCCTTGAAGCACATATCATCTGAAGGAGCAGCCCTAGCCACTGAATGCGTACACTGTACAACACTGATTAGAATCTAACTGCTTAGGTGCAGAAGGAAGTGGTTTTAAGATGGTAACATGTCACTCCTCTCATAGCAAAGGCAGAGGGCTGGTCATTAAACAATGGGCCTCACAAATACTGAACCACAGAAGGATAAAATGCCACAGAGGAGAAAGTACACAAGAGGATCTGAGCTTGTCTGAGAGTGACATGTTCTTTTCTCTGTCTCTTGGCTGGTTTTAATTGTCATTCATAAGAAGAGCTTAATTTTTTTAGCTTATTAATTATTTATTTGTTTATTCATTTGGAAAGAGATATTCATGCCACCACACACATGCAAAGGCCAGAGAACAACTTGCCAGAGTCACATTTCTCCTTCCTTTGTGTGGGTGGAACTCAGGTTGTCACCAAGCTTGGCAACAAGTGACTTTTTCCTGAGCCATCTTACATGCCCCCCAAAGGTGGCATTTTTCCCTCAAGTCATGCTAATGATTAGAGCTAATGCCGTCCATTTAATGACTGAAGACAGCCTCTCAGTGTAAGAGTGATGGCCAACAAAGCTGTCCAGCTTCCGTGAGATTCTGATCCTCAGAATACCTTCCTGTATTCCTGTCTAGTTTGTGGCCTCAGAGGAGCAGACCCTACTTTGCTTAACTACCAATGTCAAAGAAACACTGAAAGATGAGACAGCTGGAAGGGCTAGGGACAGGGTTTGGGGACTGGCCACAAAGGGGCTCTCAATACTTAACAATCCACAAGCTTGTGTTCTCTTAGTCAGAAAGGTGAGGTCCATCAAAATCCCATGACACCACAGTGAGACCAAACTCCTTTTCCTCTTTCTCAGAATCACCCATCCCATTCAGGAGACTAATAAGAACACAAACGATATCCTCAGTGACATAGAGAAGCATCTGAAATAGAGGAAGTGGATGGAGACATTGTCTCTAGTCAAAGACAAAGCATGTGACAACTGGGCCTGGCACTTCTGACTTGGGTCACAGCTCAAACCCACCTGAACCAACACCAGAGCCCCACAGGGAAGGAACTCACATGTTTCCCTCTTGCCCTGGAGCTTCGAATGCTGTGGAAGCTAATTGGCTAACACGCACAGAACAGGCAATGTTGTTGGGGTATGAATCAAAGTCACTGGGCATGGTCCTCAGTCAGCCAGGATCACAAGGGAAGGAGATACACATCCCTTGGTGTGCAGAGCTTCAGAAGCATTAGTTTACATATTTGGTGCTGGGGATTGAACCCAAGACTTTGTGCATGCAGAGCACTCTCCCATCGAGCTACAACTCTAATCCAACTCCTAACTTCTCCACTATGTAAACCAGGCTGGCTTCACACTTCTGGGCTCAAGCTATCTCACCTCAGCCTCCTGAGTAGGCTGGTCTCAAGTGCATGTGACAGTAACCCAGGCTCAGGAAAACAATCCTGGGGTCTATTCTGCAGCCTCTACTGCCACAGTGAGAGTCTTGATGTTCACCTTTTCCCTCTTTGACCTGTTTTACTCTACTCCTCCATTTTCCCAAAGAACACCTAGACCAAAGTTTTTGTCTCACTTTCTACTTTTAAGTGAAACCAAATTAAAGCAGGAGACACTGGCAGAGAGAGTCACTGACAGAGAGAGAGAGAGAGAGAGAGAGAGAGAGAGAGAGAGAGAAGCCAGAGGTCCTGAGGATTTGAGTGAAAGAGCCTCCTGGACAGGTTAGGATTGCTGCACTCAAGGACAAGATGAAGCCAGTCAGTGCCTGCTCATCACTGAGGAGCTACTGTCTCCTGATAGGTTGGCCATGGCCTAGTAGATGGCTTCACACCTATGTGTATTGAGAATTTTGGCTTCTTTAAAAACACAGAGATGTTATAGGAATATGTTTTCAGTTTAATCCCAAGTGTGGGATATGGGGCTGCTTCAGATTGTCCACAGCAGCTGTCTATGACTGCTCTGGCAAGGGTGTTACAGTTTTTTTCAGCTACAGATAGTTTCTGCAATTGTATGATTTTTGAACTTGTAGGGACTCTTAAGAGGGTATATAAATGCTAGAGTCCAGAGAGGGGTGTGGCCGTGGCTGCTGCTGCAGGTCGCTGGATGATGTTGTTGTTTCTGGTTGCTAGTGGTTGGTTGGTTGTTGCTGCTAGTTGCTAGTTGCTGGTCACTGGTTAATGCTGCTGCTGTTGCTGGTTGCTGGCTTCTATTGTTGTGGTTTGTCAAGTGGCCATGTACAAAGAGACAACAAGAAGAAATTAGATATCCTGATGGCAAAGATCAAACTTGCCCCAACGAACTCGATGCCCCTAATCAACAAGAAGTAGACTAACAATATCAATGCCCTTTTCCCCCTCTAACCTTCTTTCTCTCTTACTTAATGTTGAAGGGGTTGGAAGGGTGGAATAGGGGTGAAAGGTGACAGAAAAGAGAACCCACTCAGTAGCCAAAAGACTGGTTATACCCATGAGTATCTGGGAGGCACAAACTGGCCTTGGTGGGTTATTTGGAAAAAAAAAAGTTAAGGACGCGGAATTGGAAGGGGGTAAGGGTGAATCTAGAAGGAAGGCCAGCCTGGTCTACAAAGTGAGTTCCAGGACAGCCAGGGCTATACAGAGAAACCCTGTCTCGGAAAAAAAAAAATCATAAAATGGAAAGAAAGCTGAGCATGGTAGCATTTGTATCCCAGTATGTGGGAGGCAGAGGCAGGAGGTTCGGGAGTTAAGGGTCATTGTTGGTACACAGTTGGTTCAGAACCAGCCTGGCTAAATGAGAGCCTGTCCGCCAAAGCAACAACAACAAAATGGTAGAAAAACACACCTGTCTCCACATTCAAGGCTAATACATCGACACAATAACCCACCACCATCAAGTACTTCAGAATGTGCCTCGCATATACAAGGCATTCTCGTGCATTCACAGTGTAACCATCAAAATCAGGGATTTGGCTACAACACAAGACAGCTCTCTAAGCCTCAGATCCCCAGAGTTGCTCACAATTATCCCGTTAAGGTCTTCTCCATCAAAGGGGCCAGCTCAGCAGCACACATATGAGGTTGAGCCATCAGGTCTCCTTTTATCTGGCACAGTTCACTCTTCCCTTGATGCTCACGACCTTGTTAGAAAAGTACGGTTCTAGTTATTTGCTGGCCTACCTTTCATTTTAGGATTGTCTGATATTTTCTTGTAATTAGATTCAGGTTCTGCATTTGCAGGAATGATGTTCCGTTCACTCATCCTAGCAGGTGGTACATGGTTTCAATTCGCCCTGTTGCTAATTATGCTCACTTTGATCGTTTGATTAGAGTGGTGTCTGCCAGGTTTCCCCACTGGAAATCTTACTCTCTTTCACTTTGTAATTAATAAGGATTTTGTAGCAGGTGTTTTAAACCATGCACCCATGATACTCCCACCAACCTCCCACACAACTATTCTTCATCAAACTTTCTATGTAAGCAAGTGCACACCCACCACACACACACACACACACACACACACACACACACACACACACACCACATGCGCATACACGAATGCCGGTGTTTATGTATATGATATTTATGGCCGGGCGTGGTGGCACACGCCTTTAATCCCAGCACTCGGGAGGCAGAGGCAGGCGGATTTCTGAGTTCAAGGCAAGCCTGGTCTACAAAGAGAGTTCCAGGTCAGCCAGGGCTATACAGAGAAACCCTGTCTTGAAAAACCAAAAAGAAAAAAAAAAAAGGAATGATATTTATGACTCCCTTTGGGTGGCTTTAGTTTTCCATTTTTGTTTTTGCTTTAGAAAAAAAAATGGGTCTCCTATGTAGTCTGTTCAGGCTACCCTGGAACACTGTGTAGTCTAGGTTTGAACTCACTATTCTCCTGCCTCAACCTCTTGTGTGTTGAAATTACAGCCATGCCTATACACCTGGCAATTATGTATATTTATTTCTAAATGTATCTACATATTGAATACACATTTCCTCCACTGTTTTAATTTTAAATCAACACCAGAAAGTTCCTTCCAGTTTTCTGTCTTAGTGTATTTTCAGCCTTATTTTCTGACAGTGAGAAAAACTTATCGATGTCAGGATATTTTCTTAGTTACGAACAGTGAAGGAAGCTAGAAGATTCTGTGTGCATTATGTCCCCGCCCCTTTTAAAGTTATATATATGCCTTTTAAGAAAAGCTGCAGGAGTAAGTCCAGCGGCTTGCCCGGCTGCCTTCCTCTCATGGAGGTGAGGTTAAGAGGTATCTGTGCTATCTCCATTAGATCTGTACTTACTAACAGGATATTTATGGCGTTCCCTTATGGCTTTCCCCATTGCCCTTTAATTGACAATGAAGTCTATGACTGAAAAGAGCAAACAGTAAATAAATACCTCACCTCTTGAAGAGAAGGGCTTTCACTGGGGGGGCTAGAATCTCTCTCGCTCACCACCTTCCTGCGATGCAGAATTGCAGTCCAAAGGGTGTGCTTTCCTCCTGCCCACCCGGAACCGACCGCACAGACACACCAGCAGGTGTACTTTACCGATTTCCTAGGTGTTGCTCAATTCATTCTGACAGCCAAGATTAGCCAGCTTAACGCTAATATGCTGGAAGAATTAGGCTTGAATAGGGAACAAAACCAGTCAAGTCTCTGATGTGGATATTTTCTTAGTTACCAACAGTGAAGGAAGCTACAAGAACTCATCTAACCTGCCTGAGTTCTAAACAAATGCAGGTAGTAAGAAAAAAAAAAAAAAAAAAAAAAAAAGCTGGGCATGGTGGCGCATGCCTTTGATCCCAGCACTCAGGAGGCAGAGGCAGGCAGATTTCTGAGTTCGAGGCCAGCCTGGTCTACAAAGTGAGTTCCAGGACAGCCAGGGCTATACAGAGGAACCCTGTCTCGAAAAAAACAAGACAAAAAAAATCACCTTTCTGGTAATAAAGGCTAAATTGAGGCATATGGGTTACAGTGATTGCCAAGTGAGTCAGCTAATAAGCTCTAGTTGGCACACCCAGTAAATCCCAGCAGTTAGGAAGGAGAGAGGAGAGGACCCAGACTTTGAGGTCAACCTGGGTTACACAGCAAGTCTCAAGCCAGACTGGACTACATATGAGGCACTGTCTCAACAACAAGCAAAACAACCTCCAGAAGTAGGTGGGGCGACCACGCTGTGGGGAACCCCTGAACCTCAAGCCACCAGAGCTGAGGAACTGGCTACCTGTCCAAATGAGATAGATACCCAAAGGAAAGACTTGACATTCCCCATGTTTTCAAGCAGGGTCTACACCAACAAGGAAGGGAGAGAGGTACCAAAGCAACCGTGCCTCCCCTGTTTCCAAGTAAGCTCTACACTCCCTCCTGCTAACTGAGGGGAATCATTCTGAATGTACTCATCAGTGGTGCCGAGAAGCCTTCCATTTGAAGGAGAGTCTGAGATTTCATCTCTCTGCTCCAGCTGTCAGCTCTCAGATGGTGGGGTAGGGATGACATTTCTACTTCATTTAAGACTAAATGTGGTGGCACATGCCTCTCTAATCCCAGCCCTGGGAAGGCAAAGGCAGGAGGATTTCTGTGAGTTGGGGGCTAGTCTGGTTTACAGAGTGAGTTCCTGGGCAGCCAGGACTACCTTCGGAGCCTGGGGAGACAGTTGGGCTGGTGTTGAGGAGACCATTGCAGAGCAACAGATCTTCCTGGGTTTCCTTCAGGTTAAACACCCCTGGTGTTCACAAGGGTGAGACCTTACTCTGTTCCTAGTTACCGTTATGCCAGAAGCACTGGGAAGGACTGTCAAGGATAAAGGATGCTCTAAGCTTAGGCGGGGCAGTGAGTATGACAGGCAGTCCCCTGGAAGCCTGCCCTGGGACAGCTCGACCTACCACAGTGGAGGCAGGGAAGATAAGGATGATAGATGTCTGAGCTGTAAATGGCTCCCTGCTAGCCAGATCAAATGTGCCTAGGAGTCATTTCCATGAAATTACCACACAGCGACACTAATGAGGTGATCCTGACGACAGCCAGTATTTTGCATAATTCCCAGTGAGCCAGTAATGAGACTAAGATGGATTCCCATTTATCTTCTAAAAACAGTAAGCAGAGGCCAAGGCCTGGGTGGGGGTCGGGGTGAGAGTGGGGATGGCACACACCTGTTATCCCAACCCCTTCGAGGTGGAGGCAGGAAATGAGTCAGGAATGCACAGTGAGTTTGAGGCTAGCCTGAACTACTGCCACTGTCTCATAGGGACAGGCTAAGAGGGGCAGCCCTGGGAACCTTCTGGAGTAACCCTAGAGAAAGAGAAAATTCTAAATTTCAGAATATTGCTCCAACATTGGCCCAGGTCCGGGTCACTGCGTAACTACAGCGTTTCTCTGGCTCTGCCTTCCTTTCTTCAGTCTACAAGCATGCTCACATGTTAGCCATGTTTATACAAGTCTCCCTTGCACACCTCCTGTATTCCATTGTCTCTCTGTTCCTCTTTACCCTGAGACTTAGAAGATAGCTACATTTTCCACATTCACGATCTCACTCAGTGGTTCTCACCAGCCACTGAAATTGAAGCCAGGGCTGGAGAAATGAGTCTCCTTGATCAAGAGCATATACAGACTGCCCTTGCAGAGGACTCAAGTTTGGTTTCCAGGACCTTACATCAGGCAGCTCACAACAGCCTCTAAGCCTGTAATGCCAGTTCTGGGGGATCTGACACTCTCTTCTGACCTCCTTGAGAGCCTGCACTCATGTGTACATATGTACACACATGCATACATAGATACACAATCAGTACCTTGTGCTTTCCCTCTAGTCTTTCTTACCCTCTTCTGTACCTAACCTTCCTGGATGCTCTCCTTGGATAGCCATTTCCTTTGGCTTCTGTAACAGCATCCTCTCCAGATTCTCTTTTGGCTTTCTTCAGAGGAAAATCCATGGTTCATTCCTCAAATGCGTTCACACCGCGGGTTCTCTCCTTGGCGCCCTTCCCTTCTCGATCTGGTGATCTCATTCATTCTTTTGGCTTCACTCAATTCCTCACACGCTGCCAGCTCCTAGTTCCACAACCCTGAGCTTCTAGGCCTTAAACTGTCTATTTGCCTAATACGTCTTGGTCCCATAACTCCATATTTACTCAATTGAGTTAACTATCAGTTTTTTATTTCCTATGCTGCTCTTTAGTTCAGTTGGTAACAAACTCTTTTCATTTATCTACAAAGCCAGGAGATCTAAGCAGAGGTCTAGTCTTGAGCTCTGTGTCTACTGCACACAGCTTAACACGTCCAGTTCTGTTTGTCAAGCTCTGCCCCCTCGATGGCCGCCACCACCACTTTACTTCAGATCTCATTCCTCATGTGGATTTTAATTTCTTTTTTTTTTTTTAAAGATTTATTTTATTTATTATATGTTAGTACACTATAGCTGTCTTCAGACACTCCAGAAGAGGGAGCCAGATCTTGTTACGGATGGTTGTGAGCCACCATGTGGTTGCTGGGATTTGAACTTACCACCTTCAGAAGAGCAGTCGGGTGCTCTTACCCGCTGAGCCATCTCACCAGCCCCCCTCATGTGGATTTTAAAGTAGTTGCTAACAGGTTTCTCTGTCCTCATCTCTCCCTCTGTCTCTTTCCATCTTTCATATTATTCTCTTACTGATCTATTGAAAACTTAAATGTGGGCTGACCCGGTAGCTCAGCTGGAAGAGTACTTCCCTAGCATACACAGAGCCCATATAAGAATTTGGATAGTGGTATACGCTATACTCCAGTCCCTTGGAAGTTTGAGGCAAGAGGATCAGATATTCAAGGTTGTCCTCAGCTACATAGTAACTTCGAGGCCAGGTTGAGAACTTGAGACTCTGTGTCAAAGACAAAACAACCCCCCAAAACTTATGATCCCATTATGAGCTCACTGAAAAATTCCTTCATGGTTTCCCATTTCCTTCCAGATAAAATCCAGCTATTTGGGGTTGGATGTGGTGACACACACCTTTAATCCCTGCCCTGGAAGGCAGAAGCAGGCAGATTGCTGTGAATTCAAGGCCAGCCTGGTCAGCAAAGCAAGTTTCCGGACAACTAGGGCTCCCACACAGAGAAATCCTATCTTGAAGAAAGAAACAAACAAAATCCTTATATTTGACACTGGATCTGTGATTTAAAATGTGACCCTGGGCCCTAAGAATGATGGCCAGTGGGACCTGATAGGATGTCTGCAGGCAGGGAGGGGTGGGAGAGGCTTGTCTTCCTCACTACTAAACAGAAGAGCACAGAAACAAACACTTGTGTTTGGAGATGAAATGTCTGCTTGTGATACCTGGATATGAGTTGGCCTTCTTATGTATGAAGAAGGGGATATTCATGTGTTAGTCGAGAGTATGCACATGTGCACATGAGTGCACACACGAGTGCATGCGTACATGGAGGCCAGTGGTCAACATTGAATATTTTCCTCCATTGTTCTTCACCTTAGTTGTCTGAGGGGGGGAAGGAGGGAGGGAGGGAGGGAGGGAGGGAGGGAGAGAGAGAGAGAGAGAGAGAGAGAGAGAGAGAGAGAGAGCGCAGGGGATAGCGATAGGGAGAGTGTCACCCTGTAGCAGTGCCTGCCCTGGAACTCCTTAGTAAACCATGTTGGCTTCAAACTCATAAAAGATCTGCTTGCATCTGCCTTCCCTGCGATTAAAGGCGAGTCTCACCACACTCATTTCTTAGTCTTAGTTTCTGGGACAGGGCTCCTCACTAGACATGAAGCTCACTGGGCTAAGATGGTCAGCGATTCCCAGAGAGCTGCCTGCTTCTGCATTCCAGCACTGGGGTTTAGATGCATGATACTGGGCCCAGCTTTTTTTTTTTTTTTAAAGATTTATTTTATTTATTATATGTAAGTACACTGTAGCTGTCTTCAACACTCCAGAAGAGGGCGCCAGATCTCGTTACGGATGGTTGTGAGCCACCATGTGGATGCTGGGATTTGAACTCATCACCCTCGGAAGAGCAGTCGGGTGCTCTTACCCGCTGAGCCATCTCACCAGCCCCTGGGCCCAGCTTTTATGGAGATGCCGATGACCTGGCCTCAGGTCCTCATTCTTACAAAACAGTTTACTGACTGAGCCACCTCCCAAGCCTGTGGTTTTCTGTTTTGTTTTGTTTTGTTTTGTTTTGGGTTTTGGGTTTTGGGTTTTTTGAAACTCAGTTTCTCTGTGTAACAGTCCTGGCTATCCTGAAACTTGCTCTGTAGATGAGGCTGGCCTCAGACTCAAGAGATCCTCCTGCCTCTGCCTCCCCAGAACTGAGATTAAATGCATGCACCACCACCACCTGGTCTTTTTTAAGGTTCTCTCTCTCTCTCTCTCTCTCTCTCTCTCTCTCTCTCTCTCTCTCTCTCTCTCTCTCCTGCATTGGTGTTTTGCCTGCATGTATGTCTGTGTGAGGGTGTTAGAGACAGTTGTGAGATGCCATGTGGGTGTTAGGAATTGATCCCTGGTTCTCTGGAAGAGCAGTCAGTACTCCTACCTTGGAGCCATCTCTCCAGCCCCATTTGGTCTTCCTTTAAGCACAAGTAAAGCATTACATGTACAGTAAGTATCCTGGGTTTTACTGATATCCCTGAGCCACTGAATTACCTAGCCCTGGAGGGGCCTCTGTAGACAATGAGACAATAACTAACTGCCCTGTCACACTGTTTGATTTACATTGAGATTGACCCTAATAATCCCATCACAAATGGAAACATCACAAGGTGAAAATGGGCAGGGGCCCACTAGATGGCTCAGCAGGGAGAGGCATTTGTTGCAAAACCCAATGACCAGATTTTGATCATCAGAACCCAAATTGTGGCAGGAGAGAATTGACTTCTGCAAGCTGCCCTCTGACCTCCACATGCTTATACATGCATGTGGTACACACACATGCACACTAAGGCGCACACACACATACACATAATATTTAAATTTTTAAGAGGGAAAATATGACGGGATTTGTAAAAATGAAGTTTTATTTACCTTCTTAGGAGGAATTAGATCAAAATCTCCATATTGTTCTCATGACAACAGTCTGCTTCCTATGTTGTGGTATTTTCAATTGAATTTCTATTTTCCTTTTAGATTTATTTAAAACTACAAAACAGTTTCTGCTGTGATAAGAAGCCAAGTGCCCTCTCAAACTTGGTCCCCTACTTATGCAAACATAAATTTCCCTACCTCTTTAAGCCAGAGCCAACCTGCTTTAGTCTTTAGGGTGGGGTGACAGAAACAATAATAGCTAGTTTGCCACATTCTGTGGCTCCCCAGTGTCACAGCTCCTCTTTGCTGAAACATCTAGTTACGCTGGGTTGGTCGCCATGGAAACACAGCTGATGCTGTGAGCATATGGCCTAGAGCCTCTCTGTGTTTGCATTCCCAGTGAGGGAAAGGAGCTGGTGGTACTAGAGAACAACAGGACAATGTTCTGTGTTCTCTGTCATGCTTGTAGGATGAAGGAGGAGACCAGATCACTGTGGAGAAGGCTGGCTTGGAAGTGCTGTACGAAGGAAAGACTCAGGAGAGGTCTGGTTCCTCAGTTCCTCTGTGAACAATTCCTAGTTAAGGCTCACATAATTCAAATATGTGCAGATGGATATGGAGAAGCCAGAGGAGTGGTGGGGAGGAGGTAGGGACATAGAGACCTAATAAACACTCACTGTGTGCCAGGCCTATATTACCATGTGTGTAAGCCTAGTGAAGACCAAGAACAGGATACTAGCATGACTGAGATCTAGTGAAGGCCAGTGTCCTCATCCAAGACCATCTCCTCCCTGGAGTTGTACATGACAGAGAAACAAAGGATTGTCTTGTCTTTCTCTCTTTCTCTCTCTCTCTCTCTCTCTCTCTTTCTTTCTTTTTTTTTTTTTTTTTTTTTTTTTTTTTTGAGACAGGGTCTCACATAGCCCAGATTTGTCTAAAACTAACTGTCTAGGTGAGGCTGGCCTTGAATTCTTGATTTTACTTTCTCTACCTCTCAAATTCAGGGATTACAGACATATGCCCTCACATCTGGTTTTGGGTCTTTTCTAAAGGCACTGGTCCCGTTTGTGTGGCCTAACCATGTCCCAAAGGCACTGTCTCCCAGTCTACAGGGAATTAGTACATTGTTACTTCTCCATTGCTATGGTAGAACACCATGAGGAAGGCAACTTATGAAAGAGTTTACCTGAGCTTATGATTCCAGGGGGTTAGAGCCAATGATGGCAGAGCAGAGGCAGCAGCGTGGAGGCTGGAGTGACAAGTTAAGCATTCATGTCTTGAACCAAGAGCAGGAAGCCAAGAGAACACACTAACAATGCCTATAATCTTCTGACTCTGAAAGCCTGCCTCCAGTGGCACACTTCTTCAGCCTTCCCATAGCAGCACTGCTTAGGGACCAAACAGTCAAATGTCTGAGCCTATGGGGGACATTCTCACTCAAACCCACAGAGTTAGTAATCTTAGGAGTGAAGGGTTTCAATATAGGATTTAAGGGAACCCAAGCTTTTTTGTTTGTTTGTTTGTTTATTTGTTTTTTTCGAGACAGGGTTTCTCTGTATAGCCTTGGCTGTCCTGGAGCTCATTTTGTAGACCAAGCTGGCCTCAAACTCAGAAATCCGCCTGCCTCTGCCTCCCGAGTGCTGGGAACCCAAGCTTTTAATTCACCAGGCGGACTTCACTCCAGACTTATATGATCACCCCACAAAGTGAGATAGACTTACATATACTAGATGAAAGTGTTTTGAAGTGTTAATCATACAATTCCACTAATTTGGGGAGCCAGGAGCCATAATTTCTATCTCACAGATGAGGAATTTTAAGCAACTTGGAGGACGTCACATGGGTGGTAGTAGCAGAGAGGCACCCTGAATGAACACAAGCTATTCCAAAGTCTATATTCTGCTCAACCCTACTGTTTGCCTCTTCCTGTTTACAGTGGCTTCAGTTACCCCCAAAGCCCAATCCTCTCTTTGGCCAAGGACTCCCCAACTGCCCTTTCAATTTCCAAGGCAAACAACCTGCCCAGACCCAACCAAAACATGACCACCATAGCTAGAAAACCTGTGGCCAAGCCAGGCGTGGTGGCACATGCCTTTGATCCCAGTGCTCGGGAGGCAGAGGCAGGCAGATTTCTGAGTTCAAGGCCAGCTTGGTCTACAAAGTGAGATCCAGGACAGCCAGGGCTATACAGAGAAACCCTGTCTCGAGAAAGAAAGAAAGAAAGAAAGAAAGAAAGAAAGAAAGAAAGAAAGAAAGAAAGAAAGAGAGAGAGAGAGAGAGAGAGGAGGGAGGGGGGAGGGAGGGAGGGACGGAGGGAGGGAGGGAAGGAGGAAGGAAGGAAGGAAGGAAGGAAGGAAGGAAAAGAAAACCTGTGGCCAAGCTCTTCTCATGTTCCAGACGCTCAGTAGGCATCTGTCATTTTCTCGGATTTACACTTCAGCATGGCTCTCCTCCCTTCTTTTGAGCTCTCCCTCTCATTTTTCAGGCAGTCTCAGTACATAGCACAGGCTGGCCTGGAACTCAGCCACAATCCTCCCGCTTCAGCCTCCCAAGTATTGGAATTACAGGCATAAATCATTCGTGCCTGGGTCTAATGCTTTGAGTCCTTCCTGGTTCTGCCTTCATGGCTCAACTCTCTCCCGTCGCTTCATTTCCATCCCTTATCATTTCCATCCCTTATCTATATTATTGCAAGAGCCAGTGATGCTTCTGCCCGGCATGCTTCCAATCTGCTCCTCACTGTGGTGACCCTTCAGTCACTCCTCTGCTTAGATGACTTGAGATTACTTTTCAGGGAACAGTCCAAAATCTCTGCTGTGGCTTACTGGTCATATCACGCTCTCTTTTGCCTCTGTTTTACTTCTCTGCACCCACCACATCTACAACTTTCCTTACGTATTCTTATTATCTGCTTGAGGTTAAGTCTAGACCTTGCTTCCTAGTGTACGTTCTGTGCTGTCTGGAGCAAGCAGCGAGAGGACTGTTTCTGTAACAGTCTTGACTGTAAATCTTTGTTTATGTGTCTGTGTCATCCACTGAACTCTGTGTTCCTTTGAGAGGAGCTGGGCTAGAAACCAAGTCAGTATGACCTCAGAGGCTAAATTTTCTAATTTCTGTAGTGGGACATGTAATAGAAAAATAATTGTGTCCACGAGAACACTAAAGCCTGGAGAGGTGAAGTGACTTCCCCAACAGCACGCAGAGCTGGAACAAAGCCTCTAGCTTTCTTAACTGACAGCCTGACAACTAGTCTTTGTGAGCTCTCTGATGTGTCTGTTGTAACACAACTCTAAGTGATGCCCCTCCAGAAGCTGCTGCCTGGAGACAGTTCCGAGATGTGCAGTCCCATCCTCTCTTTTGGATGCATTCCTCTCCTCTCCTCTCCTCTCCTCTCCTCTCCTCTCCTCTCCTCTCCTCTCCTCTCCTCTCCTCTCCTCTCTTCTCCTCTCCTCTTTTCTCCTCTCCTTTCTTTCCTCCCTCTTTCCCCTTCTTCCTCCTCCTCCTCCTCTTCTCCTCCTTCTCTTCTCCTCCTTCTTCTATAGAAACTCACTCTATAGACCAGGCTGGCCTTGAACTCACAGAGATGCCTCTGCCTCTCCCTCTCTGACTCTGCTCCTGGCCCTGCCCCTTGCCCTGCCCCTGCCACTACCCCTGCCTCTGCCTCAAGTGCTAGGATTAAAGGTATGTACCATCACACTGTGCGACTTTCAACGCCTAGTTAGATCCTACTTTTTAAGATGCCAGGCAGCTGACTCAGTGGCTAACCACTGGCTCTGCTCTCCCAGATGACCAGACATCAGTTCCCAGAACTCACATCAGGTAACTCACAAGCAAAAAAGAAAGTCCACAATGGTGCTTAACTGTTCCCATAGTCCCATACACACACTCTCCATAGGCTAAGGATGTGCTCTATCACACTCCCCATAGGCTAAGCAAGTGGTCTATCACACGCTCCATAGGCTAAGGATGTGCTCTCTCCCACTCTTCATAGGCTAAGCAAGTGGTCTATCACACTCTCCATAGGTTAAGCAAATGGTCTATCACACTCTCCATAGGCTAAGGATGTGCTCTCTCCCACTCTCCATAGGCTAAGCAAGTGGACTATCACACTCTGTACTCCAGGCCCAAGAAGAGGTTCAGGGATGTTGCTGGCTCTCTTCTTTCTCGCTTGCATCCAAAGGAAGAGATTGCAAAGATGTTTGCTTTTTATGGCCTCCATTTATAGATAGGCACAACTATAAAACAATTTTTAGTTGTGAGAGGCTGGGGAGATGGCTCAGCCAACCAGTAAAGCCCCAGCATAGGGGCTTCTGGAGCTTCTGTCTAAAAAGTCAGGTGGCAAGTGACAGGTGAAGACACCTGACATTGACCTTTAGCCTCTACACACAGCTGCACGTGTGTGCGTGTGTGTGCCTGTGCACAGCAAGCACATGTACAAGCACATGTATGAGCATGACATACATAGAAACATACACTTCATTCTCATTAATTGAGATGTAAATCTGTGTTTACCGGTGATATTCAGGATAACAAAAGCGAAGGGCAGACCTGCTAGGCAGTCTCTCTGTCACACTTCTACCCTGCACACTGCTGTCCTGACTGGAACTGGAGCCATTGTGAGATTACGAGTGGAAGGCCGGGAGAATCAAGGCCAACAGCTTCCTTCCCACTTCTGCATGTGTCATTACATGAGCACTGTATGCCCACTGAAAAGCTAAGAACTTAACGTGACAGTGTATACCCGTCATGTCAGCACTTGGGGTACTGAGGCAGGAGCTTCAGGAACTTGAAGCCCCCTTGGTCTTGTGGTTTGAAGTGAAATGTCCCCAGTAGGCTTGTGTGTTTGAACGTTTGGTCTTCAGCTGTTTGAGAAGGTTGCAGAATCTGTAGGAGGTGGACTCTCTCTTAGAGGAAGTGGGTCACTGGGGGTGGGCCTTGAGATGTTACAGTGCAGCCATACTTCCTGTTTAGTCTGTGCTTCCCGACTTCCTGTGCATTTTGACCAGCCAGCTTCCTGTTCCTGAGTCTTCACCACTACGAAGGACTCTATCTCACAGGAACTGTGAGCTCAGATAAACACTTCCCTTTATGCTGCCTTTGTTGAGGTATTTTATCATGTTAATGGTAAAGTAGCTAACATACTGAGCTACAAAGCAAGACCCTGTTTTGAAAGAAAAGTTGAAAAAAGTTTGAAAAACAAAACAAA
>LR750961.1:172427-245705 GCA_902729485.2 Mus minutoides | reverse complement strand
GGGGGAAAGACGGGGAAAAAGGGGGAAAAAAGGGAAAAAAGGGGAAAAAGGGGGGAAAGGGGAAAAAGGGAAAAAAGGGGAAAAAGGGGAAGAAAAGGGAAAAAAGGGGAAAAAGGGGAAAAAAGGGAAAAAGGGAAAAGGGGAAAAAGGGGGGAAAAAGGGAAAAGGAAGGAAAGAAGGAAGGAAGGAAGGAAGGAAGGAAGGAAGGAAGGAAGGAAGGAAGGAAATGTATGTTTCATTAGCACCTGTCTCACATTTTGCTTAGCATTAAACATGTTTTTCATTATAGAATCTGGGAAGGTCTATAAGAAGAGATTGGTGAGTGAGGTAAAGTCTTTCAAAGGTGAGTGGCGAGCAGCTTGAGAATTGATGTCTAGCTTGTGTTTTCAAGTTCTCACCTCATACTTTCTGAATTTACTTTCTTTATTATAAATGCCCTTTACCTCGACAATGAGTGACTTGTTTTTATATTTGTGAAAAGTCTCACAATCTCCTGTTTTTTTAAAATATATTGTCAATTTTTCATTTGCATTGTAGATAGATATATAAAATGATGACAACAATAACAAGAATTCCTGATCAGCTGGAGAAGTGCAGATGACCCCAAATTAATCACACCCATTTTCAGGGATATTAAGCATTATTTTTCTCTTAAAAGATCTTATTTTGTGCATGTGGGCATGGTGTACATGAGGAGGTCAGAGGACATGTGTAGGAATTGGTTCTCTCCATCCCCTATGTGGGTCCTAGTGCTTGAACTCATGCCATCAGGATGGGTGGCATGTGCCTTTACCCGATGAGCTTGGTAGAATGAGGTCTATTCTTTCATTATGATTTCTTTAGCTAGAACATATTTCTAGTGACGTTCTAAGGAAAACTGGACAAATTCATAAGGTTATAAGTAAGGATTTCTTTTCCTCTGAGTTTCCCAGTAATTACTTTAAAAAAAAAAAAAAGGAGGGATAATTAAAGAGCTAGAAGCTCTATATTTGACCCCTGTTGAGAGGATGCAGGAAGGATGCTTCCCAGCTAAAAGAAGGATGCTTCCTGGCATTCTTAGGCCTTTTGGAGGAAGACAGCCAAAATATTTCTCAAAAAAACTTAGTGTGACAATTCATGCTTCATATTTTAAATTTGAAAATATTGTCACTAAGTAAATTGAATGTTACTATTGTTAGAAAAATAAAGCACTTTGGGGCTGAAGAGATGGCTCAGTAGTTCTGACTGCTCTTCCAGAGAACCCAGGTTCAATTCCCAGCACCCACATGGTAGCTCACAATTGTCCAGTTCCAGGGTATCTGACATGTCACACAGACATGCATGTAAGCAAAACACCAATGTACATAAAAAACTTTTAAATGAAGCATTGGTAGCCAGGAGCCTTGCTGGTCACTTCCCTAGCAGCTCTCTCATCCCACGGGTCCCATGCTAGCTAACATCTATCTTCTCTTTTGGCCCCTTGGTTTACAATTATAAATTTTCATTTTCTTCTCTATACACTCCCAGCCCCAATTCATGTTCAGCTTCAGAACATGAGCTCTCTGATGTCATCTCAGGTAGTTTATAGAGACAGGTATGTATTTTTAAACCAATATAATTTTTTTCCATTTTTAAGAATCTCCACTCAAAAACTATCTTCAAATATGGATAAACCAGGTCTATCAAAAATTTTAAATATCTGTGGAAGCAAATGTTATGTGTTTCAAAGCCTGTCTGTTATGTATTTCATTGTCTTCAATCGCAACTTTATAAACTATTATGAGTTTTACAAATGTAAAGTTATTTAATGCAGAGTTCTAAAGGTTCATTCATATTTAAAATAGTATTAGTATCTAGAAATGCATTGTATTTTAATATAATGCAGCTAATATATTTCTAATACTTAAAACATCTCTCTTTTTAATGTATCTCTCTTTCTAAGGAGGAAAAATTAAACAAAATAAAATAAATGCTGCCCTAGAAAACATGGGAATCAAACTTAATGAAAAGGAGCTTGATCTTCTAGAATCAAACCTACGAAATGACGGTGAGCTTTAGAGTTGCCAACTTTGCTTTCTGTAGAGTACTGCTTGCAAACTGGTTTATTGAACTTTTCTTGTATACCTTGTGGAGTTTCTTTAAGATTGGTATTTTAATTTTCAAGCACAAATTTCTGTTTGGGATTTGATTATTAGAATTTATTAAGTATATTGCAATCTAAAGCAAAAGAAAAGAAGAGACAGACGGACAGACAAACCATCAAATTAGGTGCTCAAAACACCCAGCAGAAGCCAATGGATGAAGGTCAGCTGGAGGTCCCATAGTAAAGAGAGTTCCAGGGAGGGCAAACATCCCCTCCAGTGAGGCTTCCAAATAAAGAACAAATAAGCAGAAAGTCGCATTGTCAAACTAGGCTTGCAAACATGCAATGGAAATGGACTGACTTCAGGTTACCTCAGTGGCTTGGTCTGGCTTGGGTTTGCAAGGGTCTCTTGCACAGCAGTGTTCAGCATGTATGTGCCTCACCCTTTATCATCCTATCAGAATACTTACAGATTTTGTAAGCTGCACAGACTCAGTTTCATCTAAAAATATTTCTCTTTTAATTGGCATTTTAGTTCATGTGTTCTTCATAATTAATGTTTTAATAGTAGAACATGGTAATAATTAGAAAAGCACAAAAAACAAGTTATTATTATAACATTGACATACTTAAAGTCACCTCCTGGTTAAAACACAGGAACAGGGTGCCTTTTACTAATATGTCACGATTCCCTAAGAGCTGATCATTAAAATTGAAAGATGATTTTTCAAACATAATAGGGATAATTTTCATGGGTTAAGTAAATTTTATTTGCATATTTTTCTCTTTGACAAGATTTATGTCCTAATATCTGTTCTTATAGGTAACGGGAAAGTTAATTTCCATGACTTGATGAAGAAAGTAAATACTATCATAGGTGAGACATGATTTTTCTAAATCTGAGGCTGTCACTTTTATCTGAATAACTATCCTGATTTCTCTATTTTCTTCTACTTTTGCTTACATCTAATTATAGTTATAGTTTGAATAATACATACTTTAAGGTTAATTCTTCTAACTGTTCTTGGTTAATAGTAAGATTTCATCCTGTATATTAATTTTAATTAACATAATTTTAGTACTCTGTGACTTAAAAGATATAAAATTATAAATTATGAAGTAGCATTTAATAAAAATATAAACTTCATAATTTGAGTAACAAAGCCATTCAGCTTCTGATTATAAAATTATCCAGACAATTAAAATATAAACTGAATTCTTCAATAAGTGCTTCACTCTGTGCTATGCCTGATGTCTGTTTGAAGTCACCTGATTTACTAAGACAAAGGGAAGAAACCCACCTCTTTCCAATTAGAAGTGGTTAGGTGTGGCCTGCACTTTGGTTCTTTTACTAGTTGGTATTAACACTGAATAGTCACATTTCTCATTCTTTTATTAATTCATTTTAATTATTTTGAATGATTTATTTCTTATGCACATTGGTGTTTTTCCTGCAAGTGTGTCTGTAGGAGGGTCTTGGATCCCCTGGAACTGGAGTTACAGACAGTTGTGAGCTGTCATGTGGGTGCTAGGAATTGAACTCAGGTCTTCTGGAAGCATAGCCAACTGAGCTCTTAACCACTGAACCATCTCTCCAGACCCTCATTTTACCTTTTTAAAGCAGGCTTTCCTTGTATAGCACAGGCTAGCCTCAAACTATATATAGACCAGGGTAGGTTTGAACTTTCAATTCTTTTGGCTCTATCTACTGAGTAATAGAATTAGAGGTATGTGCCATGGCATCTCTCTCTCTCTCTCTCTCTCTCTCTCTCTCTCTCTTACACACACACACACACACACACACACACACACACACACACACACACAAAATTCATGCTATGCTGTCAAGCCCCAGTGGGCTGTTCTCATCTTGTGGAGACTCTCTGACTCAGAGCTCTGAAATCTCTCCACCCAGCTCACTAAGTCCCCCAAGTGGGTCATTACCATACCAACCCCACTTCAAAATCCCCCCCCCCATCTTTTGATGTGCACTTTTTGCAATCCCACAATTTGCCACCTTACCTTTCTCTCTGGAACCTAGTTGAGCCTCTGTGTGAAGGAAAACACCCACAAGCTTAGTTTAGAATCAGTGGTAATCCAATCACTGTGCACAACAACTAGAATACTAATCTTATAAGCCATATTAAATCTAAATCCTCCGGTGGCAAATCCTGGCAGATTCACCATCAAAACTGGGAGCCACTTATAGTTACATCTTGTCCTCTCCCTGTCCCTGTCCAAAAACCCATATCCCTCTCCTGTCTCTTCTCTTCCTCCCTTCAACCTGGAAGTCCCACCCACTTGCCCAGTGATTGTTTTTTTTATTCATTAAAAGGGTCACATGAAGTCCTGAGTACATGATTCACTCCTCATCCAAGTAGCCCCTCTTGGAAAAGTTGAATTAGCATCAAAATACAAACAGCACCAGGGCTATCCACAACATATTCATTCACTTATATTTTAGTTTTATTTCATGTGGATGGGTGCTTTGCCTGCATATATGTCAGTGTATCACATGTATGCCTGGTGCCCAGAATAGTCAGAAAAGGGCATCAAATACTCTATAACTGAAGTTAAAAACTGTTTGTGGTCCTCCGTGGGGGTGCTGGGCATCAAACTAAGGACCCCCAAAAAGAGCGGCCCATGCTGAGCCATCTCTCTAGCCCCACAAATAATTATTTTAAAATATCATCTAGTCTCAGAATAACATATGAATCTGTCACCTTTTCTCTGTTTTTAAGGAGAAGAAGAAAATGTCAACGACATAAAAGATATTCTAGACAACCTGGGATTGGACCTCACGGAGAAGGAATTCATAGAGCTGTTGAAGAATCTCCCTGTTGATGGTAAGCCCTGCTGTAGCCATCAGGGTACTTAGGTGAAAGTTTACTTATAAGGACTTTACTACCTTTGTCCTGATGGCCATGGAGACATTAAGATCAGATGGCCCAAATATGCTGTATGAGCAAGCCCGGCTGTGCCATTTAACTCTTCTTCAATTCTTTCGATAAAAATGCTGCTTTTCTGTAGAAAAGTTCCTTATAATAAAGAGGAATAGTAGTCTCGTTTAAATCTTCACCACTTTGGTGATTTGCACTTCTGAGAAGGAAAGAAGGCAACATGGCTTCTAAAATATTGTCTGGGGCGGGGTGGGTGGGAGTAGAGAGATGGCTCAGTGGGAAGCAGCATTTTCTGTTCTTGCTGAGGACCAAGGCTCAATTCCCAGCACCCACCTGGTTCATAACCATCTATAAATCTGGTCCCAGATGATCTGATACCTTCTTCTTGCTTCTGCTGGCCACACTTGGTACACAGACATGCATGCAGCCAAAATCACTCATATACATAAAAATAGATAAATAGATAGATGGATAGATAATAAATAAATCTGTATATTTTTCTAGTGGATACCTCTTTAAAATTCTAAATACTAAGTATGTACATACTTCAGTTATAATTCCAAGTTTCCTTTAACCTAATACTTGCATTGTTATTTCCTAAGTAGTTTTCCTTTTTTTTTGTGTGTGATTAAGGGATCCTGTTCTTTTATTCCTATTTTGCTACTACTAGTTTGATAGCCAGAAATTCATGTGCATTTAATGTACACATTTCACCCATAGTAGTATGGCCATCTATGGTGAAAGGTACTAAACACATTACTTCCAAAATTTTCCTTATGTTCCTTTGGTAACATTTCTTATCACTTTTAAGTGTGTGTACACATGTCTCCTTCCATGGTGTGTTCACTGAAGAGTGAACTCAGGTCATCAATCTTGATAGCCAATGGCTTCACCCTGAGTCATCTCACTGGTCTTCCTTGTGTTCTTTTATTGTCTTTAAGATATTAGGCCGTCAAACAGGGAAAGAAACATTGTAGGGCATAACCGTCCTTGAAAAATGTAACTGAGTCTGGTTGGGGGAATCCTGCCATGCACTAAAGGAAGATAGAGCCCAGAATGTTTATGAGACTCAGAACTGCTCCAGGAGGATTCCTCCTATACTCCCCAGGGCTTCATACTGTCAAATACCTGCTAATCCATGGAATTAAAAACCGTTGTCTTCATGAGAACTTTTAAATATTTATCAACAATTGTTTCATCCTTTGCAAAGTGCCCTTCTTGTGGCTTTTGCCTTGTATTCTGCTAGTTGGCATCTATTTTTTCTCACTGTTTGTAAAAGTTCTTTGTTTTCCATGCCAGGAAGCAAGCAAATAATTTCTGCAAAAAGCCACATGGCAAATATCCTAGGCTCTATGGCCTCTGTCAAAACTGCTCAGCCTTCTTGATATAAGCCAAAATTACCCATGGTTCATAGGTTGTTTTTTTGTTAATGGTATAGCTATGCACCAATAAAACCATTTATAAAGCAAGTCTGAGAAAGGTGGTTTACTTTGCTTTCCTGTTTTAAGCACTAAGTTTTTGTTTATATTTTTAAAATATTCCTTGATGTTGACATGGCTTTACATTTTCATCTTGATACATATGCCTTTTAATTTATGTAAATTTATGCAAATTCCTTTTAAGATTTGAATTTTTATGTATTTTATGACTGCAAAGTTATAAAAATGCCCTATATTTTCCTCTGAAAGTTTTAAGGTTTGCCTTTCACTTTATAATCTATATGAATGATCTGTTTTAAAAATATGGTAATACACTGCATTAGGCCAAAATATTAACTTTGAAGGCTAGAGAGATGGCTCAGTAGCTAAAGGTCCAAAGATTGGCTTCAACTCATCCTACATTGACTTAAACTGTGCTTTTTCTTACAGCCGATGGAAATTTCTACCATAATAGATTAAAGAACACTGTAAAGTCTGAAAAAAGTAAGTGATAAGCAATTAAATCTGATTCAATATCATCTATTTATACCATTTTATACTTGTTGAACTGCCAGTTCTTTAGTCTGCCGTGTATCTGCATATCTCCCATTCATCTGTGTTTGCTGCCTGCTTACTAGCACCTAGTCCAGTCGACTCTCCAATGCACCATTTTGTGCTGGACTTTCAAGTCACTGGCAAGGCAGAAAACAAAGCAGAAGCCTGAACAATGAATAACAAAGAAAATGATTAACAATTTAAAAATCTGTTCCAGAACTCAGAAAGTTTATGGAAACACCAGAGAGACAATGATCGGTGCACTTTTCAAAATCCTTGGGAGGCATTTCTTTGTGTCGTTCTGATGGTAGATACAAATATCTCTAAAAGCATTTGTAATATGACTGATTCTTTATAAAAAAAAAAAAAAACCTCAGAAAATAAGTTTTACTTTCACTGTGTTATGCCTTTGTGCTCTTACGTTGACCTCTACGGACCTTGAACCTCATACTAAGAAACCTGTAATAGCCATGAAATAAGTGGATTTGTCACATTTTGTCATTGATTTTTCTTCATGATCTTTTTCCCTGTAAGAAGGGAAGGTTTCTGCTGACAAACTGAACACAATGGTGAAAAGCATGGGGATGAAACTCTCAGACATGGAATATGAAGACCTGATTAAGTGCCTGCCAGTGCACGGTCAGTATGGAAAGCTCTAACAGCCCAGGCACACTGGGACTCGAGAGTTTTGTTTGTTTGTTTGTTTGTTTGTTTAGATTGTTTTACTGTTGTTATGATGGTGATGGTGGTAGTTGTAGTATTTTTCATTTGTTAATTAAACACTTTTATTTTTATTTCCTTGTCATTCCATACACAGATAAGATATATTTATTATATCTACTCCCCATTTTCTCCTTCAACCCCTCCCAGAGGAGAATGAAAGAAAAGATTGCTGACTACTTTTTAAAAGAAGATATATCTCAAATAGACAGCCTAGAGTTATACCTCAGGGAGCTAAAAGGAAATTTAGTCTAAACATAGAAGATTATAAGTAAAGACTATAGTATGAATCAGTGAACGATAGCCTAGGAAACCAATGGGGAAATCAGCAAAGCTAAAGATTAAGCTTTAGAAAACAGAGTTGAGAGGCCTTTAGCTAACCAATGAAAAACAAATAAGAAAACTAAAATATACAAAATCAGTAAGAAGCGGGAGACATTACAAACAATATCATAGATGTGCTCAAGTACACAGGAGACCAAGAAGAAAGGGCCAAATCCCTAGATGCACCGCCCAGCTCTGTTAGCAGTCTTGGTGCTGAGAAAGGGCACCAACCTAGGGGAGGAAAATTAGACATGGAAAGGCAGACACTGAATGTCTATGTCTAGGTTGGAGCTTTATGTAGATAACCCATAGAACCAAAAGGAGACTCCAGATTGGAGTGAGTTGGGGTAAGAAAAGAAGGGANATTATTTGTCTATTTTTTTAAGTAAAAGGGAAGGTAGCTACATTAGTTACTTCTAAAGTGAACAAGATTGCCAGGAGATGGGGTACAGGAGATCTTTGGACAATCATATCATGAATTGTTCCTTTTGCAACACTTGACTTTTAAAACATGAAAAATTTTGCCTATTTCCAAATAAATCATACTTTAAATTAAAATGTGAAGTATGCATGCAACATTTTTTCTGCATAATGTCTACTCACATTGTGACAGCAAAAAAATTCTCAAAACGATTCGCAATTTGTATATACAATGCAAGTAAATAAACTAAAGAAGTTTGCCTCCTTGTCAAAGAACTACTGAGAATAGACAAATTATATTGGGGATATTTCTGAAATCTATATTAAAATGTTTATATATACCATGTTCTTTCTCTTAGACAAAAAACAAACAAAAAACAAAAACAAAAGAACAAAACAAAAAACAAACAAACAAAATACCAAACTCTGACAGGCATGGTGGCACACGCCTTTAATCCCAGCACTCGGGAGGCAGAGGCAGGTGGATTTCTGTGTTCAAGGCCAGCATGGTCTACAAAGTGAGTTCCAGTTCAGCCAGGGATAGACAGAGAAACCTTGTCTCGAAAAACAAAAACAAAACAAAACAAAACAAAACAACAACAAAAAACTCTGTCAATTGGGTGGAGAGGTGGTCAGTAGTTAAGAAGACTCTGTATTCTTGTAGAGGTCCAGGATTTGATTTCAAACACCCCCAAAACAGCTCAGAACTGTCCAGAATTTCAGTTCCAAGGGATCCAATGCTCTCTTCTGTCTGTCCTCTGTAGATACTAGTCACATACATAGTGCACAGACAGGCATGCAGCCAAAGTGCTGATACACATAAAACCCTCTAAAAACGGTTTTTTAGTTGTCAATTGTAGACAGCCCTAGTGATCTGGAAGCAGTCTTCTTTAGATTTTATCCTGTCATTGACCAAGCCTGCTCAGCCAGTCAACAGGGTCTCCAGCATGGGAGTGAGGATTTAAAAGAAAATAGTCAGACAACATGGTAGCATGACCCCAGACAATTCTGAGATGGAAGGCAAATTTAATTTTCCCAATCTGCTTTTTATACCATTTTAATTACATGCAAGTAATTATATGCAAGCAGTACTATAAGGAACTAAAAGGACAATAACCAAGGAACAAGCAAGACAATAAGCACAGAGCCCCATGATCACTCTGGTGATAGCTATTTCTAAGGATGATCAAGATATCTAAACCTACTTCTTTGTTCTACCCTAAAACCAGATTCTTACTTCCTTGTCATGGCCAATGTCAGACTCTTGCCAAGCGGCACCCCAAAAGGCTCTCCACATGTCATTACTAAAGTTTTTATTACTTTTAATGATAAAAAAAATAAATTTTAAAGGTTATATTGGTCATGTTTAAATGTTTGACCCCTAATTCATTCTTATGAAGTATTTAAAATACGTTAAAATGCTAGAGTATCTAAATACTATTTACTTTAATGTCACAATTCATGCTTTCTGAGTTTTGGGATCATATCCATATATACATGCTTATTTTCTTACAGATGCTGGAGAAATTGAAATGGAAAAGTTGGTTGATGCAATGGAAGCTTTTACAGGTGGGTAAGCTTAACATAATACTGAAGCTCTCATCCTGTGCTGTAATAAATGGTTTTTTATCAGTAGTATATACTAGCTTTTTTTTTATTGGATATTTTATTTATTTACACTTCAAATGTTATCCCCTGTCTCAGTCAAGGTTTCTATTCCTGCACAAACATCATGACCAAGAAGCAAGTTGGGGAGGAAAGGGTTTATTCAGCTTACATTTCCATGTTGCTGTTCATCACCAAAGGAAGTCAGGACTGGAACTCAAGCAGGTCAGGAAGCAGGAGCTGATTCAGAGGCCATGGAGCTTATTTCCCTTGGCTTGCTCAAATTACTTTCTTATAGAAGCTAACACTGCCAGCCCAGGGATGGCACCACCCACAGTGGACCCTCCTGCCTTGATAACTAATTGAAAAAATACCCCACAGCTGGATCTCATGGAGGCACTTCCCTAACTGAAGTTCCTTTCTCTGTGATAACTCCAGCCTGTGTCAGGTTGACACAAAACTAGCCAGTACAATTGACCCCTTGTCAACTTGACACACAAACACATCACTATTAAGTCTCCACCCTTAGTTTCTTATTCATCCCCAAGATCTAAATAACTTTAAAAGTCCCACAGTCTTTACATATTAAAAGTTCAATCCCTTTAAAATATCCAATATCTTTTAAAGTTCAAAGTCTTTTAAACATTCAAAATCTCTTAACTGTGGGCTCCACTAAAATACCTTCTTACTTCAAGAGGAGAAAATATCAGGACACAGTCATAATCAAAATCAAAATCAAACTCCAACCATCCAGTGTCTGGGATCCACTCACAATCTTCAGCATTCCTGCTTTGGTCACTTCTCTAGCTCTGACCTTTGTAGCACACACCTTGTCTTCTAGGCTCCAGCTACCTGTATTCCACTGCTGCTGCTGTTCATGGTGGTCATCTCATGGTACTGGCATCTCCAAAACACTGCCATCTTCCACTGCAACTAGGCTTCACCAATAGCCTCTCATAGGCTCTCTTCATGGTGCCAAGCCTCAACTCCTTTACATGACCCTTTCGGTCCTGGGACATCAATTGCAACTAAGGCTGCACCTTCACCAATGGCCTTTCATGGCCTCTCACAGTGCCAAGCCTCAGCTGCTTTTCCTGACCCTGTCATGCCTTCAAAACCAGTACCACCTGGGTAATTCTTAAACATTACCAAGTCCAGCCTCAACACGAGGTACAACCTTGGCTATCTCTGGAACACAGCCTCTGTGCTCTCAGAAAACATTTCCCAAAAGATTTCACCTCAATGATGCTGGTCCCTTCAGCTCCTTCAGTCCTTCCCCTAACTCCTCCATTGGGGTCCCTGTGCTCAGTCCGATTGGTTGGCTGCGAGCATCTGCAACTGTATTGGTCAGGCTCTTGCAGAGCTTCTCTCTCAGAAGACAGCTGTATGGGGCTCCTGTCAGCAAGTACTTCTTGGCATCTGCAATGGTGTCTGGGTTTGGTGTCTGCATGTGGGATGGATCCCCAGGTGAGGCAGTCTCTGCATGGTCTTTCCTTCAGTTTTTACTTAGATTCTGTATTTTGACTCATTGCTAAGGAATCATTTGCCTTGGGGCCTGGACTTGGGACTCAGTGGGTAAAGAGTTTGTCACATAAGTGTGAGAAACTGAATTAAATCCCAAGCATCCACATAGAAGTAGGGTATGGAGCACACGTATGTAACCAAAGTGATGAGGGCAGAGACAAGTAGATCCCTAGGGCTTGCTGCCAGGAGGAAGGGAGGAGGAGGGAGAGGGAGAGGCATGTACCATCCACATACATATTTAAAACCATTTAAAAATTCATTTGCTACTGCTTCTGGTACTCTATTACTAGGTTATCAAGATTTTAGTACTAAAATGCTAAATGTTTTTCTCATTTCTGGAGGTACTCTATACTTAGCAGAATTTTGTTTACTATGATATAAATATGCACACATATTATTATTATATACATAAACATGTATACTGGAAACATATAGCAAATGGCAAGGCAAAATTGGATAAATTTTAAAGACTCAAAATGTTACTGTGAGGAACACTAATTTTATTGATTTATTTTTTCATTTTTTTTCTAGACAAGATTTCTCTATGTAACCCCAGCTGTCCTGGGATACTCTGTAGACCAAGCTAGCCTGGAACTCAGAAATCCTCTGCTCCTCACCCCCACCTTTTCACCGCCTACCCCAGAACCCCTACCCTCTACCTACCTCCCACGTGTGCCACCACCAGCCAGCTTGGAACATTAAATCTTGTGCTTTAAATCAAAAGAATTGCCGGGCGCCAAAAGAATTATACTTGTAGAAATGTCTGTTTATTTCTGATTAGGCTCCTAAATTTCTGAGTTATATACACATTTATCCCTGCCATTTTGTCAAGTCTCCAAAATTAAAAAAAAAAAAAAATCTCTTATTCAAACCACCAGCCAGGATAATTTTAAAATGTTTCTTCTATTGGTTTTATGTAGATAAGTGTTGTTTAAACATTAGACTTTGATTTGTACAACATGCCTTACAACCATGGTTAATTATCTGGTTTACCCAATGACAACACTGCTGTCTTTTCAAAGGTAATAAGATTAATATCAATGATCTCCAAGATGTTCTGGGAAGCATGGGCATTGATCTCACAGAGAAGATGCTCTCCGATCTGATGAAGACCCTGCCTGTGGACAGTAAGCCTCAAACACGCTAATGATGTGTCACCCATGAATATCAATGGACAACAAAGAAGCTTTAGACTTTTCTACTTAATGCTCTGTGGAAATCGCTAGAGTATAAATTCAGCCATAAGTCCTTGGTGCTATTAGACCTATGCAAAGGGCTTTGGGTTGTATAAACAAGAAAATATGGGGAAAGTAAAGAGGAATGAGAAACAAAGAAGGAAATAAAAGGAGAAAAATAATATGTGATTCACTATTGTAGAAGTTTACTAAATGTGTGTGTTTTACACACTGTAGAACAACTAAAAATGGCAGCCAATGCGAGACTGTAGATTTATCAGAAAGCAAAATTTCCCATTCTCAAATTCATATGTATTTGAGGGTGGTGTAATGTAAATATCTAAGGAAATATAATGTCCCAATTCTATGTAATCATAATACATGTAATTCTGTCTTTAATAGTATTTCTCTTGTGAAATAAAATATTAATATTCATGACATAAATACATACTTAGTTTTTATGATTTTTGTATTACAAAAAATATATGGTAAATATTATTTTATTATAGATGATGAAATGGTATTCCAGAAAAGATTGATGAAGGAAGTAAAGTCTCTCAAAGGTAAGTTAGGGAATTAGTAAGAAAACAGAATTTTCTCAAGGAATCTCATGGTCCAGATAGTAACTCATTAGATAGGGAATCCTGTTTCTTATTTATAGCCCATTTCCTTACATTTTGAAGTATATTTGTAATTTGACAAATAGTACCCTAGATGCTATCTTTGCTTAAACAAAAGTAAATTTGGAATTTTTCAAGTTTTATTTCAAAAGAATTACTTCATGTATTTTTGCGTCAGAAGTGAAAATAAAGGTCAAAGTTTCCAGGTTCTTGTTTTGTTTTGTTTTGTTTTGTTTTCTAATTCAGCAAGCAGCAACTTGACAATAATTAACTCAAGGCTTCAGAAAGCACAAAGAGGCTTTATTGTTCAGAAGTATGGCAGGAAAAGAGGCTTATAAAGGCTCAGTGAGCAGTGTGCAGCGCGGGTTTGATTCAGCCTCAAACCTCAGGAAGAAAGGTTCTGATTTTAATGTTTGAATTCTCCTAACTCTGCTCTCTGGAACACAGAGTCAGACTGGGCTTTTAGTATTCATATTGTGATATAAATATGTGAATTGTCAAGTTTTTTTTAATTTTAGTATGAGCATATGATCATTAAATCAAACAATGGTGTCTAATAATTAAAGTAATGTTTTAAATTATTTGCTTTCCCTACATTTCTAATCTAATGTTTTTTCAAAGGGAAAGTTGACGTTAATAGCATCGACACCATCCTGGAAGATATGGAGGTTAAACTCACAGAAGCAGAGCTTGAAGACCTTACAGAAACCCTGCCAGTTGATGGTGAGCGTTATAAAACTGCCGTGTCTCTTCTTGTATCTCCACTAAGCTATATAAGGTTTTTTAAAGTTTTATTTTCTCAAAAAGACATTGAAGGAAGATAAAAAATAAAAATAAAAAAGTAGAAATCCTATTATTTCATTAAAACCCAAAGTCACCAACTCCTTCTCCAAGTAGATTAAGATATACCTGGAGTAACACCGTGATTACTATCTAACCTCCAAAAAAATGGCTAAGGAACAGAACAGACATCCAGAGAGTAAAAAACAAGATTCAAGAGAAATCATGACATCAATAAACAATATCCCTCAACCAGCCCTTTTACCCTGTCACTCAGAAAGTTTGTGGTCCATGTCTCTATTCCAGTCTATGCTGAGGCTTACACAACTGGATGCTGACCAGACCTAACCCCTTAAATGATCTTTTTGAAACCAAATCTCAACATTTCACATTGAAATTGATACCCTTTCATGCCAAGCTTACTCTATGTATGGTATCTTCTTGATGGCCGCTAGCCACATATTTACCCAAACTTAACTGTACTCTCCTCCTCTTGGCCATTCTTCCCCTCAGTCCTAAGGTTGTCTTAAACACTCATGTGTATTTCCTCAGTTTACCCCTAAGTTCGGTTCTTCTGCTACCATGGGCCATATTTCAAGCCTGTCACCTCCAGTTGATGGTCTCAGAATAGCAATACAACTCCTCTCTCCACATTGTCTTTTTGTACATCTTTTCAATTTATTATCTTACTTTTATTTTATATGTATGAGTTGATTCACCTCCATGTATGTCAGTGCACCCTATGAGTGTCTGGTGTCTGCAGAGGCCACACAGAGGTGTTAAATTTCTTGGAATTACAGTTGTAGAAAGTTTGTTATGTGGGCGCTGGGAATTGAGCTTGTGTTCTCTAGAAGAGCAGCCCATGATTTTACCTGGAGAACCATCTCTCCAGCCTCGCTTTCTAAGACTTATTTAATGTTTAAATTATGGGTACGTGTTTGTGTGTGAGCACATGCATATGAGAATAACAGCCATAGAGTCCTGAAGAAAGCATCAGGAACTCTGGCTCTGCTCATCCTGAACATGGATATTCTTCAAGAGCTGGAAGTATTCTTGACCCCTGAGCTGTCCGGCCACCACCACTGCTGCTTCCTCTCCAGGGACCTCACCTCCCAATCCCACATTGTCCACTGAACTGCTAGAATGGTTTATTTAAAGTTCAGACCTAATGCAAATAGTGAGTACATTGTTTTTCAAGGCCCTGTGAAGACCTGTCAGAGACTGTGCTTCTGCATGGCACTCTAGACTTTTCAGGATCTTCATTACCAGGACCACTGACATCCTCTCGCAATCTTAATTATACACAAATGCAGGAATGCATGATCCCTTGGCTTTAGTTTTGTTCATGCCATTCGGATGATGCTTTTGCTCATTTCACTTCGGAAACTCTTTTATTCCTTAACTTTAAACCTCCACCCAGGCACACAGGCCCTGGCACACAGGCCCTGGCACACAGGCCCTGGCACACAGGCCCTGGTTTTATGGTAGCTCACTGGTCAGACTCATTCTTCCATTTTGGTAGTTGCTCTTCCCATCTCTCCCAAGACATTTGACAAGGACATCTTGAGATGGTCCGTCTTCACTGTCAACTTGATTGTATTTAGAATTACCAGGGAGATGAGTAAGACGTGCATGTGATACATCTGTATGAATATTTCCAGAAAGGATTAAGGGCATCCGGTAGAATAAAAGGAAGGGAACCCATGAGTCTTCTTTACTCCTTCTTCAGCCACCATGAGGTAAAATGGTCTGACCCATGATGCCCTGCTCACAGTGATGGAATGAATTTTCATTTCAAATTAAGTGTATTTCTAAAGTTTAGATAGTATATGCATTCAGGTGGATACTACTTCCAGGTTTTACATGGGAATATCTTTAGTGACCATTCTTTCTTCTGTTGTGGGCTCAATATCCATTACCACTAAGAGAAAAGAGAATAAATCATGCAACAGCAACAACTCCAAAACAAACCAAATATTAGAATATAGATCAAAAAAGAAAGCAGTGTGAGGAAGAGGAATGTGATAAATCAAGGAATTAAAGTCTGACTACATGAGAGTGAATCACCGGTGTGTTAGTAAAATTGGAGAAGAGAAAGAACAACAAACAATAAAGTATCTTTAAAAATATGAACAATGCTGAAATATAATGGAAAGATATTAATAGATAAATGAAAAAGATGAATGAGATTTTATTTTTGGGGTTTTTTTTGTTTGTTTGTTTTTTGTTTTTGTTTTTTTTTTTTGGTTTTTCGAGGCAGGCTTTCTCTGTATAGCCCTGGCTGTCCTGGAACTCACTCTGTAGACCAGGCTGGCCTTGAACTCAGAAATCCACCTGCCTCTGTCTCCCAAGTGTTGGGATTAAAGGCATGCGCCACCACTGCCTGGCTCTCTTGAATGAGATTTAAAAAAAATTTTTTTTTTTTATTTTTCAATTTTACACCTCTCTACCTCTTCTCTAAGTTAGTGAAAACAGGCAAAATTCCAATCTGTGTTATCATTTCCATGGCATTTATTTCTAAATGCTTGGTCAAAGTCTTTTGAAACTTCAAATTTACTTTTCTGGGCTGTAGTTGTGACTGGATAGTTAAGCTCATGTATTGACTCTGCTTAGCACCAGAGTTCAGTCCCCAGCACCCCATGGGGCAGCTCAGAACAGTCTGGCACTCTGGCTCTAATCTGTTGATCCAACCCTGATCTGTTGCCCTCTTCTGGCTTCCATGGGCATCTGAACTTGTGTGTGTATATGCCTATATATGCCCCACACAGACACACATATGCATGATTAAAATATAATACATCTTTTTAAAATGTCTTTTTCTTCTAGCTTTGGCAAGTTCCATTCAGAAATTTAACAAAAGAAATAACACTTAAAACAGTGTGTCAGATCTGCTGGCTACAGGCTTCTGGGATATGGTGAAGGGAGAACGTTTCTTTTCTAGTGTTATCACACACACTATCCCACTAAATCCCCTGCCCCCTGGATTTAGCATAATGTCTTTCCTTTGGCTCCATCCAGTCAGTGACCTGATGAAATTTCATTCTTTTTGTGAATGAATAGCACTCCACTGCACTCAAGAGTTCTATTTTTTTAACCTTACAGATAATGGCAAGGCTGAACTTACTGAACTGATGGATACAGTGAAAACTCTCATAGGTAATAAATTAATATGCACAAAAAGTATACATTATATTTAGTTTGTCTTACCACTTCACCTTTTGTTTGGTAATCTTTTAATCTGATTTATCTAATGTTCTAGAACTGTCTCTATAGTCTGTGGTTTTGTAATAAATTTTAGTTTTGTGTCTTGGTAGAAAGTTGTTTGATATTCATACATGACAAAATATTCATATATTGAGGAAAAGGCAAATTCTGGATTAAATCACTGAATGATAGAATAAAGTATAATAAAGATATTGGTGATTTTATTATTTTAAGATGCTCAGAAATACAACCTGACATGATAACATGTTTATGTGAATAATAAAGTTCTAATTCACTAGGAAATTATATGAGCCTCTTTTTCTTTTGTATTGATAATCCATGCCAGGTTTTAACTGTATTGGCTTACTTTTTTTATATAAAATGAGGCATTTCATTAACATTAAGCAAAAATATCTTTTCACAAATCCAATTGTGTGTGTGTGAATGTGTGTGTGAGTGTGTGTGTGAGTGTGTGTGTAAAACACTGTCCTTATCAAGCAGTAAAATTAATGTGCAATAGGTTGAGATGTGATGGGTTTATAAGTGTTTTTAGAAGTACGCTGTATTTAAATTATTTCATTTTGTGTTTTTGAAGGGGAAGAGACTGATGTCAAAGATGTTAAAAATGTTCTGGAAGAAATGGGAATCAACTTCAAGGAAAAAGAATTGATGAAGCTGCTAAAAGAATTGCCAGTTAATGGTGAGAATTTCAGTTAGCATTAGCTCTTTAAAAGACTATAGTGCCATAGAGATTTCAGGCCAGCCATGGCTATATAGTTAGATCCGGTCTGTAACAAGAAAATGAGGAGGGAGAACTTAGTGGTCTGTGTGAGAAAGAGGAAGGAACTGTTCAGCTTGCTTTTTAAGCTTATATGGCTGGCCAGAGATCTTCCTCCTCAGTGCTTCCTCCCGCTCCCTGCCCCCATGGGTTCCAAGGAACAAACTCAGATCTGAGCCATCTCTCTAGTCCCTGTTGGTGGCAAGCTTTAAAATCACCTTCATTTGATTGTGGAAGAAAGAACATATGTCTCAAGGTCCTTTACACAGACCTGTGCCACAAGCATGAACAGAAAGACTAAACATTAAATTATGATTAAGGAACAGATTTGGACACGTGTACAATAGAGACAAAATAGATTAATCACAAGGGCATAAAGAAGAAAGCAGGCCAGTTAGCCAGAACTAACTGCCGCTGTTATTCATGGAGGGTGGGGGTTGGTGGGAGAGTGTACTAAAAACTCTTGTCTTACTGATTGGATCACCTTTCGATTGACCTCGTGCATGTACATAATCAAATAAGTCTTTCTCAAATTATCATATTTTCCATGACATGACCTGACATGTACATTTCTTACAGAAGATGGGAAGGTCTATAAAAATAGGTTGATGGACAGCCTGACGTCTTTTAAAGGTGAGTGAGAGCCGCGATGATGTGCAGAGAGACCTAAGCTCTGCTTCTTTGTTACTGTGTCATGGATGCTGTGGTTTCTGCACTCAGACATCTCTTGTGGGTTATTTGCCATTTTTCTCTCTTTGCTTTCGCTCTGTCTTAGAAAGATACCGCAAATCCTGGTAAGTGTGATACTTAAGGCAAAAGCAAATGAAGTAGACTTCATTTGGAATGTTAAAAAGGGAAATGATAAAGATTGGCTTATGTGGCGCATTTGGCCATTAATAGAAACAATCTGAAGCTTAGAAAACAAAAGGTAAATTGACAAAAACAAAGGAAAAAAATCACAAAACCAGTCATCTCCACTGCCGAATAGACAATCAGTGCGTGCAACCTAATCCTTTCAGAGTGCATGCTGGGTAGATGGTACTTGAGGCCAGCTTCATGTGGAAAGGTTTCTAATATTAAGTCCACTAGGATTCTCTTTGTTGTTACAGCTTTGTTGAGCTGTGGCTCTTGGTCCTTCTGCTGAAAAAAAAAAAAAAAAAAAAAAAAAAAAAAAAAAACAATGCATAAAATGTAATAATTTTTGAAACATTTGGTTCCTTCAAGTTTGCTCATATGTCTGTGTCTTTCAAAAGGAGGGACTATTAGTGCCACTAAAGTAGATTCTCTTCTGGGAAACATGGGCATGAAACTCGAAGAAAAGGAATTTAAAGACCTGATGCAGAAGCTTCCGATGGATGGTAAGCCTGTAACCTCACGGGGATTCTCAGGAGCAGAGGGCTTACCTGTAAATACAGTCAGCCCCACTCATCAGTCCACCCTTCTCTATGGCATGGCACAAGGCTCTTCCTATGCAGTTAAACAGGGGGAAATCTGTAAGACTACAAACTATTCATATATTGTGTATGGGTGTTTTGCTTGCATGTGTGTTGTGTCTATGTAGTGTGTGTGTGTGTGTGTGTGTGTGTGTGTGTGTGTGTGTGTAATGCCCACCCTGGATGCTTTGTAGAGAACTAATAAGAGGGTAAGGTGGGGATAGAGCACAGTTAGACAATGCTACAGTAATCCAGAGGAAGGATAAAGCCTGGACAGGGAAACCAGGTTGGAGCCAGGCACTGCGACAGTCTGAACGTAGAGCCAACTATAATAATGTAAGGATTGGTTATCCATCTGGTTCTCTACACAGCATCTGAAGTTATCTTGCTAATGTACAAATCACAAAATCACAGTATGAATCACCTGTACTCAAAATACCCTTCAAAGCTTCCTTGTTTTCCCAGGGGTTAAAGTCAGGTTCTTACTATGACCCAGAAGATATTATACAACTTGTTTAGTCTTCAGAAATCTTCTGCTAGCTTCCCAGGGCCCTGAGCTAAAATAAATAGTTTAGCCCATTCTAAAGACATTTGTCTTGTCGTTACACACAAAAGCCAGCATGTTGCCTTTGCAAGCCTTTCACTGACTCTGAAATATATATCTCTCAGACATCTACCTAGCCCACTCCCTCATGTTGAGGTCTTTTCAAATGTCACCTTCCACGAGACCTCCCTCTCATCCCTTCTTGTTAAACTTCAATAGCAGCACTTGGCATCATTCTCTGCCATTTCTCAGACTTGCTATCCTTTACCACCAACTCATCTCCCAGTCAAGCTTTCATTCCTTGTAATGCTACATGCTTATTATTTAAGAAGCAATGCTAAACTCAGAGGAAGTACTCAACAGATAGTGCATGCCATTGAATTTAGTAGGCCTATCCTGTATACAGCTGATTGCTTCTAAAACATGTTTATGTAAGCTCTTACTATTAAATAGCAAATCAAATTTTAATGAAAATTTTAATAATTATTTGTAGATTAGATAATCTCCTTAAATCAGTTGAACCACCAGCATGTGATGTGAGCCAATTTTAAATTTTGCTTCATCCATATATTAAAGAGGAGGGTATACTCGACAGTTTCCAAACAAGAAAATTAATTCGAAGAAAGACTTAAAGTTCAATTTGTGTGTGTGTGTGTGTGTGTGCCTACAGTAACTCAAAAGAGAAAATGCAGAGTAATAATTGTTATAGAAATTTTAACATGTAGGACAACATGTCCCTTTCAGCCTTGAAAAAAATGTAAGTAAAACTGTAAAGATGATTCTAAAACAAGTCTTCGAAGGTGGTTTCTTTTATATCTTATATCAAAATAAGAATTAAAATCTTATATTATATTAAAATCTGTGTTGATGATTTGTTTCTGTGCTTTTTTGTAGCTGATGGGAATGTCCCTCTTAAAGCAGTAATGGATGAAGTCAAAAATTTTTCTGGTGAGTTAACACTCATCGTCACGCCACCGCCTCGAGCTTCACGCTGTGTCCTGCTTCCATTGTCTAGCTGACTTTAAAGATGTGTAGGGTTTTATTACTATTGAGATTGTAGCCCCTGCTGTTGGACATTACACGATTCAGGTTTGTTAAAATAGACCAATGTGTTGTGTGTTCATAGTATGTTGCTTCACTCTGTCATTTGTTTCCTTAAAAAAATTGCTATAGAGTATTGTTTATTCACAATTGTGGTGTAGGCAGAGTAAATATATAAAACCATCACCATTGTTACCACAACCACTGAATCACATCAACCAGATCAATGTCTGGAGAACTCGTGGATGTTTAAATCACTCATCTATGGTGCTCTGGTCACTAGACAATCCGTTCAGATTCAGTCTGCCTTGACTTCAGACTTAAGAGTACATCAATAAGTTCAACTACTTTAATGATTTCTCTGTCAGGATTCATTCTTTCTTCCTCCTCCACTTCTGCTTCCTCCCCCACTTCTCTTCTTGCTCCCTCTTCTCCTTCTCTCTCCCCTTTTCCCTTTCCAGAAAAAGAGATAATTTCATTCTTCCTTTGCTTAATCTCAAATTGTAGGTGACTCGTTAGATTGGCATGAGAATCACATTATTTGAATTCATTGAGTCCTTAAATTCTCAACTAATTTTTTTCTTTCTTCCTTTCTTTCTTTTTCTTTTTTCTTTTTAGGAATCAAGATTGATGTAAAAGATCTTCAAAATAATCTCAGAAACATGGGGATTGAGCTAACAGAGGAAGAATGTTCAGAGCTCAGGAAAACCCTGCCTAGTGATGGTAAGCCATGCGAGCGCCTCTTTAGTCTCACAAAGAACTTCATTTATGGGATTTATTAGCATTTATAAATATATAAGTGAAGCATTTATAAATATGTAAGTGCTATAATATTAATAATTTTATGACACTAATAATTCTAGAACTCCATCATTTTCATTAGGATTTTACTGCTGTCGACAGGCATCATGACCAAGGCAACTCTTATAAGGACAACATTTCACTGGGGCTGGCTTACAGGTTCAGAGGTTCAGTCTATTATTAACAAAATGGGAGCATGGCAGCCTCCAGGCAGGAATGGTGCAGGAGGCGCTGAGAGTTCTACATCTGAAGGCCACTAGGAGAATACTAACTCCCAGGCAGCTATGTCAAGAAAGGATCTTAAAGTCCATGCCCACAGTGACACACTTTCTCCAACAAGACCACACCTATTCCAACAAGGCCACACCTCCTAATCATGCCACTGCCTGGGTCAAGCATATTCAAACCACCACTTTCATTAACTCTAATTAGATTCTAGGTTGTCTGGAAGACATACAATTATTAATTGAATTTTACCTCTTAAATCGTTAAAACCTTCAAAGACAAGTAATTACTATAACTTAATATTTATCCCAAATGAGGAAGCTTAGATATGATCAGAGAAAGAAAGGGAAACTAAGAGAATAAAAAGTTAGTACAAGAATCAGAAAGAAGTCAACAGAAGCAATTGTATAGTGAAGTGGCTAAGAATCCCGAGTCTGAGTGCATAGATCCAAATCCTGATCTCTCTACCTGTCACTGTATTATCTTGGACAAGTCACTTACCTGTTCTACATCCTAAGTTCACATCTTCAAAATGGGAGTAAGAACTGAATGAAATGAAGCACCTTGAAAAGTGGTTGGTATAGAGTTAAACGTGGGTGAATATTAATGACTGAGCCGCCATGGTGGGATGCTTTGATGACAGCCATGGTGATGGTGGTAAAGGCAGCCATAATGAAAAACCTTGGGAGTAGTCCTAACATACAATAATAGCTTAGATGACAAAGCTTGCAGAGTTTTGTCACTTTTCCTAGGATTTGGCATTCCAATTTTCATGTTAAAGTAAATGTAAAAGCAGTTTCTAGAGTGTCACAAAACATGTTATCTCACATGAATTTACTTTTTCCTCATAGCTGCTGGAAAGGTATATCAGAATAAAGTGATGGATTCTCTAAAGTCACAAAAAGGTAATGACTTAAATACTAATTTTTATGTCTGTATATATATTTTAAATATTAGACAGATACTAATTACCTATGCTTCCTTACAAATTGGTTTTATTACCAACTAGCCTTATTTGTATTCCTGCATATATCCTTGAATTTTCCCAAACTTTACCAGAAGGGTAAACGTCATTTGAAATTTATTTTCAAATAGCAGAAAATTATTTTATAATTTTGTGTCAAATAATCTTACCTTTCATGAGCAAAAATAGCCTCTACTTCTTCCCTGAAATCAAGATAAATTGTTTCCACCTTAGTTTAAGTTATCCATTTTTATATGGTCTCTTTTTCTTCTAGTCAATCTATAACATCTACTAAATAAGATGTAAATGTAGTTGGATCTTGAATGCACTGAAACCATGTATCTGTCTCATTTTCTTTTTTTAAGGAGGGATGGTTAATCTCAGTGACCTGGACAAAGTTCTTAAAAACATGGGACTTGAACTCACAGAGAAAGAATGTAAAACTCTAACAGACAACCTTATAATTAAAGGTAAGCACTGAATATGTAACATCCCAATATTTTTTAAGTTTAAAGGATTATCCCCAATTATCTGTTATATGTACCAGACTTAGATGTTCCTGGAAACTATGAAAATTCAACAGAACCAGGAAAGAATTAATTATATTTCATTCTGTTGAGATCTGTTCCCTCTATCCCTTGTATATTCATGGGTTTTTGGTTTTTTTTTTCATGAAAAAATGTCAGGTTTTCTCAAAGGCCTTTTCTGTTGCTTTTGAGTGACCATGTGATCCACATCCCCATATTCAGCAATGTGATGAATTCTGTTTATTGGTTTGCATATGTCTTTATCTCTGGAATGAAGGCAGCCTGATGACAGTGAATGATCTTTTTGTGAATTCTTAAATGAGGTTTATACGTATTTTACTGAAGATGTTTGTGTTTGTATTTACCAAGGAGATTGCCCTGCTGTTCTGTCTTTATCTGGTTTTGGTATTGGAGCAGCCCTGGCTTTTTAACAAGTGTTGCAAAGCATTCTTTCCTTTCCTACTTTATGGTGCTGGCTAAAGATTTGCCAATTTTATTAATCTTTTCAAAGAATCAACTTCAATTTTCTCAATTCCATTGTCCTAGTGTTTATTCCATTGCTCCCATCTAAGCCTTGGCCTTTGTTTGATACAGTTCACATCCTGGGGCTTAGAAAGGGCTGAGTCTGAGGTGGTTGGCCACATGAAAGAGAATCACCAAGTTAGATACTGTTACTTATCACTGATTTATAGATACCAGCAGTGTCTCACACATATCCCCAAAGCCAATTATTATATAGACTGATTACTAATATCTTATATATTCAATAAATGAACTACCAAATATTTGTAAACACTTTCCTTTTTAAATATACTTTTTAAACAGATTTATTTACTTATTTTGTGTATGTGAGTACCAGAAGAGGGCATCAGATTCCATTACAGATGGTTGTGAGCCACCATGTCACTGCTGGGAATTGAACTCAGGACCTCTGGAAGAGCAGTCAGTGCTCTGCTCTTCCTCAGTGCTCCATAGAGCCATCTCTTCAGCCCAAATTACCAAATATTTTAATAAGGAACTATTTGGGGAACAGTAAAATGTCTTAGTAGTGGTCGCAAATATATAGAAATAAGTATCCAGAAAGCCAAGATAATAGAAAATATAAGAGAGAAGTATTTTGACCAAAAGATGAAAACTTCCCTTTTGTGATGGCCACTGATGGAATGTTATGGCTAGTGTAAGTCAAATTTTACATCTTTCTAAGGCAAAATGTGAAAGGCCATACAAGCCAGAAGACTGAATGTCTTATTTTGCTGGAAGATTTGCCCAATCCTATTAATTATAAATTATATATAAGATTTGAAAAACCCAACCAAAGATTAGATTTTTGGCTCAAGTTATAAATATGTCATTTACCTAAAAAGATGTACCATCTGATTGATTGTGTCTTTTCTTTTTTTGTTTTTTCTAATAGCTGATGGGAAGATTAATCTCAGTAAGATTCTAGACACAGTGAAAGCAGTTAGAGGTAAGTGGCAAAGTATGATTAGTATGATCATTAGTATCATTAGTATGATTATATAAATAATCATACTAAATTACATATATGATCCATGTATCATAGTTATTGCCGTTATTCAGATATTTTATCTTTCATTAATGATGGTCTATTTCTAATTTCCTAGAATTAGAATATGGGTTAGCTATGTTTCAGTTACTATTTTGTGAAAAAAAAAATCATTTGTACAAATGTTTTGCCTATACGTTTGTCTGTATACCACATGAGTGCCTGGTACCCATGGAGGCCTAAAAGGATATCAGATCTCCTGGAACTAGAGTTATACATAATTGTGAGCCTCTATGGTCAATGCCAGGGATCAAACCTCAGTCCTCTGCAAAAGCAGCAAGTCTTTTAACCACCGAGTTGTATCTCTAGCTAGCCTCTCTATGCAAAATTTTGATTGCCTATTTAACAAGTCTTTTCTCCCTCTTTATAATTTTTCCATAACATATTTAGCTTTTGAGGTTGAATGGCTTATGATTAATAAATTAAGCAAAGCCTCAGTTAAGGATATAGATACTAAAAAAAGGCTAACATAAGTTTTACTGGCTAATTTATGAATGTAGACCACCTAAAATATTCTTGTCTATAGTGAGGTTTTATTCCATCCATCAGCGTACACTGTAATACACTTTCCCCATGATTATGAGAAGATGCTTTTTACCTGTGTTTATATTGAGGTTTTGCTCTTGATACAGTAGTTGAAAACAATGCTGAGAATATTTAAGTCATTTTTAAAATTCTTAGATTTTTTTAAAAAATTTTTATTATTTATAGGAGAGGCTATTAATATGGATGATGTAGAAGACATTGTGGAAGACCTGGGGATAGAACTTACAGATAAGGAATTATCGAAGCTGATGGAAAGCTTACAAGCTGATTGTAAGTGGTTAAAATAGACACAACTCTGATTTTCGGCGGGGGGGGGGCAGTTTTTACGGTGAGCATACATTGGCAACATCTAGAGACAGGCTTTTTGTGTTGCGAGTAGATGGGGGGGGGTAACACTGGCAACTAGTGGGTTGAAGCTATGGGTTAATAACACCCTTAGAGTAATAACCAAGTTTCAGTGAATGGGTCAGCCCTGCACATAAGAACTATCTAGCCTAAAGTATCTATAGTTCTGATATTAAAACCCCCTCAGTGTAATCTTTTGGGAAGCTTAGGTTTGTGTGCTTTTGTACAAACACTCTGTCCTGTTCAGCTGTGAGGAGAGCATCTCAGCTCTGAGGAGAGGGTCTCAGCCATATCAGGCATTTCTGCTGTGGTGTTCTCATTCATCTCTGTTCCAGAAACAGGAGCTTGGCTAACCGTGATCTAAAACCCCTGAAACCAGGATGGAAATAAGTCTTTCCTCCATTAACTTGATTTTCTCAGGTTAATCTTGCAGCAGCAAAAAGTCTGCTGAATACATTCCAGAGAGAAAAAAATTCTCAACATTATCAAAATTCTATGACATAAAATGTTTCTATGCATTGATTTAAATAGAAAAAAAAACAAAAACCAGTTTAGATACATACTTCTGAGATGATTTTTTAAATACTGTTGTAATAATTGGTTCCTTCTTGGCCTGAATTGTTTTTTCTTACAGCTGATAGGAATACTTACCACAAGAGGGTGATGGAGGGTTTAAAGACCTATAAAGGTAAGAGAACTGTGATGTGAAGCAAACATATAAGAAGGCCTAGTAGTTTGCTTTATTTTTTCCTGGACATTCAGACATGAGTCACCTTCTGGTAGGCACAGTGCTTTATTTTGTCATTAGCATCTTCTGTAATCTGCCATTCTTGTTGGGGTAAAATATGCATAGCACAGTTTGCCATTTTAAATGCACAAACCAGAAACATTAGGTACGTTCATGGTGTCTTACAGCCATGACCCCTATTCATCTGCAGAGCCTTTTATTGTTATGAATAGAAACTCTGTACCTGTCAGGGAATCACTACTATTCCCCCCCTCTTCCAGCTCCTGGTTGCCTCTGTTCCATTTTCTATGAATTTATCTCTTCTAGGAACCTAGAGGTGCCAAGAAGTTAACTGCATTTAAATTTATCCTTTAATTTTGAATTATAGAAAAATTTCCCCCATTCCTTGGGAAATTCTCAAAAGTTTATCAGAATCCCAAATGAAATCTAAATATTTACAACTTTTAAAATATAACTGGCAGCAAGTTCAATGGATCTGAAAGTTCAATTAACAACAATCATCTTAGTATCCAAATAACAAAGACTGGGGTCATCCATTTTTGACCCATTTTAAAGTTACTCTGTTACTTTTACCTGTGTCTCTTTTGAAGAAGGGAAAATCAAGACTGATAAAGTGGACACCTTTCTGAAGAACATAGATATGGACATCTTAGAGACAGAACTTGAGGATCTAAAACAAAACCTGTCAGCTTCTGGTAAGCATCCACCATTTTGCACCAGAATGGCAAAGCTGTTAAAAACACAGACCCCAGAGCCAAGCTGCCTGATTTGTATCCTGGCTCTTTTGTTTAATGCTTGTATTATCTTAATGTTCTTTCTGTAGCCCACTTTCTTCATCTATATAAAAGCATATTAAGAATACCTAATTAGCAAAGTTGTGTGAGGACAAAGCAAACAGGGACAGTCAATGCAAAGGAAAGTTTACTGGGATACATGTTGTATCATTGCTATTAGTATTATCATATTCTAACCTTCTGTGATTAAGCATGCAAAACTTCAGAATGCTTATGGACATCAAACCATTTGAAAAAAAAAAAAACAAAAGCTTTGCAAAGAACTCAAAACTTAAACTGGGATGACAGCTCAGTGGATGAAGCGCCTGCCACACAAGCATGAGGGCTTGAGTTTGGTTTCTAGAACCCACGTTCAAAAGCTGAGTATTGGGGCTGGAGAGATGGCTCTGCTCACCCAGAGAACCCAGACTCACTTGGTGGCTCATGATCATCGGTAACTCCAGTTCCAATGCCCTTTCTGATCTCCACAGGCACCAGACATGCAAGTGGTGCGCCAACGTACATGCACACAACCACCTGATAAACACTTTTAAATGAAGAAGTTGAGCATTATAGCATACACACACTTTTAATTGCAGCACTGGCAAGGTGGAGATAGACTGGCTTATACCTTAGGCTCCCTGAACAGCTAGCCTAGTCTAACCTTTAGTGAGACAAAGATATTGTCTCAAAAGTCAAGGTTGACAGCATCTGAGGAACCATAACTATGGTTGTCCTTTGGCCTACATGCAGACACACACACACACACACACACACACACACACACGTGCACACACACACACACATGCACACACACACACACACACACACACACAAGTAAAGTAAGAGTAAATCCTTCCTTTTGGCATTTACATTAAGAGAATGAGTTATTTTACGGTGAATTCCATATCTGGCTGAGATGTCACTAGAAAGAGGCAACCTGAAGCAAGGAAACACAAAGCAAACAGGGACAGTCAGTGCAAAGGAAAGTTTACTGGGATACAAGCAATTTAAAGATAAATTAAAATGGTGGTGGAGAAACAAAGACTAGCTTGTAGGGATACGGATCAAACCTCTCCAAATGGCTTCACATTTGCAGAGACAATTTCTTCCCGTCAATATAAAACAGAGACAACGTTTCAAAGACTAGTACACCATCTATTTGGTTCCTTGTCATTGATCAGCGTATTGTAGTGAGACCCTCTTTTACAAAATCTGGAAAGACACTATGTTTCATATACATTCATTCATACATTCATACTTACAATAATTTATTTTTACCAGTTTTAAAGAGGCATTACAAAATATTACAAAGACAGAATTACTTCCCTAAATTAAATTCTCAATTGAACCAGTTGCTTAATTTCTATTTAATTTGATCTCTTGAGAATTTCACACATGAGTAATAATGTATAGACATAATTTCTATTTTTTCACACGATTCTGTACAGTCATTTTATTGATAAAATATTTGAGTGGATGGCTAATGGATGCCTAGAAACAACCACGAAGGAAACTGGACAATACACCGTGAAGCACGCGCACTGTTCTGCCTGTACTCCTTTATTTAAGTAGTTAAGTCTGTGCATTAAGGCAATAAAGTATATTCTGGAATTTAAAGCCTCTTAGTTTTGACCTTAGCTTGGCCTTTGCTCTCTATCTGATCGCAAGTAATCATCTTAACACCTGTGAACATCCTTTCTCCTCTGAACCTTCCGCTCAGAACTGAACATCCATCTCAAAGGTTTTCAAAGTCAACACATCAGCTTGCGTAACTTCCTCTCCGTGAACTTTAATGTACACGTTTTGTCTTTGTGCTGGCGGTTCCAGAAGGTGAACAGATTCGCTCACTTCATGTTTCCTGCTGCATATTTTTTTCTGAAATACAAACTAGATTTTTTTAAGTTTATAGACTTTATTAATATTATTGATTGGATTTTAATATCTTTTTTATTAGATATTTTCTTTATTTACATTTCAAATGTTATCCCCTTTCCTGGTTTTCCCTATGAAACTCCTCTATCCTCTCCTCCCCCAACCCCTCGCTCACCAACCCACCCACTCCTGCTTCCTAGCCCTGGCATTCCCCTATACTGGGGCATAGAACCTTCACAGGTCCAAGGGCTTCTCTTCCCATTGATGACTGATTAGGCCATCCTCTGCTACATATGCAGTTAGAGCCATGAGTCCCACCATGTGTTTTCTTTGGTTGGTGGTTTAGTCCCAGGGAGCTCTGGGGGTACTGGTTAGTTCATATTGTTGTTCCTCCTAGGGAGCTGCAAAACCCTTCAGCTCCTTGGGTACTTTCTCTAGCTCCTTCATTGGGGACCCCATGCTCCATCCAATGGATGGCTGTGAGCATCCACTTCTAAATTTTGTCTTTTACTACCATGTAAATGGCAGGTAAATAGTCCCTAAAAACAGTCCTCTAAATATCTGGTATAGAAAAACTTTGCCACTAATATGTGACATTAATAACTACTGTGTATAATAATTCAAATCATTGGTAAAATCCATGCAATTTAATTATAACATTTCATGGATTGTGAATATGAGCCAACTGTATATGAGTGGAAATTTTCTTAAAGTATTGAAATGTAGTGTAAACTTCTTTTAAAATGTTGTTCCTGTGGTCAGGCTAACTAACATAGGCTCACCTAAGATTAAAGAGCTGAAAAGCCACTATAAACAGAACGCATCTCCTTTTGGTAGCATTCTTTTGTGGCTAAATGTTCCAATAGCTGAAAGCTTCATTGCCAATACAGCTTCACTATGGAATTAAAACCTCTTCTGTTTCACACTAATAAAGAGTGTTGTGATAATTGCTATAAATCTTGCTCATTTCTGACCTTTATTCTGATCACTTGTCTTGTAGCTAGTGGGAAAATCGATATAAGAACTATAATAAATGAAGCAGACGCTTTTACAGGTCAGTGATGAGTTCATTATAATAATTTGTATTCTGTTGTTTTTCCACACTGCTCTGAAATTAGATTCTGTAGAAAAAATCTTAAATTGCATAAATTTGGCAATATGTAGCCAAAACAATACAAATAAAATACTTATAGGAAAAAAAATACTTATAGGAGAATGTCTTAGTAAGAAATACTGCATTCTATAGAACCTGTGCTCCTAATCTCTCTGTGAAATACACAGGCTCAGTAAAGGATACTCAGAATTTTTATATGATTCAGTTAACACTGTTGACACCTAAAACATTAATGAAAGCATAAACTGCATTCTTGGAGGATTATTTATACTAGCCACCATATGTGTTGATTTTACAGTAATAAACCTGAATTTAGTCTTTCGAGACCCTAAAAAGAGCCTGTATAAATGATGGCTAAAGGAACTGTGAACATCCCAAATGTCCTCCCATCCAGAGCAGCGTGGAAGGACTGTGCTCTGCTTCTGTTACCCAGCCTAAAATCGGACAGAGCTAACGTGTCCACCTCTCACTATGTCTGACTTTTTAGGGGAAAAGATTGTTATCAGCAATCTGAGAAATCTGCTAAGAAACATGGGGGTTGAGTTCACTGATCCGGAGTACACGAGGCTACTGAGAATGCTGCCGGTGGACGGTAAGCTATAAAAGGCCACTGGATCTCTAGACTGAAATTTAAGAAGCCTGGGAGGGAAATGCACATTTTAGAATTCAGTGCCCAGAAGGTCTATACCATTTAAAGAATCTATTATAAAATAAATGACTTGTAGAAATGATGAGACAGAGACTAAGGCAGCAGCCTACAGTGAACAATTAGAGGCACAGCAGCTCAGCCCTTCGCTGTGAGCAGTGGCAGCAGCAGAGAGAGTGACACGATCAGGTCCCTGTGTTATTTGGGTGTGTGACTCATACACGTTAGCATGGCTAACAAAACAAATACGGCAAAATGAAGAGAGTTGGGGAAATTCTTCACATTGTATGTGCCCTTTCTATAATTCTGAAACCGCATCTAAATAAAAGGTTAGAAAAAAGAAATTCTGGTGGCACTATAGAGGTTTGATTTGAGGGCTGCGGAACTCTTCTATGAAGCTGTCATGATGAGATAATGATTTTTCCATAATCAAAGTACAATCCACATGACTGCTCAGTCTCGGGAGTCCATGTATGCAAACAACATAAAGCTGGAAGTAAGCTGTTTCAGTTCTCTATTTTGTCTCCCACCAATTTTATATTTTTCTAACTCTACTGGAGCTCCACAGTAGAGTGATTACCTTGATCACAGGAGGCCATAGGTTCACTTCCCAGCACTGCCCAATAAATAAACAAACAAACAGTTTTTCTCTGGGAAGTGTTTTTATGTAATTTGAAAAATATACTGTTTAGCCATAGCCTTTTTCCCTCTCCTTCCCAGTATTGTTGCTGGCATTTTATTTTCCCACAGTAGAGTGATTACCTTGATCACAGGAGGCCATAGGTTCACTTCCTAGCACTGCCCAATAAATAAACAAACAAACAAACAAACAAACAGTTTTTCTCTGGGAAGTGTTTTTATGTAATTTGAAAAATATACTGTTTAGCCATAGCCTTTTTCCCTTCCTTCCCAGTATTGTTGCTGGCATTTTATTTTCCTCCTGAAGATTCTTCAACCTGCCAGTCTTCAGTCTTCTGTTTACTGACTTCCATTTCTGTCTTAACTTCTGTTGTTCCTTTCTCTGTGTGTTTAGAACTCTTTAATTGCCCTGTTCCTGAGGATGGGCAATTGGGTCTATTTTTCTTTGCTGTTTTACCATTCTGTTCTTCTCTCACTGGTGTTCTTGAGTGATGCAGAAAGCTCACACAAAACTGTCTTTGTTTTCACACAGATAATGGGATGGTGCATTGGAACAGAGTACTGAAGGCTGTGAAGTTTCTCAAAGGTGAGTTAAAGCTCGTGCTAACACGTCGGTCTGAAGTCCTCAGGCTTTACAAAGTATGTTTGCTGTTGTCTCTGTCTTTGAAGAAAACATCAGACTAAGGATCTTCATAAATTTATTACCAAAAGTAAAAAGTAAACATTTTTAAAAAGTAAAAAAAAAAAAAAAAAAAAAAAATTTGGTAATAAAAGCTTTGTTGCCTAAATATATAAAGTTGTAGTGAAAGAACACAATCATTTTGTTAGTTTTGTTGGAGTGTTATTCATTAATAGACAAGCTGGGGGTCTGGCAGTGGGATGAATAAATACTTTTATGACGCGTGACTGAGCTGACTCCGGGCCAGTGCCATTGAGGCAGAGTTCTCTAAAGAACTTCCTTGCTCTAGTAGACTAGTCACCAGGAAAGAGTTTTTAAAAACAGGTTGCACTTACCTTATGACTCTTGACCTTCTCTCTCTTATTGGAAAATTCAAGAGGAAATTATAGAGGACTTTTGTAATCTATACCAATCACAATACAAAAATACAAAATATACAGGTTTTTATATTTTTTTTTCTTAAAGTAGTGACATAGTCATTAAAAACACAAACATGACTTTCATGGTTTGCATCTTCCATTTACTCAAGTTTCCCCTTTTGTCTCCCCCCACCCACCCCTACTTAAGGAGGACAAATTGATGTCAAAAGCCTGGGCTTCTTCCTGGGAAGCATGGGTATCAAACTCACTGAACAGGAAGTGGAGGAGCTGGTGGAGAGCCTGCCAGTCGACGGTATGCCCGTTAGATAGTACTATCTATCCCTGAAGAGGGCTTTTAATCTGACAGCTACGAATTTAAAAACTAGATCGAGTTGGTGTTAAGATAAATGTTCGAAAATCTTAGGGGACCCAAACATTACAGGTAACATTTTAAGTAGCAACTAAAAAAACTTCTAGCTACTTAAGTGAGAAAATTAAATAAGATTTTATTTTTGTGTGCTTTTGAAACCTAGGAAACAAAACACAAGAAGTCCATTACAGTCATTGAGTTTTAGATAGACCATTTTGGTTCATGGGCTTTTGTACAAGATTAAAATTTTAAATTACAAGCCATTTTCCCTAGCTAGAAACAAAAATACTCAATTTAAAGCAACAGAGCATATACATAAAATATCGAGAAATAAATTTCTTTTAAATCCTACCCATGTTGCTTAGGAGATTTTACCCACTGCCAAAGCTTTTGATTTTTAATGTTCCAAAGGTCAAATAGAGATGTAAGACGTACAGAGCAGTTTTCTATGTCCTTTCTTCCTATATTTGTCTCCACGAAGGCCACAGGCTTACTTCAAACAACAGAAGCATTTAAAATATTGAACCAGATAGAAAACAATTAAGAAAATGGTAAGGGTAACTCATTACCTATCTATAACTACGCTGAGTATCAAAGGACTAAATTCTACAATCAAAAGACAGACTATAAGAGTAGATAAATAAAACCCAACCATTTGTCTTTGAGTTTAAGAACTCAGAGAGACCAAACATGAAAGATTTCATATATAGGGAAGCCAAAAGAGAACAAGGGTAACCATGCCAGACATTAAGGAAAAAAATAAATAAATAAAACAAGCCTCTTTTAAAAAAATGAACATAAAAACCCAAAATTTATGAGATTCATCAAAAGCAGTTCTAAGGGGGTAACTTAGAATAAAAGGACTGACATTAACAGAGACCTCAAATAAACAACCTAGTGGTGTACCTCAGGGGACTAGAAAAGGAAAACAAACTAAAGCCAAACACACCAGAAGGTGAGAAACAGTAAAAGTTGAAGTAGAGACTTCTCACCAGAGCTTAGGGAAGTATCTCTGTTGGGCTCTGAGTGAAGAGCCCATGCCAACAGCAGTCAGCATGGGCAAGAGAGACCCCCAACAAGCCCCAGGGGGCAATGTCCTCGAATGTCTTCTTCCAGCAGACCTGCCTGGAAGAGCTCAAGAAGCTCACCAACTCCTCAATCAACTTCCCCGAGTTCTGGAAGAAATGCTCTGAGAGATGGAAGATCATGCCTGCAATGGAAAAAAATCAAAGTTTAAAGATCCGGCCAAGGTGAAAGGAGATAAGAAAGAAAAGAAAGAAGATGCTAGTGCTCCTTCCAAAAAGACCACCGTCTGCTTTCTCCCTGTTTTGCTGTGGACATTGCCCAAGATCAAAAGTGAACACCCAGGTCTGTCTATTGGAGATATTGCAAAGAAACTGGGTGAGATGAGGTCTGCACAATCTGCCAAAGATAAACAACCGTATGAGCAGAAAGCAGCTGAACTGAACAAGTGTGAGAAGGATATTGCTGCATACCGTGCCAAGGGCAAAGGGAAACAGGAAAGAAGGGTCCTGGTAGGCCAGCAGGCTCAAGGAAGAGGGATGATCCAGAGGATGAGGAAGAGGAGAGGAGGAGGAAGATAAGATGAGGGTGAAGAATAAATGGCTGTCCTAAAATGGGCGGCATGTATGTGCTCAGGCAACTATTTTGCTGAGAATGTGAAATTCAAGCACAACTCAACATTAGCTTCAGGACAAAAACTGTACAGAATTTCTATAGCTGATGTGATTCTTTGTAGAGAAAACACTTTTTGAAAAAAAAAAAAAGGAGTTTGTCACTTTTTAAGGAATTACTATGTACAGTTAGATTGAAAGCTTTTGATGTTGAATATTTTAAATATTCAATGGCTTCTTTAATTTCTTACATTAGCAATACAAACTTCATAGGAATTGGTATTACCACTCAAAAAAAACCTTTAAAATATTGCATTTTTTTGTTTTTATTTTTAATTTGTAATAAAGTATTATATATTACTTGGGGAAAAAGGCTGAAGTAGAATTAAATGAAAGATAGGAAAACAATAGAAAATGCCAACCAAACTAAGATTTGTTTTTCTTTAAATATAAATGAAATCAACAAACTCTTGGCTAGACTAAAAATAAAAGTGAGAATACTCAAAAAAAATTAAAGAGAGGGCATTATGGCTGAGAGCACAGATGTACAAAAGTTTAGAAGAGAGCATGTGAGCAGTTATGCAGCAATGAAGTGGACAGCCTAGAAAGTGACAGTGTATCAGTTTCTAGACAATCTATCAATTCTGAATCATCAAGAAATAGAAAACATGACCAGACCCCCCCCCCAAAAAAAGAGGTTGAATATATAAGTCTATTTTCCATTGCTACTTCAAAATACTTTAGGCTGCTAAATGTATAAAGGAGATATTTAGCTCTCAGGTTACATAACACTCTTACACATGAGACATTAATGAGTATCTACTAACCCAAGATAGGGACTCAACCATAGACCAAAGTAATTTCAATTTACAGGTAGGAAGAATTAATACTATTTTTATGTCATTATTACTTAAATCCATCTAAATTCAACATACTAAATTTCAGTTTTTCACAGAGCTATAAAAGCAGTCCTAAAATTCATATGAAACAACAAAGACCTTGGAGGCCCAAGTCAATCTTTAGTAAGGCACCACGCTACCCACTAGAAATTTATGGGCAAGTTTCTCCACTATAGATCCTTGGCATATGACTTCTAGACTTACCACATTAATTGCATTTCTCCTTTAAACATTTTATTCATAGCTAATGGAAAAGTTGATCTAGAAAAGGTGATGGATGAAGCAAAAGCCTTTATAGGTAAGTGAGAGTTTATTTAAAAATAGGATCCTAATTTTTTTATAGTAAAAATTTTTAAGTATTTTTACTAATGTGTGTGTGTGACTGTCTGAGTATATGACACATGTACACATGCAGGTGCCCACAGAGGTCAGAGGAGGATGCTGTATCCCTGAAGCTGAAATGACAGTCAGTTATGAACCAGAGTCAGGCCTTTTAGAAGAACCATCTCTCCAGCCACAACATGATTTCCTTCATATCTTTATTGCTATGCTAATTCCATAACACTTATTTATTTATTTTTAATCCAATGTCCAGAAATTGGAATGTTTCCTAGTGTGTTTTCCTTTTCATTTTTTAGTGTGGTCGGTTTTGTCTGTTTCTGGTTTTGTTTTCGTTTGTTTCCAGACATGTTTCCTCTGTATAGCCCTGGCTATCCTGGATCTCACTTTGTAGATCGGGGTGGCCTTGAACTCACAGGGATCTGACTGCCTCTGGCTCCTGAGTGCTGGGGTTGAAGGTGTGCACCACCACACCCAGCTTTAGTGTCTTTTCTAATAATTCATTTTATTTTCCTTAATATAATAGAGCCAACTTCAACAATAAAATGAAATGAACCTTTAAAAAAAAAAAAAGGACTCTAATACACATTCATAGGTTTAGGATAAGCCATTTGCAACCTTCTAGTTGAATGGAGAAACACTCAATACCTACTCATCATTGCCTTTCTGGGTGCCATTGGCAGTGCACATTCTTTAAGAATCACACACCAAGATGAGACTGAATATGAAAAAGGCATTTTGAAGAGAAATATTCTTGTAAGGAGAGACATCTGGGAAAGGCTGGGAGCCGTGAAGTCTGATTCTGAGTGGAACACTGTGAGGGGAGGTTTGGATAGAAGCATCCTATCAGAATTCTTAGACTGCTGTACGACTATACCGATGTGAACTTACCCAGCTCGTGTTACTTGATGTCAGAAGCTAAGCAGGGTCAGCCCTGCTTAGTATTTGGATGGGAAAGTTCTTAGTCATCCAGTCTTTAGAAGGACTGGCAGGGTTTGCAGCAATCCTCCAGCTAAGTCAGCCACCACTTACAGAAATGGGTTTCCTTTGTATCTTTGTTCCTCTCCATCATTGATCTCAGGAAGCCTGAGTGAGAGGAAGCAAATATGGGGATGGATTTCAAACATGGTAGCTGAGGCCAACTTAGGTTCTCAGTGTATCCTACTGGTGTGTTCTCACAACCAACATTGAGAGTAAGCTCTCTTCTCTTGATGATGTCTACAAACAAATCGTGTTTCTTTGAAGGATGTTCTTTCTAGATACTCAGTGGCCATGGATGGTCCCACCCTGCACTTATATTGTATAGTTTAATTATCTGTGATTGTGCAAAATCCCATGTGTGTCACTATTTTAATCTTTATTATTAAGGAGAAAAAATTGGTATCGATGAGATGAAGAATGTTCTGGAAAACATGGGACTAGAGTACAAAGATCAAGAACTGTCTAAACTGATGGAAAGTCTGCCATTTGATGGTAAGCATCTCAAATATTAATGTGATAAAAAGGCTTTTAGATTTCTCTGTGGCAAAGCTATCCTCATTTCATAACACTAAGTAGAAAGACCATCTCGGAAACAATTAAAAATTAAATTGTTCATGTACCCTGACATGAATTCCCTCTACACAGGCTTCTATTTTAAATCTGGATATTTCTCTTTATTATACTTCCTATACCAAGGGGAACATGAGAGTTAATACAGGATTCGTGGAAAGAGAAAAGGATAGTTTAGGAGTGAGCAAATCCAGGACTGGGGGAGACTAAAAGAGGGGTGTGTGTGTGTGTGTGTGTGTTGTATAGAACCTGAATACTAAGTTTCCCCATTTTTCTTTCACGTTTTTATACACTTATTTAGTGTGTGTGTGTGCACATGCACATGAATATGTATAATGGTCATTTATGTATGTGAGTGTGCCTATCATGGTACATGTGTGGAGGTCATGTACAACTTGTAAAAGTAGGTTCTCTCCTTCCACCACGTGGATCCAGGTGATCAGATTGGAGCTGTAAGACTTGACAACAAACTCCTTTACCTTCTCATTGGCTCTCACATTTTTTATAAGAAGGGAGATCTCTGGAGAAGATCCTAAGTCTGTTTTCCTGACCAAATGCTACTGATCAGCTATACTTCTGTAACTTGAACCCTTTATTTCTTACAGAAAATGGAAAGATCCGTCAAAACAAGTTGCTGGAGAGCTTGATGTCCTTGAAAGGTGGGTGACAGTAAGTTTTGGAGAAAGTCTGTGTGTGCCGCCAGAGCTGATATATACCTGTATGTAAATGTGTGCTCCCATTTATGTTAGGCCTTTACTGCAGCTGCCAAGCCTCTATCTTAGACCTAAGGAAGAAGACCCCTACTTCTCAAGACTTTGTTTCCTTTTTTTTTTTTTTTGAACAAAATAAATAGGACAGGATTTCACATTTGTGGAGAAAAGAGCAATTTGAAAACTTTAGGAGCAGATTTAGTCAGGAGAAAACAGAAACTAGACCAGGAGTCATCCATCTAAAATCAACCCCAGATATTGTTCAGAAACAAGAAATAGTTACCTCCAGAACTAGAATTTTCTCAGTGTTTATTTATTAAATTAAACTTATTAAAAACTCATAATTTAATAAATTTTATTTATTAAAATGAATTGCACATATTTATCATGTACATGGTGCTTTAAAGTATAAGTGACTAAATTTGGCTGGTTATTATAACATATTACGTCATATACTATCATCTTGTGAAGAAGACAGAAACATTCATGCTCCTGGTTTCATCTCTGTGGCTATGATAAAACACCCTAACTGAAAGCAACTGTAGGGAGGAAAGAGTTTCTTTGGCTTCCAATCCCACGCCATAGTTTATCACTAGATTTAACACTTTCACCATCTAAACCTTAAGAATGTTTATAAGTAAAATGTGACAGTTTAAAAATCATGTTAATGTAAATAAAATGGATTTTTTTCTTGCCTATTTTAGACATTACTAATACTAGTAGACAACTGAAGAGAGTCTATGAATAGGTGTTAGAAAATGCATAACTCCCCCCCCCTTTCCCAAAAGAATTTATATGCAATCTTTCTGAGTACTGGCACAATGTATGAGTTTGCAGCAGGGTAAATATCTCCAGAGGCTGTAGGAAACTGTCTTGGAAGCTTTGTACCTTCCTTCATGGGTCTCTCTTTCCTTAGGCGGGATGATCAGTACCAGCAATCTGAAATCTGTGATGGATAACTTAGGAATCAAACTCCAGGACAATGAATTTAAGGATCTGATACAAAGTCTCCCTGTTGGTGGTGAGTGGGTCTTTCAAGTGTCCTACTTATATAGGGAGAGTTTACCTTTTTAAGAAAAGAATGACCTTAACAATGAAAGTTCTAGGATAAGGGGCTTTAGGAATGGTGGCCTCATACGATGTAATCAGTAAATCATACATCTAGGGAAAGCCTATGAGCAAACAGTTAACAAAGCCTTCCTTTTCAGTGTGTGGCATTTTTAATCTCCACTCATATTATAATCAGTAGAAGACAGTCTTCTACACATTGAATAGCAAAATACAGGATCTTGAGATAAGGGTACTTCTGAGTTTCTTTCCATCACTAACACAAGTTTGGGATAATAGAACTGTGGATGGAATTTATTTTATTGAAATGGGACCTTTGTACTTTTAAGATTTTCTTCACGGAATTCATGAAGGCAATGGAATTGAACAAAATAACAGGAAACGTTGCCTACATATTTTTCTTTTTAAAAATGCATTATTTTATGTGTATGAATCTTTTGCCTGCATGTATGTCTGTATACCACATGAATGCAGTGCCCATAAAGGCCAGAAGTGGTCACTGGGTCTCCTGGAACTGGATTAACAGACATTTGGGTGCTGAGACTCAAATCTGGGTCCTTTAGAAGAGAAGTAAGTGCTCTTAACCATTGAATCATCTCTCCAGATCCCATGAGTGTGTGTTTTTAAATAAATATATAAAGCACTTAGGAGAGTGCTTTTGTAAATGATAAATGACAGTTTATCATCTTCATTCTCATGCTTTATTCCAGCTAACAAGAAGATATCTCTAGATGCATTGGTGAAAAAGTTGAACTCTTTTACAGGTGAGGAAGTACCTTCTCCTATTGTAAATACTTACATTAAATTTATTTAGATTAAAGGTCACTGAAAAGGAGAGAAATTATTTAGGAATTCTATTCACTGGCACCTCATCTTTTCCCTGGCATTTCTAGAATCACATAAAATGTTTCAGAGTGAGATAAATACATCTAACTCCCCTCGGACTAACTTCAGATGGTAAAGTGTTTTGTACTAGAATACAATACTGTCAGTTTTCACTAATGTACCTCACTTCACAAATGGCTTTAAACAGTCTAAACACCTTATAGGATGTGGCATAGTGTATAAAAAGTGGGGATAGTGGAAACACCATTGTCATTGAAGGAAGCAAACAACTCTTACCACACAAATATTTCTGAAGAGCAACTTGTAAGAATCCATGTTAACTTAAGTTCACTCATCAGATTTTACTCTGAAAGTTATCTTTCCTAATGTTAGTAAAACAAACAAAACATCTCTAATTTACATAAATCCAGTAAATACCATGAAACATACCCATGGACCCTACAATGGATTCTTCAACTTGACAGAGTTTCACAACTCATGATAGAGAATTCACTATTTAAGTTATTTAAGCACAGTATTTAAAGTTCATGTGCCATCAACTCCCTCTTTGAAAGGTGACAAGGTCGATGTCAGTGACTTGAGAAACATCTTAATGAACCTGGGGCTTGAACTCACAGAGAAGGAGCAAGAAAAGCTGCTGAAAATGCTCCCTGTTGATGGTGAGCCAGCTGGGAGACTCACGAAGCTGTGTTTTGTTTCTTTGTTTTTGTCTGTAGGTCTGTGTACAACTCTCTAATTCTACTTCTGCTTATTTTCCTCTAAAAATACAAAAAAAAAAAAAAGAAAGAAAAAGGAAGGGAGGGAAGGAGGGAGGGAGGGAGGGAGGGAGGGAGGGAGGGAGGAGTATCATTATAGATAATCTTGCCCAGTTGTCTTTGATACTTTATATTGTAATTGCAAGAAGCCTTGAGACAAAAGATGACATCAACTATAAATCATGTTATCTTTAGGCTACTAATTTGTTTACATCATGAAATGAGAAAAGAATGGAGGAGAGAGAAGTATATCAATGGTAAAATAAAGCAACATTTAGCATATGGAGTCCCTCGGGTGCTAGAGAGGTTTGTCCCAATGAGGAAGGTTTCTACTCCACAATTTCATTGTCTCAAATTAAATAGCATGCAAAGTAAAGACACTTCTTTTAATTTTCATGATTATTGTGTGTTGGTGTATGTGCTATAGATGTGTAGAGGCCTAGGATAAATGTATAAAGTCAGCTCTCTATACCTCTACATAGGTGCTGAGTTAGAATTCAAGTTGCCAGGCTTGTAGAGCAATCACCTTTATCAGCTGAGCCTTCTCACCAGCCCAAGACAACTCTCTAAAATGTTGATTTTTAGAACATTTGTATTAAGCTACTTTTATGATGTGAAGTCTGTTTTCCATTAAATGAACTATGGTTTTTCTTCAGATGCTGGGAAGATATATTACAATAGGTTGCTAAAAGGTGTGAAATCCTTTAATGGTAAGTAACTCAATTAAAAGACTTATATCTGACAGTAATTTAGATCTATATCTAAATCAGTAATTGTGAATCCTTCTAGTATAACTCCTTCTTTCTTTACACTAACACACTTTCTTTACACAAAAATACACTAAGACACACATATCATGCACACATAATCATAAAAATTAAAAGACTATTTCTATCTACCTTATAACCAACAGCATATATTTTATCTTAAAACAGTGGTTCTCAACCTACCTAATGCCACAACCCTTTAATACAGTTACTCATGCTGTGGTAACCACCAGCCATAAGATTATTCTTGTTGCTATATCATAACTATAATTTGCTACTGTTATGAATTTTAAATATCTGATATGTGACCCTGTGAAAGGGTCATCACACCCAGAGGGGTCACAACCCATGGGTGAGGACTGCTGTCTTGGAGCAGTCTATAGCATCTTGTATATATTTTTTTTCTTGAGAAAATATTATTTTATTTGTATTTTTTTCTTTATGAAAACACAGAAAAATGAGGAGTCTAATCACAGTGGTATATATATATATTTTTTTACCTTTTTTTTTCCAGCCCCCTACACGGTGTAACTGAGACAAAATTTATTTTGAACTATTTTATTGACTTTCTATATGTACTTTGACAGGTCTATTTGGGGTTTCAAGGTATAAATACATCTTATTTTGTACTATTTTATTTTAATGGAATTTATGGTCATTGTATTATTTAGAATCTGATTAAGGAAGCATAATGACTAGGAACAGCGTATGCCAGGAGTTTTATTACAATATTACCCCATTAAATCCTAAGGTCTGCTGAAGGACTCTGAGGGCTGACACCTCTGCTCCTGGTCATGAGCCCGAAATCATTTCACTTATGACTTTCATGCAGCTATACCATGGAACTCTACTGTAAAGTTATCTGTAGAAATGGGACAAGAATATTATGCTTCTAAGATGGCTACCCCACTGCCCTAGGAAGCAGCCAGACAGCCCCATGCAAACACCCTCTGCATCAGTAGACACAGTAGGTGTAAGTAGAAAGCCGCAGTGTAGCAACCTGCAACCTCGTTTCTGCTCTGCAATTATGCAGGTTTCGCTTTGACAAATAGTACCTCAAGGCTATACAGAAAGGCTGTGGGTGTATCTCAGAGGTAGAGCTTAGCTCGCATGAGGCCCTAGGTTCAAGTCACATCACAAAAAATAAAAACATGTACAGAAAATGGGGTTCTCAGAAACATGATTTCAACTAGGAAGTTGGTGCCATTAAAACCACTTTAGTCAATAAAGATGCTAATAATGAGTTTACATACAGAAGATGTGGGTAAAATATACCCTTCTTATTCCCATGTTATCTTTTTCCTAAGAGGGAAAGGTTCCGGTAAGTAACCTGGACAATGTCCTGAAAACTCTGGGACTCAAACTCAGTGAAGAGGAATTTGCGAAGCTGTCCGAAGACCTGCCTGTAGACTGTGAGTGATACAGATAGCCCCGGGGTATCTGCTTATCTTTGTGTTACATCTAATCTATTTTAAATAGATATAATTCATGACAGATACAGATTAGAAAAATTAGAGAAGCTAATAGTAAAGTAAGAGTAAATCTGGGTCTTTATTATAATTAAACAATTAAACAAAATCAGCATTATCAGTTGATTTCTATAAGAAGTGATAAAATGTCTTTAATCCTAGCACTCAGGATGCTGAGACAGGCAGATCTCTGTGAATTTGAGGCTATCCTAGTCTATATAGTGAGTTCCAAGCTAACCTGGAATAAATACATAGAGCTACATAGTGAGATCCTCTCTTATACACACACACACACACACATGCTCACTCATGTGCACACAAATTATAATGGTATGAAAATCTATAGAGAAGTTAAAAGACCCATTCTTCCACTCATTCCTTCTCCTATTGGTGAAATCTGAAGTTCTGATGGTTCTGATGGTGGTGCAGGATACCTTCTAGTTCCTTCTGCTCCTTGAACATCATTGTTGGATCTATGTGGTGGGATCCATAAAGTCATGCCATACTACAGGTCTCACATGGGAAATTTATTCAGGGAGGTGGGAGGGGATACAGAGGCTGCCTTTTGTGGAGGTAGAGGGGAAAGGGGGCAGTGGGAAAGAGGAATGGGGCCTTTTATCAGGAGATGTAGCACATACTCAGGTAGAGGACATGCAAGGCAAGGCCACATTAAGTCCATGACTGAGATCAGTAGGGGCTCTTCTCTATGTATCACCCCTAACTTGGGCAAGAGAAGCATCAGAGTACAAACTCCTGATCAATTGGAAGGTAGGCAATGGTAGATTGGCATATCACAAAGAATCAAGGTGTTATGGACTGTAGGGCATTGGGGCAGAGATAAAGTATTAAGATTTATGATTTTGTTACAGTATAGGGAAATTAATGCCTCTATGTAACATGTCCCAGATGCCTTAAAAGTTTTCTATGTCAAAGAGGTCATTATAAAAAAGGTATGGAGTCATGGCAACCCCAGGGTCAGGGCAGTTGGTGAAAGGCGAAGTAAGGTTATTTGACACAGTCACTGGAGAAGCCATAAGTGGCCGTTGTAAACTAATCCCAGGAGGCACACACACAGTATGGCTAGTTTATTCTGTTTTCTTCTCCTTCAGGTGTAGTTCCACATCATAATGTTCTTTGATTTTCCTCTTCATGCAACTTTTGTAGCCATACTTTTATGGGCTGCTTTATTGGGTTCATTATCTACCACCCTTTCAAACCTTATGCCACTTCAATCCCTTCCAGATCCCCAACGCTTGGTAGGAGAGAAAAGTTAGAGGATAAATGGGGCAAAGACCTCTTTAGGCATCAAGTTCCTTGGGGCAAGTCCAATCTTCATTGTCAGAATATCTCCAACCAGCAATCCAGCAGTAGCAAAGACAGCACAGGGACCAGCAGCACGAGGGGCAGCAGCAGCCACTCTAGGCCTTCTTGGGGTTCTTTCACTAATACCCTCTAAGGAGTCCCCAGAATTCCAAACATATGCTATATACAGCTGGCAAAAAAATCATACCCCTCCTAGAGCACAAGACAATCATAATTAGTGGCCATGGATAATCTGAAGTAGCCCTATATCCCACACCTGGGATTAAAATAAAAGCATATTTACATAACATAACTGGGTTTTTTAAGAAGCCAAAATTCTCACTGCAAACTTCCATATAAAATCTCATCTGTCTTTCTGTGTCTCTCCCCATCTGTACCAATACATCCAGACATTAGTTCCTGTAGAAAGGACTCTAGAACATTCAATTCTAGGTTGGTGACCCCCTGCTTAAGCTCCTTATTAATACATGAAGTTACCGGAATACTGGTCAAATAGAGTAGTATCTTCAAAGTTGCTTATAATAATGGCTTCTAAACCACCATGGAGAATATATTTGTCCTGATCTAGTTTCTTTGTTATTAGTTGACCTTCCCATTTAATGGAGATCACATTAATACCTTGAGGTCCAAGAATTTAATAAGTTAATGGAAATTCAGGTGGTAGAGATTTTTATTGGATTTCCTTTCACTAAAAATATATCTTAAGTTTCTTTTTCTATGTTGATGATATTAATCTCATGGTGCCTTTTCTTGTAGCTAGTGGGAAGGTTGATCTGAAGAAGGTGATGGAGATAATTAAAGCTACTACAGGTGAGTGGGCAACCATGAATCTAAAATGCTTAGTGTGAATAGTAATCTTTCTAATTTTTTCTTTTGGGTTTTTGTTTCTTTTCTTTTCTTTTCTTTTCTTTTCTTTTCTTTTCTTTTCTTTTCTTTTCTTTTCTTTTCTTTTCTTTCTTTCTTTTTTTTCCAAAACAGGGTTTCTCTGTATAGCCCTGGCTGTCCTGGAACTCCTTTTGTAGACCAGGCTGGCCTCGAACTCAGAAATCTATCTGCCTCTGCCTCCCCAGTGCTAGGATTAAAAGTATGTGCCACCACACCCGGCTTGTTTGTTTATTTTCAAAGACAGGGTTTCTCTGTATAACCCTGGCTGCCCTGGAATTCATTCTGTAGACTAGGATGGCCTCAAACTAACAGAGTTCAGCCTGCCTCTGCCTCCCTAGTGCTGAAATTAAAGGCATGTGACACCACTGACCAAGCCAGCTCAGTCAACAGGGTCTCCAGGGAGGGAGGGAGAATTAAAGAAAAGACAATTAGACATTATAACATGATCCCAGCCAGTGCTGAAGTGGGTTCATTTTTCTCCAGTCTGCTTATATACCATTCTAGGTGCATGCAAAGAATAGGGTCAGTTCTAGGTCAAAGGCAAAGTAGTCAAGGAATAATCCAGGCATAGATGGCATAAAGAGAGTGGTTAAGGAACAAAGGTCCCATGATTACTGTATTCAGGGACTTAACAAGCCTATCACCATACAAAGAACACATTCCTCAGTTGAATTCATCTTGAGCCTTGTCCTAGCCAGATGTCAAATTCTTGTCTGAGCCTACTCTCTGGTCCTAGCCTAATGTATATATTCTTACTAATATCCTTAAAGTGGTACCAAGAGTTTTCCACACACCACCCAGCAGTGATTATATTTTATCATCCTTTAAGAGTCATGTTAATTATGGTATTTACTTCATTTATTAGATGTTTAACGTCAACCAGTAGCATTTTAATTTTTTCTGATATATTTTTATTTCTATGTAATTTTTCTATTTTTACTTAATAGCACCAAAATCTCTATATTAGTAAGATAATAGCTGCCATAAACCTTCAATAAATTCTTCAGATAACATATAACTTCTAATAATGAGTCTGGAAGATATCACTTTAGTGTATACAAATATTTGCATGTGTTAGAGTTGAAGAGATAGAGAGATGTATAATGTAGATATCTCTGCATTCAGAGTTGCCTTGCCACTTTTTAAAATAATTATGTGTATGTCTGTACATGTGAATGTGTGTGTGTGTTTCTGAGTTCAGGTACCTAAGAAGGTTAGAGGCATTGCATACTCCTGGAGCTGAGTAACAGGTGGTTGCAAGCTACCCAGAATGGGTGCCATGAACCAAAGTCTGGGCCTCTGCAAAAACAGAAACTGCTGAGCTATCTTTCCAGCCCCATCTGCCTTCTTTTATGAGCAGTCAGGGATCAGATCCATTTGACTATAATATTAGGTACCCTTTGGAAATGTTTGACCTCAGTTCCCGTTCAGCACCTCTCATGCAATGGAGTCATAGATTATATCCCTATTTAGAGTCATTAGATGAAACTTTAAATTCGTGTATGTAATGATGCATATTGATTTTTAGGAGGCGAAGTAGATAGCAAACATGTGAAAAGTGTTCTATCAAAAGTGGGAATAGAGCTTACAGACAGTGAAGTCTCAAAACTGATGGAAAATTTGTCTTTTGATGGTAAGTATTTCAAATACTAAGATGACTTAAAAGTGGTTTGGGCTTTTTAAGATAAAATTTTAAAAAGTATGTCTAAAATTATCTCTATTTCCTAAGATTGAAGAAATTTAAACCTATATCTAAAACTTTAAAATATTAACTTACTCTTGGGGAAAATTCCTTTGAATTTCTATAAAGCTTTTAACTTTTTGTTTGGGAATAAGTATCCCCACCATGTTGACTTATACCATCCAAAGGAAGGAGTATTGATGTTAACCTTACCACATAGATACCTATAGGTGACTGTGGGGTTAAAGTGGATAAATCAGAAGAGATGCAAGAAACACACACACATGCTCTCACACACACGTGCTCTCACACACACATGCTCACACACACACATGCATGTACACACATACACAACACACATACACTCATATGTATACATGCACATATGCATGCGCACACATACATACACACACATACACACAACAAACATACACACATGCATATACATGCACACACACATGCATATAGGCACATATGCACACACACACACACAAACACACACAAGTTGTACTTAAACTGAATTTTCCAGCAACTTCACATGTTTTAAACTTTACTTAATACTATCTTGGATTACATTTTAACTGAGTTCTTTCTAGAGCAAATAATAAAATCTTAGTTTTACAGAAATAATTTTAGTGAATTACCAAGTATTTATTTCTCTATTGCCTGAAACTTGTTTCTTTTTTGTAGATGATGACAAGATCTTTAAGAACAGGTTACTAGAGTCTGTGAAGTCTTTCCAAGGTGAGTGCAAAGCCTGGTGAGGATGCAAATAAGGTTGTGAGCCTCATATGTGTGTCGCCAACATGACAATGAGTACTGGATCCTGGCATCTCTGAAGATCAATTGCAAATGTGCCCCCTGTGTTTGGACTTGCAAGAGGAAGTTCCACACAGGAAAGGAAATAACACATTTCAAATTCGCATAGCAAAAATTATAGAAGTGATTACCAGTGACGCAAAGAGTTTCAGCAGCAGCAGCAAATAGTTGTAAAATCGAGATTTAAGTCATTAATCCCAGCATTCGGGAGGCAGAGGCAGGCGGATTTCTGAGTTTGAGGCCAGCCTGGTCTACAAAGTGAGTTCCAGGACAGCCAGAGCTACACAGAGAAACCGTATCTTGAAAAACCAAAAACCAAAAACCAAAAACCAAAAAAAAAAACCAAAAAACAAAAAGTCAGCACTATGTATTGTTCAAATTAAAGAATTCCTTTCGTTATCAAAATGCCCTGAACGCCTGTTGCCAATTTTAAATTTTGGTCCGTGTAGGTTTCTCAAGTCAAGACTCAAAGAAAGTAGCATGCATTCTAATGTGATAACTGACTTTGAATAGTTTTAGTGTGTTGGTAATGATTCCAAAATCCCTTTGTGAGTAATGACACATTGCTCACAAAATTCACAATGTGCTATATGTATCAAGGAAATCCAGGAAGTCTTCTTTAGGTATCATTTAATCTTCTTTATGCCATTGTCTTTAGGTGGTAAAATCGACATCAACAACCTGAGCACAGTTCTGGGCAATATGGGTGTCAAACTTTCAAATTCGGAACTTAGAGATCTGAAACAAAACATGCAGGTTGGAGGTGAGTATCCATTCCTTTGTGCCACTAGAGTATACCTGCACAGATCTAGAGACAATTTCCTAGGTCTGTATGCATGTGGCACCTGTCAGTAATAAATCTGAGGGATGTCGGAAGGCAGAAAGGATTCTGGGATAGAGCCAGGCAGATTTGCCTGAAAAGATGTGAGGAGACAGACACATGGTACCTGAGCACAGGTAACCAGCCATATGGCAGAATGAAGGTTAAAATAAAAGAGATGTTTTAAATTAGATCTAGTCAGAGAAGAGGCTGGCTATATGGCCAAGTTATATATAAATATATTTTGAGTCTGAGTCTTACTTCTGGGATCATGGGGCTGGGAAGTAGAACCAGACCCAACTTCTGTACATAGACTGTATAATTTATAAAGACGTGAAACTGATTTTCTGAGTTTGGGAGATGGTGAAGTCCTAGATTAAGACACCTGCATCCAAGAGTGCCTTTTTGCTGTCTCATTACATGGTAGAATGCCAATGGGCTAATCTATTAAAAATCCTTATTTTCAGGCTAAGGAGAAGCTCTGTGGGTAAAGGACCTGCCATTCAGGCACGGGGTCCTTCCTTCAAATCCCCAGATCCTGTATAAGAGGGATACAGTAGCATGTGTCTGTCATCTCAGCACATCTGCATTGACCTACAGTGACATGGGAGGCAGAGCCAGGAGACTCCCCAGAAGCTCGAGGGCCAAGCAGCCTGGCCTGGGCAGCAACAAAACCAGTTAGAGAGCCTGTTTCCAACAGTGTAGGTGAGGACCAGCACCAAGGTTGTCCACTGACCACCCCATGGGCACCACAGCCTGTGCACTCACAAGCACACACATACCACCAAAAATTTTTAATTCCACCTTTAAATAGTATTAAAATGGCAAGTAAATTTTATATGGATTTTAAAGAGGACATACGTTCAAATAATAGAACCATAGTTTACTTCAAAGAACCTGTGTGAGTGTGAGTGTGAGTGTGTGTGTGTGTGTGTGTGTGTGTGTGTGTGTGTGTGTGTAACCATTTCCTAAGGAGAAGGAAGAACCCAAGAAGAGCTGCCAAATAAGAGGTACTATTCTGTATCATTGATCAAAGCAACTGACTTCATTTTAGTGTATGAGCATCTAATTCCTATTTAAAAAACAAAACGTTAACCTTTGGTTTATGAGATTTTTGCCCTCACGAGTACCATATAGTATAAAAAGCCTTCCACATTTTGACTATGAGCTCAAACTCGGGATGGACTACATCCCAGTCATTTTCCCTCTCTATAATATAGACAAATTTGAGATACTATAAGCCAGTTATGACATCATTGAAATTTTTTAAGACTTTAATATTTTAAGTGACAAGAAGTTGGGTGAATGGTTTATGAAGTGTTCTTTTGAGTATGTGTGCACATTGTAGAATGGTAGCATGCAGCTAATTAACTTATGTGTAACTTCATTTTTACGTGTATGTGCATACACGTAAACTCTACTCTTAATACATGATCAAAAATACAATGCACCTATATTAACTGTTGCGCAACAGATCTTTTGACCATTCCTTCTATGTAGCTGATTTTTTTTTTTTATCCTTTGACCAATGTGTCCCCAACTTCATCCCTAGTCTGGGCCCTGTTAGCTAGCATACTTCTTATTTCTCAAAGTTCAGCTGTCTTACACCCCACGTGTATGTAAAACCTTTCAGTGTTTTTCTCTCTGTGCTTGGCTCTTTGTTTTTTCTCCTTCCCTCCCAAAGTGGATACCTCTAGTTCATTTTTCTTGTCTGCTCTTACAACCACATCAGTACTACTTTGACTAGAAGTGATAAAAGTGTATGTAGGTGTCTTGTGATAAATCTTAGTGGAAAAGCTTTCATTTCTCCATTGGTTGTAATATTAAATTGTGAGATGTTCAGGAATGTTGAGTATATTAAAGATCATGGAGCCTTTTTTTCTATCCATTTTGTTAATCTGTCTATTGATAGAAGAATTTGGCAGTTACCTTTCTACCATAGCAACAAAATACCCAGTACAAGTTTCTTATGAAATAGATGTCTGTAATGGCTTAAGAGTTTTGGAGATTCTGAGTCTGATATTGACTTAGCATCACCTCTTGTCCATATCACCACAGGGGACATATGGAAAAGGTGGCCACCTTGGAAACAAACAACTAGTTGTATCTTGAACTAGGAGCAGAAAGAGAGGATGGTGCCAAATCCAGGCTTTTAGACAATCTACTAATGCACTCTACCAATGAGTCCCAAAAGAGCAACCCTCTGAGATCGTACCTCAGAAGACTGTGGTATCTCTGGTAGTAACGGGGCTGCAGGAGGCCTGATTGTCATTTTCCCATTGAGCTCCACACTAATTACTCCTAGGGAGCTAATGACATTCTAAATGCTTTCTCCCTTTCCCTGTACATCCAGCCTGAGGTCACATGCCCCACAGGATCTCTACCACACCTTTGCTCTACACCAGGACTCCCCTTTAGTAAACAGTCAAAAATGTAGTTTAGGTCCTTTTTGAAGAAGACACAGGAAACAGTACTAAGCCTCTCAAGTCAGTCACCTTGCTGATGTCACTTGGAACCTTCCTTTTTGAATCTTGTTAAGGGAGTAATGAAAAAGTATTAACCTAGAAAGTATGTTCAGTAGCAGTTTCTGAAGTATGTGAAAAATGGATATGGTGCCCAAACAATAGTAATGCAGACAGTCCCACAGTCTCTGTTACATCCTAATGTCCTTTTTAATCTTCTCCTATAGTTGATGAGAAAATTTCGCTTCAAACAGTGATGCAAAAACTGAAAGATTATACAGGTGAGTGGGAAGGTTATAAAATTAGGGTTGGGCTATCCCCAATAATGTTTCATATTCAGTAATATTTCTCAATACCTGATGCCTGACTTATAAATTCTGGTATTTTTATAACCTGTTGACAGTATTTGACTCTACAGCTACATGTTTTGAATTTTTCCATAGTTTTGGAATGGGATTCTATAATCTGTTGCTTATGATGTTATAATTTGCTTCGATGGCACTTTGAAAACACAGTAGAGAAAGGTGCAAGAGAACCCGAATAAAGTCTTCAAAGAGTCAAGTCAATGTCCTCGTTATAGCCACTATAATTCTCTTTTAAAAATCAAAATGTTTTTTCCCTAAGCATAGTATCTCATATCTCTAATCCAGCATTCTAGAGACTGAGGCAAGACTGAGTTCCAAGCCAGTCTCAGCTATATAATTTTGAGGCTGGTATTAAACACATAGGGACCCTGTCTCAAAAGTAAAGAAACAAATAAGTCTAGAAATTATTTTTGAAGAAAATTTTATATAAGTATCTTTTTATAAATTAAATTAGGCCTGATGAAGTGGCTCAGTAGGTAAAGGTGCATGCTGCATTGCAGAATGAAGAGTTCAGGTCCTAGGATCAACATGGTGGAAAGAGAAAACCAACTCCTCCAAGTTACCCTTTGTCCTCTATACCTGCACCATGGCATATACCATACACACATGTACACACGCACACACACACACTCACTCACTCCCTAAAAAATAAATGTAACAAATTAACTTTATCAGATTTCACTCACTGTAAAAGTAGCTTATTTGAATCATGAATATAAATTTCGCCTAACAAGTTTATGGTCGCAATAGTTTTTAAATGATTTCTTTTCACTTTCATCTTTGACCTGAAAATGGGGATGCTTTTAATGATAAGGAAACTCTTTTTGTTAGCCATGATGAGCATAGTTTGAACTGTGGGTCCTTAGCCAGTCTCCTTTGACAGGGGAGAAGATTGAGGCCAGTGATGTACCGAATGTCCTGAAGAACCTTGATATCAAGCTCACAGACAAGGAGCTGGAGGAACTGATGAAAACATTGCCCTTCAATGGTAAGTCCATGGAAGCTTCTTGTGAGGTTGAATTTAGTTCATCAAAATTTTATTTTTAATTGTAGCAAAGAATTAAAGAATGATTTTAAAGACCATATATATATATATATATATATATATATATAAACTATCAGTGTCAGTGTTTAAGAAGCCAGGCAGCCCTTGACACATGTTTTCTGTTCCTGTGTCCATACCATTAAGAAGCTCATATGGTTAAAAGAAAAATGGGAGAAACTAAAAATAACATCAGAATTTTTAAAAAGTACATTTACCTGTTGACATAATAGACGTATTAGACATATTTAGCATATTGAGAAAGATCATTGATTTCATTGTTAAAGATGAAAGTTCAGGTAGAATATTGTTAAACTCTATTGAGAATAACTCATATGCTAAATAATTAATCCAGAGAAAGGTGTGATGGAGCTAGAGAGCTAGTACAGTGATTAAAAACACAGGCTGCTCTTCCTGAGGACCTGGGCTTAGTTCCCAGCACATACATGGTGGATCACAACTCTCTGTCACTTCTGTTTTAAAGGACTTAACACCCTCTTCTGACCTCTTCAGTCACCAGGCATGCAGATGGTGAAGAGACATTTGAGTAGATAAAACACCCACACATATATAATAACTAGTGTATGATCTGATGGTGCTCCCTATGGTTACAGATGTGTACTCATCACAATTGTTATTTTGAGAGTATTTATGTTATCCCCACACAGAAACACCACACTCAGTGCCAATTCTTCTATACCACTAGGACAGCCACTAACCCATCTTCATCAATTTGCCTACTGCAAACAGTTCCTATAAATGGGATTGCATAGTGTCTTATTATGTGCCAATACTTTGTTACTGAATAATCTTGCATAATAGAAATATTGCATTTTATTTATTACTTATCTGTTCATTGGTAAATGAGCATTTAATTATTTCCAAATTTAGGCAAGTATTCACATACAAGTTTTTGAGTTGATATATGTTTTAACTTTTCTAGGATATTTCTAGAAGCAAAATTTCTGGGCCATATAGTAACTTTTTATTTAATGGTTAAAGAAAGCCAGTCTAGGGGCTGAAGAAATGACTTAGTAGTTAAAACTTCTCTTTGAAAAAACCAGAGTTCAGTTCTTAGCATCCACATCATATATGCAACAGTGAGATTTTCCACCCACACCCCAGTTCCCAAATAATGACTCAGGGGCTTATTATTTATTAACAATGCTTATGACCTTTTGCTAGGCTTGTTCCCTGACTTGCTCTTAACTTATTTAACCCATTTAAACTATTCTATGTCTGCCACAGGGTGGTTACCTCTCCTCAGTTTTATACGAGTCTGGGTGACAAATCCGCCACCTCTGACTATTTCCCATAGTTCCAATCTCCCTACCAGAACTCCTACCTTGTAGTTCCTGCCTTTTGCTAATAGGGACATCAGCTTTTTATTGATAGATGATATTTCCACACAGTATACAAGCGATTATCCCTGTAATGTGATACAAACCATGTGTAACTCATCTCCAGGGGATCTGATTCCTTCTTATCTGCACACACACACACACACACACACACACACACACACACACACACAAAGAGAGAGAGAGAGAGAGAGAGAGAGAGAGATTAAATAAGTAATAAAATAAATCTTTTTTTTTTTTAAAGAAAGCCAAACTGTCTTCCAAAGTGACTGCACTACTTTACATTCCCACTGGCAGAGTATGAGTATTGTAGTAATGTTAGGGGGGTGGTTTCTGCCCCACTCTATCCTATTTAGCTCCTGAGTAAACAACCGTGAGACAATAGATGTGATTAACAAGCTGTAGGCACTGTAGTGGTCTGGTAGGTTCTGAACCATTCAAACCTGACTAGGCCATCAATAACCAGATAAATGCCCTGTTACTTGCCAATTGAGTCTTCTCATGCTGAGGGACCAGCAAAACAAGTTACCTGTTTTGTTGGTCTTCCTGATTTCTTTCTTCCTGTCTGTCGCCAAGATCTTGAGGGGTTCCTCCCCAGTCACATATGATTTTTATCAGTTTGGAAGGAATCCACGGCAGCTATGGAAAACTGGGTACCTGAAAGGGAGGCTGGAAATGACCAGGCAGGTGAGAGAAGGATGAAGCCAAGTGATCAAGGCTCAAAGTTTAATATTTAGCTCTGTGTTTATATAGGCAAAACCCACAGACCCATCCTTTGTTTCAACTGGATTGAGTTGCAAAGCAAGCTCAGCAGGCAGTCAGCTCCTGTGGGTTCTTCAAACCTTTGCTGTTAACATGGTGTTTTTTTATGAAACGCTGAAGATTCTAGCACATTTCCTATTTATGGCTAATCAACTTCATCATTACCTGGTGCTAGAGGGCCTGGTAGGCCCATATGGGATCCAATCTATGTTATATACAATGAATGATTACTATTTCTGTTTTTTGGTGTCAAATCTAAAAATATTACCTAAAGATACTAATGTTTATGCCAAAATTCCTAGAAGGAATTTTGGCATTTTAGGTGTTTGATCTGTGTGGGACATATTTTGTGGGGATGGAGGGGAATGAGATTAGAGTCCTAAGCAATGACCTTCTCTTGAAAGTGAACATGCTGTTCTCCCATGACCATTTGTTGAAAACATTATCTTCAGGCTGGTGAGATGGCTTAGTGGTTAAGAGCACTGACTGCTCTTCTAGAGGTCCTTCTAGAGGTTCAATTCCCAGCAACCACATGGTGGCTCACAACCATCTGTAATGGGATTCAGTGCCCTCTTCTGGTGTGTCTGAAGACAGCTACAGTATACTCACATACATGAAATAATTATATAAATCTAGAAAAAAAAGAAAAAAGAAAATATTATCTTCACCCTTTGAATGATGTTGGCATCCTTATTAAAAGTGGACTGATTGTAAACATGAAGAATTACTTCTGTCGGTTGTCTTCCATTGTCTCTATGGTTCATGTTACCCCAAAGACCCCGGGCCCTAATTATTGTTACTTTGTAGTGAGTCTTCAGGTTTTAAAGCAAGAGTTTTCCCCCTGGCCCTTCATTTTCAGGGTTATTTGGGCCCCTTTGCCAAATGCATCTTAATATCAGCCCTTCAATTTACACAAACAAATTAGTGTGGGCTTTGATATATTACATTGAGTCTTTAGATCAGTTTGAGGGAGATCACCATGTTCAAAATAATAAGTAATAATTGCAATGAACTTGGACACAGTTGATTTATTAGGGTCTTGGAAATTTTCATTCTGTCATGCTTATAAATGTTCAGTGTAAATGTTCTCTTTTTGTGAAATTTACTCTAAAACATTTTATTCTACAAATGCTATTATAATTGGAATTGCTTTCATTTGTGTTTATTAATTATATTTAAAATGTAATTTATGTTTACAAACAACAGTTTTAAATGTTTGGAGTTTTTATTGTTAATTTCTTACTATTTTGCTAGTCTCAAATTTATCATAACATAATTTCTGGCTTTTCTTACAGAGAATGGAAAGTTGTACAGTAACAGGCTGCTGAAGGATGTGAAGGATTTCAAAAGTAAGGAACCCTAGGACAAGCTTAGTATTCACATCCTCCAGATCTCATGCCATCCAGCTAGTGACTGGAGCCCATAAAATACACACTCATAACTCACTGAGCGTACATTGTATCTACTGTTTTAATATGGTTTAGTGACATACAGCCCATTTTATTTTAATATTTATTCCACTTTTCCTCTAAATAAAAAGAAAACAAAGAGTTGTCCATGACTGAAGTGTACCATGGAGCCACAGAGATAACTAGCAGTCCACAAATACAAAATGGCCTTGCTCTTTGTGCAATGGAATAAAGTTAGTCCCATTTTTAACAGTCTTTAAACATGTCCTTTTATCAATACGAATAATTAAAAACATAGTACATATGTCTTCCATGTTCTACTAAGACATCTGAATGGGCAGATCTATTTGGGGCCTCAGCATTATTGAAGTGTAATATTACAAAACCATGAAATTTAAGAATTTTTAAATCTCTAATTTTGTTTTAGAAATACAATTATTTAAGCTTAGTGTGGATAAAACGTCTTTCTTATTTTATTACCATGTGACTTTTCCCCCAATGTTGCTTTACTATCTTTTTTCTAAGTGGGGAAGATCAAAAAGGATAACCTCCAAGCTCCTTTGGAAAATATGGGGTTCAAACTCTCAATGGAGGAATTTGCTGAAGTGACAGAAAACCTAGAAACTGATGGTGAGCAGTAAGATAGACTTAAGTTATCTGTTGACTTTTTCTCCTTCATGATGAAATACTTAAAGTTATAATCAATATTGAATGAGTATTTAAAAACCTAGAGGATGTCCCAATGTTAAGGAAATAGTATACAATTTAAAAATAACCAAAAATTAATATATTTCTGTGTGGATTACAAGAATGACTAATTCTAGAATTAGTAAGACATTAGGAAGGACTGGCCATACAGCGCAGTGGTTCAGTTCTTGTCTAGCATACATAATACCCTACATTTAATCCTTGTAAAGAAGAAAGGGAAGAAGAGAAGAGGAAAGGGAGGAGGAGAGTGAGAGAGAGGGAGGAAGAGGAGGAAGAAGGGGAAGAGAAATGAGGGGGAAAGGAAGGAAATGAAGGAAAGAAGGAAGGAAGATAGACAAGGAGAAAAGGAAGGGAAAAAAGAGTAAAGAGAAAGAGATAAAGAGAGTAAGAAGTATAGTGTTGGAGCAATAATAAAGCAAGCTGGGTTAAAGTATGTAGCAGAAGCTCCAGAACTAGGGTTAGGCTTAGGCTCAGGCTCAGGCTCAGGCTTACTATATCATATTTGTTCTGCTTCCCATGGCCATCTGCTGTCTATTGATACTCCTTTTGGTAAATGTACCACATAAGCTAAGTAGTGGTCTAAGTATAAAACCCTATGTGCATTGTCCTGTTGTTTTAGCTATTGTCCTGCATATTCCTGGGGGATTCTTTGTTATTGAAACATCCTCTCTGTTGTCTGCCTCATTTCTGGATTTCCTACTCTGACTGTCTCTATTCCTGTCTTGCTTTCTCATCCACATGAAAGCTTAAGTTCTCATGATTACCTCGTCAGGTCAATATTGATTGTTTTTACTTTTTAAAAGGACAATATGTTTATTATAGAAATATTTCATGCCAGGCGTGGTGGCGTACACCTTTAATCCCAGCTCTCAGGAGGCAGAGGCAGGCAGATTTCTGAGTTCGAGGCCAACCTGGTCTACATAGTGAGTTCCAGGACAGCCAGGACTATACAGAGAAACCCTGTCTCAAAAAACCAAAAAGAAAGAAAGAAAGAAAGAAAGAAAGAAAGAAAGAAAGAAAGAAAGAAAGAAAGAAAGAAAGAAAGAAAAGAAAGAAAGAAAGAAAGGAAGGAAAGAAAGAAATATCTCATAATGTATATCATGTAATCTGATTATAGTCACCCCTCCATTACCCTCTATGTGTGTACATGTGTGTGTGTGTGTGTGTGTGTGTGTGTGTGTGTGTTGATTCTAATTTCTGCCTAGAAAGACACATTTGGCTGAGTGTAGTTTATTTCACTTAGTATGATTATCCCCAGTTCCATCCACTTTCCTGCATGTGATGCACTTTTGCTCTTTTGTCTGAATTAAAACTCCATTGTTCATGTAAAACTACCTTTCCTTTCTTCACTCATACATTAGTGGCCTTCCAGGCTGATTCCCTAAGTTATCTGTTATGAATAACTCTGCAGTAAATGCTGTTGGCAGATAGCTCTGTGGCACACTAACTTGAATTCCTTCTGGCTTACATTCAGGAGTAGTAGAGCTAAGTCATATAGTAGCTCCAATTTCAGTGTTTTGAGAAACATCCACAATTTTCATACCACTAACGGTTTATATGTAGTCCTCGATCCTCTCCTTTGAAAGTATCTTTTATTCACCAATGTAATTGTCATCTTGGAGGTTTACTGCTGAAAAAGCTGACCATCCCAGTCTTTCTGAACTCTGGCTGGCTGATTCAACTCAGCTGTTCTGGCTCAAACTCCACTCTAAGTTGACTAATTCAACCGGGCTTCTCTCAGCTTCTCCCTGAATTGCTCTGCTTGACTTGACCTCAAACTAATTCTGGAAATTTGTTCCAATCTTCTGGGTCCTCCTTATTCTCTGGCTTCAACTGCCTCTGCTGACCTGCACTGAACTGCATGAACTCACAAACTCAACTCCACTTCACTGCACTCAGTGCACTGACTACCAACTGGCTCTCTCTCCCTGCACTGCTTTTAAATAGCTTCTCTTTTCTATGCTGTTCTGGTGAGAGTTGGAGATATCCTATCTCTAATTCATTCAGTCAAATCTTTCTCTGATTCATCACTTTGTCTGCCCCTCATTTAGATGTTACTTTAAAACATGGCTGCTTCCTTCTACAAAATAATTTTACCTTAAAGGTGTGTACTAAGAGTGTGTCTATATTCCAGTTAGAGGGATTAAAGGTGTGTGGCATGTCTGCATTCCAGCGAATCACACAGGCCTAGATCTTTGGTTGTGATCCCTTGCCAGAGCAGCTATGTTGCTGGATTAAAATTCCTCTACACTCTCCAGAATTTGTTTTTGTTTTCTTGATGATAGCCATTCTGACTGAATGACAGAAAGTCTCAATGATGATTTCATTTGTAATATTCTAATGGCTAAAGATGCTGAACACATTTATATGTATCAACTTACAGTTTGTGCTTCCTTTGAAAACTGTCCTGCTCATTGGCCCAACTATTAGATGTTCATTTGCTTTTCTGTTTGCTTTGTAAAGTTCTCTATGCAGTTGAATGGCTGACAATAATTTTCTTCATTCTAAGGGCTGAATCTTATTCACGGTTTCCTCCACCATGCAGAATCTCTTTAATTCTGTCAAATTCCATTTTGGTCCTACTGAATGTGCTATCCCCTGTGACTATATCTTGATGTGTTATCCTGTAGTGGTTTCAAGTATACAGATGTTACATTAGTTCTGTGACCCGTTTTAAGTTAGTTGTGTTATAAGGAAAGTAGTAGGGATCTACTTTGTCCTCTCAGATGGCCTATGGATGAAACCCAGGGGCAGAGCACCTAGCAGAGCCCTAGGCCCTGAGCTTCATCTCCAAAACTCAAAATTAATTAAGCAATTCAAATTAGAATGATTATAGAGTGTTTAAAATATTGGGAAGGATTGGGCACACATGCTACAGCACATACGTAGATGTCAGAGGACAGCTTGTAAGAAGTTAGTCCTATTTTTTTCCACCATGTGGGGCCTGGCAGTAGAGCTTGGTTGGATCTTAAGGCTTGATAGCAAGTACCTGCTGAGCTACCTCACTGGCTGCAGATTACAAATGTTTAAAGGAGAATGAACAAGTTTCCAACAGATATTCTTAATTATGACATAATTTCTAAAAATCCAGGAATGCTTGAGAAGTGTCAGAATTGCAATGTGAGTTGAATATTTCTGTATTTCATTATGTATCCATGACCTGTATCTGTGTTCTGGGCTCACATTCTTGATTGTATGTTTCTGTTTAACACAGAAAAGGGGAATGCTGATCTACAGAAAGTGATGGAAAAAGTGAAATCTGTTACAGGTGAGCAGAAACCTGGCCACCTAAGGCTTTTTGTTGGTTCTATTATACTACTTCACCTTTGGCCTTAATTGCTGTGGTGATGCTGTTGCTTTGCTCCATTTTATAAACATCTGCTTAAACCGGACTTTAAAATTAGATTCTTGGTAGTAACATTTTAGTGTTATATCTTGGTAGAGATATATTTATTTTCTAAAATAATTTTCACAGATGTCTTCTCCTGGTTAACACAATAAAGATAAACAGAAATATTATTTAAAATCTTCACAATTGAAGCTGAATATGGTGGCACATCCTTGTAATCTCAGCACTTGGGAGGCAGAGACAGGAGAATTATAAGTTTGCTACCAACCTGGACTACTGTCTCAAAATGAAAAGATGACTCCAATCCCCCCACCCCGAATTTCTAGTTCTTGAAAGTGCATGGTTTCTCCTCATTAGAGGATAGATGCTTCTTTCCTTTCCCATAAACCCTGCAGAAGCTTTACTAGGGGAAAACTGCCTTGAAAGACTCCTTTCCTTCCTAGCTACCATGCACAGTCAAATATCAGCTTTAACCAACTGGGAAAGTACTAGCTCAGCTAAGTGGGGAAGTGATTATTCCTAGAAGGAACTACAGGACCAGCCAATATGTGCTAGTGAGAACTGGAACACATCCAGGAGAAGTTCTTGAGAGCGCTGCAACAGAGTGCAGTGTGGCATGTGAGGAAGTTTACTGATACAAAGACATGTTCCTGTAGCTCAGGTTGGAATGCAAGGTATGCATTCAAACTTACTGCTAAGATGGCCCCTAGAAACTGAGAAAACAATGTTCCTTGTTAAATTACTTAGAAATTTCAGAAATTCTTTAGAGGTATATGGGAACAAAAAAAAAAAAAATGAGTGTGGAGTCTGTTACCTAAGACCCAAAAAAGACATCGGTGAGGTGACTATGCAGACTTGACCAAGACAGCAAATCTACCTATAAAATGTCCCTGTTTTTAGTCTCAGATACCACTTTCTGTCAGAGCTAGGACTTTGATGGAAAGATTTGATGTGACTTGCAGGCTCAGCTTTCTCTGACCTTCTCTTGCTTTTCTCGTCTTATCTTGATCCCAGTTCCAGCATGGTTTCCTTAGCAAACATGAAATATGGACCCCTTTAAGGCTGCCATTGAGGCTTTTAACCTTTACTCTACCACATCTCAAGTAGCTAAGCAACAACCATCGAATGCTGCATTCACAATTACAATTTCCTCGAAGTTCTCAAAGTTATAAATGCATGTAAGCAAAGCTGTCTTAAGTCACAAAAGGGATGCTATCAGGCCTATCCAAATCCAGGTGGCAAATGTTCATGTTACAAGCAAAACCACACTCAAACTGGCATACTTAAAATGATAAGTAAGGATCGAGAGTTTGTTCACAGCATAGGAATTACAGACTAAGAAATGTCTGCCTGTCCTCGATCCACATGAGAATCCTTTGAGATGGTCAGGAGCCAAAGGATGAAGAAAATTCAATAGTTATATAATAAAAGAAGTTAGAAAGGGAGAAATGGAATAATAGGGGAACATAGTAACTATTGCATGTTGATGACATACCAACTTGTACACAGATTCTTTTCCAAATTAATCTAAATTTTCTTCTAACTTGAGTATAAATTGAACAAATACTTAAAGCAAATTATTAAAAACGTGTCCTTTTTTGCTACCCTAGTGAGTTAACATACCATTTTTATGACCTATAAATTGAGGCAATTCATAAGACTTTCCAGCCAGGCGTGGTGGCACACGCCTTTAATCCCAGCACTTGGGAGGCAGAGGCAGCGGATTTCTGAGTTCGAGGCCAGCCTGGTCTACAAAGAGAGTTCCAGGACAGCCGGAGCTACACAGAGAAACCCTGTCTCAAAAAACCAACCAAACAAACAAGCAAAAAAAACAACATAAGACTTTCCAGACAGTCCAATAGGAAGTTGGGTTTTTAATGTTTGTTTATACCAATATATATGAGTTCCATGGTATACTGTTATGCTATAAAAATCAAAGTGTATGGAGCTGTAAAGATTGTTCTGTGATTAAGAACATTGACTATTTTTCCAGAGGACCCATTTCTAGTACAAACATGATGGATCACAACTGACTGTAACTCAGTTTCAGACTAGACACCCTCATACAGACATACTTAAAGGCAAAACATCAATGCACATAAAATTTAAAAATATATATTTAAAAAGCAAAGTGTGGATAGCCAATATAGATTGATACATGTCATATAATTGCAGAACAAAATAACTATGAAATATTTGATAAATGGTATAAAGTCAAAGTGTCTTAGGTCCTGTCTTAGTCAGGGATTCTATTCCTGCACAAACATCATGACCAAGAAGCAAGTTGGGGAGGAAAGGGTTTATTCGGCTTACACTTCCGTATAGCTGTTCATCACCCAAGGAAGTCAGGACTGGAACTCAAGCAGGTCAGAAAGCAGGAGCTGATGCAGAAGCCATGGAGGGATGTTCTTTACTGGCTTGTTTCCCCTGGCTTGCTCAGCCTGCTCTCTTATAGAACCCAAGACTGCCAGCCCAGAGATGGTCCCACCCACAAGGGGCCCTTGATCACTAATTGAGAAAATGCCTCACAGCTAGATCTCATGGAGGCATTTCCCCAACTGAAGCTCCTTTCTCTGTGATAACCCAGCTGTGTCAACTTGACACAAAAACTAGCCAGTACAGGTCCCAACTTATTTTAAACCACATATAATACTATATCCCTTATGTATTTTATTCAATAAAGTATTGCTTCTATGTGAAAAGCAAAATCATGATTCAAAGCATTTCTTTCTCTCAATATGAAACAAATGGTTTTCATGAGCACTTGAGACTGTTGGAATTCAGCCCATCTCTAATATCTTAGTACAGTTTATAAATGCATGAAATCTGTGGAGATGTAAGATCGGATCCATAGCTTCCTTCAGATTTTCAAATGGAATATGTCTCTAAGAACAGATACCTTTGGGGACTACAAATTTGAGTTAATAATTTTCTTCTCTTCGTCCTGCCTTTTTCTGAGTAGAGAACATCAATGTAAAAAGTCTGGAAAACATTCTAGGCAACATGGGGTTCAAGCTGACCAAGGCAGAACTGGATGATCTGATAAAAAACCTGCCCATCGGTGGTGAGTGTGCTGGCTGCCATTGACTTTACTTATGATTGTGATCTTGCTATCTAACTGGGGAAAGCCTGGGACTTGCTATGTATCTTAGTTATGTTTCTACTGCTGTGATAAAATTATATAACCAAAAGCAATTGGGAGGGGGGAGGGTTTATTTCATCTTAACCATTTCATCTGGCTTGCTCCTTGTGGTCCTCTGCCCTCTTTCTTATATCACCCAGGATGAATTGGCCAGGACTGGGCCCCCTCACCTCAATCTTTAATGAAGAAAATGCCCTACAGACTCACCTATAAGCAATCTGGTGGGGGGGGGCATTTTCTCAGTTGAAGTTCCTCTTCTGAGAAACTCTAGCTTATGTCAAGTTGACAAAACTAACCAGTATTTTATGTAACCCAGGCTGCCCAAGACCTCTTGAACCTCCTGCCTCTACCTCCCAAGTACAGGGAATGCAGTCATGTGCCTAGATCCACTGACATCTGAGCCTTTGGTTTTATAGTCATTTAGGTTTAGAAATGAAGAAATGAATGAGCTTCTTCTAGGGAAAAATAGTAGTACCAGGGAAGACAGGGCCAGTATCAAAGCAGTCGATCTTTGATAGTCGATCTTTGATAGTCGATCTTTGATAGGATCTTATCGACTTTGAGAAGTTGATCCTGAGCGCTAGTGACATGGTCAGAAAGACTTTCTAAATTTGGGAACAAGAAAGCTGGCCTCTAGAACATTATTACTTCTGAATTTTATCTTTTCATTATCAAATATGAGGTTTGCTCTTTAACATGGCAAAAGACAGTTTTTGAAACAAGTTTATTTTCTATTTAAAGTTTTCTGTTTCTTGCTTTTTATATATAATGAATAAATATATTGAGTGACTAAATTAAATGCTTAACAAGAACCCCTGCTGTAATTTATAGGGACATAACTTTAGACTATTATCTTAGGAGAAGGGAAAGTGCTCATAAGTTATTTTGTATCATATTTTGAGCTTCAAGGTGTGTTTCTTTGTTATAGCTAATAATAAAGTGCCTCTGAAAACGTTGAAAGAAGAATTAAAAGCTTTTACTGGTAAGAATTTGTCATGAATTATGTTTAAACAAATTATGTTTTACACTCAATCTTTTAGCAGTATTTTCTGAGGTGTGATAATAACTGATGGGTTCATATTTTTTTTTTTTTTTACTTTTAAGCAACATGCATTTCTTTTTTTTTTCAAACAAATTTTTATTAGATATTTTCTTCATTTACAATTCAAATGCTATCCCAAAAAGTCCCTTATACCCTCCCCCTGCCCTGCTCCCCAACCCACCCATTCCTGTTTCCTGGCCCTGGCATTCCCCTGTATTGGGGCATATAATCTTTGAAGAGCAAGGGCCTCTCCTCCCAATGATGGCCAACTGGCCATCTTCTGCTACATATGCAGCTAGAGACACAAGCTCAGGGGTTACTGGTTAGTTCATATTGCTGTTCCTCCTATAGGGTTACAGACCCCTTCAGCTCCTTGGGTACTTTCTCTAGTTCCTCCATTGGGGGCTCTGAGTTCCATCCAATAGATGACTGTGAGCATCCACTTCTGTATTTGCCAGGCACTGGCATAGCCTCACAAGAGACAGCTATCAGGGTTATGTCAGCAAAATCTTGCTGGCATAAGGTGCATGTATTTTTAATATTCCTCTTGATAAAATATTTACATCACTGGCCCACAATTTTATTTACTTATTTTATAAAGTAAAGCAAAAATGTCTATTTTTTTTTACAATGTCTTACTTTTTTTGCTACTTTTTCCCAAGAAACTGGTATCCTTGTTTACCAACATCAGAACTAGATAGTTAATACAAGAATAAGGCATTTTGAAAGATGTAAATAATATCTTACAAACAATATAAAGTTCTAACAAAATAGAGGAGGTATATCATATTTTTAATAGTGCATTTTATTATACACAAGCTAGTATTATCCTAAATCTCTGGAAAAATTATCTAGTCATTCTGTGCTCTCTGGTACCATTTCCATCAGTAGGATCATATGATCTACAAATACTAAGAGAAAGATTTTGTCTTAAACTCATAACAAAAATATTTCTGTTGGAAGATTTCATGTCTCCTTCTCTTTCCTACTTGGATTAGAAGAGTTGTAGCAGAAGCACATTTGTAGGTGATTAAAAATAATTTGATCATTCCCCAATATTTTATCTATGAATGTCTATCTTTTTAAAGGAGAAAAATTTGACCTCAGTGACCTAAAACGTGAACTTAAAAATCTGGGGATTGTGCTTTCGAACAAAGAACTGAAGAGACTCATGAAAAACTTGCCCATTGACGGTAAGTCATGCTACGTGTCTTCTGCCACGTAAGTCATGCTGCATGTCCCCTGCCACGTAAGTCATGCCACCTGTTTCATTTGAAGCAGCAGATACCTTCCAGGGACCTTGGCTCAGAGAGTCTTTGCAAAAATCCCATAAGCTACTGCCAAGACACTTTTGACTTGACAATAAATCGCTATCACCTCCTCAGACACCATTTGAGAGTCATCAGTACACTGTCACCTGAAGACTAGAGCAGCGACAGAATAAAAAGTGTTTTATATATCTTTTTTAAATAATTTATTTTCATTTTGGGTACATTGGTGTTTTGCCTGCATGTATGTCTATGTGAGAGTGTCAGATCCTCTGGAGCAGGAGTCACAGACATTTGTGAGCTGCCTGCCGTGTAGGTTCTGGGAATTGAACCTGGGTCCTCTGAAAGAACAGCCAATGCTCTTAACCACTGAGCCATCTCTCTAGCCCCTATATATCTTATTGTATTGCAGCATGGAAGAATGAAATTCTTAAATATCTCTAACACCAAAGAATAGATAACCTTATGAGAATGGAAAATATTTGCATTTCAAGTTAGTGTGGAGTGACCTTGAAAGGTTGATAGCACCTCATTAAAGTACATCCTGGTACAGTCATGTCATTCGTAATGCTTTGCTGGTGCCTCATGTCAGTGTTCTAGGGAGCTAAGTTCTGCCTCTCTTTACAGATGATGGAAAGGTGTTTCAAAACAGATTGATGAGAAGTGTGAAGGATAGTAAACGTGAGTAGGAACAAGTACAGCGTTTGAACTGCCCTCTGTCATTGAGTTTGCATTAGTACAATGTAAAGACTTGTTTTGCTTCTTGGAGAATATCTTTTCCTGATAATAGTTTGTATTCAACAAGGAAGCTTTCTGCTGCCTTGTATTTTACAAACTTTCCCTACGAAAAAGGAAATAAGAATGGAAATGCATAGAGAAAGCAATGGTGGTTGCTTACGGTGATGATCTCGGCACTCCAGAGGCTGAAGCACAAGAATCACTGGAAGCTTACTCTCAACCTGGGGTGTGCATTGCGTTCCAGGCAGTCCAGACTACACAGGGATACTTTGTCTCAGAACAAAAGAAGTCTGGGGGTTAGGGGAGAAAAGGAAATATAAGATGAAAGGGGGTGGGCAAGATGGCTCAGAGGTGGGTAAAGGTTCCTGCTGCTGAGCCTGACAACCTGAGTTCAAGGTCCAGGAAACATGTAATGGAAAGAGGGAAGTGGCCTCCATACATTGTCCTCTGACCTCCACTTGCACACCATAGTAAACATATCTATGCGGGTGATACACAGACACACACGTTTATGCATGCACAAACACACACACATTAAATAAATAACTCTTAGACCTTTAGTGGGTATCTTAGAAGGGAAGAGGAAGAGGAAGAAGACAACAAAAGGAAACGGGGGAAAAGATAACCAGAAACCATTTAGGAAACAAATTAAATCTCTCTCTCTCTCTCTCTCTCTCTCTCTCTCTCTCTCTCTCTTTCTCTGAACTTTATTGATTGGTGCTCTTACATAATCTCTGCCCTAGCTCACATTCTCATACTTTTAATAAATAAATAGATTAAAATTTTAACCTTTTGGGTTGGAGTTTTTTAAAAGCCTATTATATGTAGTTTGGGGGTTTGTTTTAAGTATTGGAATTTACACTGGACTATGGAAACATTATCTTTTTCAGCACATATTAAGTAGTAAAGTGTGTTAGTTAAACATCATAGCATGTGTGCACTTTAGAACACTTAAGAACCATTTCACTCTCTCCGTCTTCTTTCGGCTTCACCAGGAGGGAAGGTTGATGTGAATAATCTGGATGCTGCTTTAGAAGCCCTGAACATCAAGCTCACAGAAGAGGAGCTTGACATGGCGAAGGATGCTCTGAAAGATGGTGAGTAGCACAAGAAGAGCCTGCCTGCCTTTAAATAGAAGTTGAGTTTGCAGGATTAACTATGACTGCTTCGAGGTTCCATTCACTCTTAGTCCAGAAGAACATCTAATGAAACAAATGAGACATGTCTTTTTTTTTTTTTCATTTCAAACCCATAATCTAAGCAGGCAAGATGGCTCAGTGGGTAAAGATGCTGGTCACTAACTGTGAGGATGTAAGTTCAGCCTCAGGGACCCACATAGTAGAAGGAGAGAATAAATCCCACAGGTTGTCCTTTGACTTCCATATGTGCTCCCCTTGGTACATGCATACTACTCACAGACATGATTGATAGACAGACAGACAGACAGACAGGCAAGGTAGATAGATAGACTAGATAGATAGATAGATAGATAGATAGATAGATAGATAAGATAGATAAGATAGATAGATGATAGATAGATAGATAGATAGATAGATAGATAGATAGATGATATAGATAAATGATAGATAGATAGATAGATAGATAGATAGATAGATAAGATAGATAGATGATAGATAGACTAGATAGGTAGACAGATAAGATAGATAGATAGATAGATAGATAGATAGATAGATAGATAGGAAGGATAGATTAGATAGATAGATGATAGATTAGATAGATAGATGATAGATAGATAGATGATAGATAGATAGATAGATAGATAGATAGATAGATAGATAGATTATATAGATAGATGATAGATAGATAGATAGATAGATAGATGATAGATAGATGGATTAGATGGATAGATTAGATACATTAGATGGATAGATAAAATTTTTTAAATTTTACAGCCCTTCAATTTTTCTCTCTCTACATCCTAGAGTAGAGTCTGATACCAGTGATGAAGTAAGAGTTATTGCTTGGCTTTACAAAAACAAGATCTGCAGCCTGACTTTTCTAACTGACCTAAAGCTCACTGATAGTGATACAATGTATCCAATTTGTTCCACAGTTCTTCATTCTACCATTCATGGGCTTTGAAATTTCCTTCCCTCCCATCCAACCTCTTCCTTTCTAGTCCTTTTTTTTTTTTAAGATTTGTCCTGTAAAAAATAAATTACAAAGCAACATTCTGCTGCTAATCTTTAACATGTGCATTAATTGGGTGTGATGGGGCACACCTGTAATCACAAAACCTAGGAACTTGTTTCCAGGTGGAGAATTGTGAGTTCAAGGTCAGGCTCGGCTACATTTGGTTTCTCTTTCTCAGAAAACAAAAATGGAGGGATGGAGGGGTAGCACAGTAGTCTAGAGCACCTGTGGCTCCCAGGGAGGTCCCAGGTTCAATTCCACACACCCACAGGGCTCCTTATAACCATCCATAACGTCAGTTCTAGGGAGTTCAACACCCTTTTCTGGCCTCCACAGGTACCAGGCATGCATGTGGTTCACATATGTACATGCTGGAAAAAAAAACACACTCATAGATATAAAATAAAATAAATAAATCTTAAATTAAAAAAAATGTCCTGGGGCTACAGATGTGGCTTAGTTAGTAAAGGGCGTGCTGGGCAAACATGAAGGCCTGAGGTTGGATCTCCAGCACCACAGAAAAGCCAGCCACAGCAGCAGCGTGCTTCTGTGTCCAATAGAGTGAGAAGAACAGAGGGAGACACATGGCATTAACTATTAGTTATTATTAGTAATTGTTAGTGTTATTAATTATTAGTAACAACTAATAATTACTCAAGTAATTAATCTAAATAACTCAATTGGTGTTAAATATTATTCTTGATTAATAATGTTATTAGTTGGTTATTGTTGGATTATTATCTATTATTAGTAATGATAATAACAGCTCTTAAGAGTAATGCACATAGCATACATTTTAGACCCATGATCATTCTGAGAGGCAGTTCACTAACTCATTACTAAAGGACCCTGGAAACTGGAGTGAGAAGAGGGAAAGGAGAAACTCCTGTTCCTTAGACACTTGTGTAGTTATTTTAAATTTTATACAAAGTATGTATTATAATTTTAACTTGATTATTTTAACTTAAGGTGAACACAAATGAGACGGTGAGCTAATGGCTAGCCTCATACCAAGCAGTGGGCTTGAGCAGTCAGTAAATTGACCACTCCAGTGGTCCCTGCTGCCTCCTAACAAACATTCCTGCTTAGCATTAGCCTCTTCATTTCTGTCAGCATGTGACGATGCAAGGTAACAGTCTTTGCAAATATTGAAAAAGCCATGACTTCCAAAAGTAAAAGAGAACTGCTCAATTCTTTTAAAAAGCTACTTAAAATATGTCCACGACATACTTTTATAAATAATTGAAGAATAAAAATATTACTATTTTTGTTTTGTTTCAAAGCACCGATGAATACCTTAGCAAAACAAACAAACAAACAAACAAATAGAATTTTGCTAGAAATTCACAAGCCAGCACTTCTAGAAGTCAATATTTGTTAACTTTTGTACTAAGGAGAAAGTATTGGCTCAAGAACCCCAAGACCAAATTCTCAGCACAAAGGAGATTTATTTGCCCCAGAGGGACAGCAGGAAATAGGAGGCAAGAACAGGAAATAGAGGATGAGGGAGAAGGCGAAGAGGGCAAGGGAAAGGGAGGAGAGTAGTATTTGTCCTTGAGAACAAACGGTGGCTCTGGAGAGAAAGGAGACAGACCATAGGCAAAAGGAGGTTTATAAAGGTACAAGGGGAAACCCTGTGCTAGGATGAGGTGTTTAATTTTAATTGGGCATGTTAATTAGGTGAGCCAGAGGGGGCTTTTGATTGCTGGACTTCAGTGCTTTGATAGCTGGACCTTGGTAGTCAGCCTCAGGAGGAGGAAGTGGGCAAATAAGGGAATAGACCTTGGTGGCTGGCTTTAGGGTGTAATCTGACAGTTTCAGCAGAAGAGAGGGGGTGGGAGAAAGGGGCATGGCTTGCCAGAGCCCTGTTTGCCACACTTGAGCTGGCTACAGTCCCTTCACTAAGGATTACAGCTAGAGTCATAACTTCAATTGTCGTGTGAAACAAGTTTACTTCACAATTTGCCTTTCGTTTAAACATTTTTAGAGTATCTTTATGTATTGTCTTCTATTAAATGTCAGTTTTCATTTTAGTTAGATTTATTTTCTTGGTTATTTAGTACATAGCTAACCTTAGCTCTAAAGGATCTCCTGAGAGGTACAGCTTTCTGAATCTATATTATTATTCCCCTCTGCTTAACTGACCAGGCCAAAAGGAAGTTGAGCTGAGAAAATTGGTGAAGCAAATAGAATCAATTACAGGTAAGTGGAAAGTTAGCAAACAGATATGTCTGTAATTTATTTTGTAGGAAAATGATTTTATTCTTAAACTAGACATTTTGGGGAGAATACCAAGTAATAAAAATATACTCAATCTTCATCAGTAGGAGGGGAGGCCCTTGGTCCTATGGAGGTTTGGTGCCCCAGCAGAGGGGGATGCTAGAGTGGTGAGGAGAGAGTGAGTGAGTGGGTAGAGGAGCACCCTCAAGAGGCAAAGGGGAGGAGGAGAGGTCAGAGGGGATGGGGGATTGTGGAGGGGTAACTGGGAAGGGGGATATCATTTGAAATGTAAACAAATAAAATTACTATTATTAATAATAAATATATATATTCAATCTTATACAAAAATTACATAAGACTTTAAGATTTAATGATTTTTTTCAGAGAGGGCTTAGGCCTTTTAAAATATGAAGTTGAAATGTATGCTTCAGTAAAAGAATAATTTATATTTTAAAGATCACTTAAGTCAAAGTAAAAAAATTTAAAAATTTTTTAAAAAGTTGACAGCACACCTGGCATAGAAAAGGCCAGTTTCCTTGGTTTGTTCTCTTTTTAAAGTTACACGGTTTTAATTCTTATGGAACTTATACCACTCGTCCCATTAACTCCTCCCCTTGACGTCCTCTGAGTCTGTTTGTGCTGCCTGTCTACTTGAGGGAATCAGGCCATGCATCTGAGCTTGGAGTCTCCCCTTAAAGAAGCTGACTCTCCCTCCCCCAGAGGCCAGCAGCTATCTGCGCACGCCTTTAATCCCAGCACTCTGGAGGCAGAGGCAGGCGGATTTCTGAGTTCGAGGCCAGCCTGGTCTACAAAGTGAGTTCCAGGACAGCCAGGACTAAGCAGAGAAACCCTGTCTCGAAAAACCAAAAAAAAAAAAGAAGCTCCCGCAGCTAGGAGTGAGGGCTCATGGCCCGCCTGCACTCGCCTGCACACTTGAATGTTGACTGGCTTGGTCTGGGGAGGCACCTGCAGCTGCCCTGAGTCCACACAGCTGTCCTGTCTGCTTCCAACCCTCTGGTCTACTTCACGTGGAAGAGAAAATAAGAGACTGGTCTTTGTAACACTTTCTTAGTTCGCTAAGGATCCCCAGTTCCGTTCACTTTCCCGCAAGTAACCCAACGTTATTCTTTATGACGGAAGTGAACACCCATTTTCTCCATTCCCATGTTGACGACACTCCTGAGCTGATTCTGTAACTTGACTATTGTGAAAACTGGAAAACTGGAGGGCTTGTGATGTCCACTTTCTGTGCAATTAAATTAGCTCAGAATGCAACTTTGAAAAAGACATCTGCTCGGTCCGTTTTCATATTTATTAGCTAGATTGTTTGGCCTGTTGATATTTAAGTTCTTATTAAATTATGTATACTAATAACCTTCAGGATGAATATCTGGCAAAGATTTCCTCCCTTTCTGTAATTTTATCATTTTGCTATAATTTGTATAGCATTTTTTAATTTGGTGAAATCCAATTTATCATGTCTTGCTCTTATTTTTTCCAAGTAGAGTCCAGCTTACTCATTGCCTATGCCTAGATCTGCAAGTATTGCCCTTATACCTTTAAAATTCCCAAAGCTCCAGGTGTATGTTAAAGTCATTTCTACTTTAAATCCTTAGGGCGGATATGTACTCATTAACAATTTTTTATTAAATCCTGTCAGGAAACTGAGGGCAAAAATGGGTACAGGAAATTAATCCTCCCCTTGCTCAAGAGAGTCACGTCAGCCAGTGCTAGTCTGGCTGCCATTGTTCTTGTTCTCTGACCTCAACTGTCAAGGGTGTGCCCTTCTGAACTTCAAATTGTTCCCTAAGATTTTCTACATCAAAGCCACTAGCAAAAACATCTTAACCTAACTTCACTAACAAGCTATAGCTCCCAAATTCTCTCTAAGGGTGGTGGGTGAATCATTAATCTGCTCTGGCAGCAATGCCGGAAAAAGACCAATCCCTGTTATTCTAAGTGCCAGCAGCATCTCCCCACGAGGGGAACTATGTGAACACTAAAGAGTTTTCATACAACTCACAGATTAGGAGTGACGTAAGAGGGCAGCAAGCAGAGCTGTGCTCAATAACTGCATGAAGTCCTCGGGGCAGACACATTGTCCTCAGGGCTCTGCCTCTCTGAGGCACACCCATCCTCAATGTGCTAACCAGTGAGTGGACCATGTTCCATGAGTTCTAGAGTTGTTTTGGTGTTCCTCTTGCATTGCGAAACGCCGCTGTGAGAAACTCCCATTTTCCCGCCCTGCCTAGGAGAGAGAAAACGGGGGCCAGAGTTCTCCTGCAAATAACCTTTATTGATCCATGTGAAGCAGTGTGGAAAAGAGAGGAAAAGGGGGCCGAGAGCGGGAAAGTGTCCCTAGAAATACCCACGTTCACCTACACGTCAGCATGTGACGTTTGCCGTCTG